>OZ026597.1:41024233-41046733 GCA_964020085.1 Micromussa lordhowensis
GCTGGGTCATTGGCTGAACGTGAAACTGGCATCTGAGATGGAAGAAGGGTTTGATAAGTGGGCAGTGGAACACTTGTTTGTGCAAAGGCAGCTGCTGACGATAGCGGTGATACACTGCTCGGAAACACAACAACGGCTGATGTGGGAGGAACTGACAAGGAACTTGAGCTCAGCGGTGTTTCTGAACTTCTTGTTGTCGTGGATGTTTTAGAGTAGCCACTGATGATGTGGGACAGAGTCCTCCTTTCGCCCTCGTCAACCTCGTCGTAGTCATCGAGCGAGCATTCGTTGGCATGGCCAGTGATTTGAATGATCTTGTGCCTTGGCTGTCCGGCTTTCTTCAGTTTTGCGACAACAGACTTTCGGGTGGAATGATTGGAAATTCGCTTTCCGTCAACATTTAGAGTTTTTGCCAGGGTTCTCATAATGCTGCCGAGTTTGTGTTCGCCCATCTTGGACTTCGCGTACCAAACTTCGGTTTTTGGACGCTGTATTATGGCCAAGTACAAAGGTCCAGAGGTTCGCATTTCTGACGGGCGCCTCCTGAGAAACTCTTCAAAGAGTCTGACAGGATCTCTTGAACCGCCGTCCGTGGCCCACATTTCTTGAGGTGTTTTTCGGTGCTTCGCCGTCAAGCCACCAGTACGAGTCTTCGTTGGATTCTCGCTGAAGCGCACGCATTTCGCCATTTCTCCTTCCTCGATCTGGATCGACACAACTTCGAAGTCTTGTACATAAGCGTCGTAATGGTCTTGGCGGCCGCGAAACCCGAAGTGCTCTGACAGGTTTTTGAAGTTTACGTTCGTTAGGGCAACTCCAGTGTGGTCGCCTAACAAGCCACTGCTCCAGAAAAGCTCCTCTTCGGCAGAGTTGTACGGCTGGGCGCGATTTTGTCTCTTGCCATAACCATTCATACGCAACTGTTTGGCCTTGGCGTCTAAGACAGCCCTGGAAGTTGCAAATTCGCGACCAGTTATCAAGCTGAATGGATATTTTTTGTCGGAGAGGTACCGTTCCAGGGCCGCTTGCATGACCTTAAGTGAGTCTGGTTCGTACTCGCTGCCGTCCTGTTTTCGTACTTCCAGATAATACTTTTGGAGGATTTCGTCTAAAGCTGCGGGCGAAATGGTTTCCATGTTGACGTTAATGTTTCGTGACCTTGCCCAGGAGGACCAAACTCTCATCCACGTCGTGGTACTTCTCTTTGTGTTTTTATTTTCTGCCTCTTTAAGAGTTTCTTGTACGGTTTCATTAGGTGTCAGAGGAAACCTGGACTGGTTAGGCGCTGGTAAGTTGTTTGTTTCCAAAGTTGTTTCTGTCAGGGCAGGTCGCTCGCTCGCTGTACCTGTCGTGTTACTCGTATTGTTAACCTCCGTCACTAAATCGTTTTCTTTACTCTCAAAGCTTTCGAAATCAATAGTGCTAAACAGGTTGTCAAATTCTAAAGAAAACATATCTGAATAAATGTTATTGAACCAGCTAATTTCGTCCATCTTTGTTCCCTATGTAGCTGTAGCTGGGAAACCTGCTTACATTGTTTCCTTGGTTTTGATTGGCTAGCATTAGCTAGGTAGTAAAATTTCATTGGTTAATCAGATTTGGTGCTTAACTTTTATTGGCTGTTGAACTGTCCGATTTGACCTGTCCGATTACAGGCTGCTAGTAATCGGACAGGTCAAATCGGACAGTTTTGATGTTGCAACAGCCAAATTAAGCCATAAATAAGGGCTTTTAAGAACCAATCAGATTTAAGCATTTTGTTATTGAGACAATTATAATAATAATAATGTAACAACTTTATTTATTTCACACAATCAGTAAAAATACACACGTTGAAAAAAGAAATTAAGAACTCGAAAACGAGTACAAATTGATGATTAAAATATAATGCGTCCATCCTGGCAAGAATAATGTCTTAATATCTCTCCTATACCACTATTTCCAAAATTTATAATAAGATTCTTAGCCTCGTTTCATACAAAACATGATAATAACAATAGAAAACTGACGAATTGTACAGCTATTTATAATAATAATAATAATAATAATAATAATAATAATAATAATAATAATTTTAATAATAATTTTAATAATAATAATAATTTTAAAAATAAACCTCAATAATAATAATAATAAGTAATGTTAATAATAATAATAATAATAATAATAATAATAATAATAATAATAAGTAATGTTAATAGGACTGAGTGTAGTCCAGTTCGGTCTGTAATCATACAAGTGATAACAAAATCGGACGACCGCGCAGCGAGAGTCCGATTTGTTGATCACGAGTATGATTACAGATCGAATTGGATGAAACGAAGTCTTATTAGCAATTAATCATTAAAAATTACAGTTTCCGAGAAAAGGAGAATAGCCAAGTTCAGAAAGAAAGGGAAAATTTGTATTAAAATACTGACAAAGGAGAAATAAATTGTTTTTTTTTTTTGTTTTTTTTTTATTTTATTTTTTTTTTTAAATTTATTCTGGCAAATACTAACCTTACTTACAATACTAACAATACTGACAATACTACCTATACAAGCTCTAGTTACAATGCTTTAATTTTTATTCCTTTAACAGATTGTTTGATATTACTTCTTGCTTGAAAATAGGACAAAATAGCTAACAAGGGACGGAAACACAGACTGAGAAAGAAAGAGAAAGAGAAAACTAAAAGCTCAAAAAAAAAACAAAACAAAAAAAAAACAAAACAAAAAAAGCATGAACATAGCTCGCACTGTCTTAATAGTAGTAACAATTATATAATACTTTGTATTAATTTTTCACAAAAGATGGGCCCAAGTAGATTGAAAATTGTTGAAAGTTTTGTTTTCAAGAGAGACTTCTCTTAAAATATTAAGTTTTGTTCTAAGACGTGAAAGGAAGCTGTCAAAATCCAACTTATTATCTCGTACGCTGCTGCAAAAAATATGATATTTTGCAAGGAGGAGAGCGTAGTTGAGAACTCGCTTGTTCAGTGATTTTTGGTGCCATCCATACAAGATTATGTTTTCATTGAGAATTAAGTTTTGCTTAAATTTTTGATACCACCAGTTGGTGAACTGATCCCAAAACGTGGTGGTCTCGGGACAGCTGTAAAGCATGTGATTGTTAGTTTGTTTTTCAGCATTACACAGTGGACAAATGTCATCATTAACTATACCGGCCCGGAACAGGCTGACTCGGTTAGGAAGGATATTATGAATTACTTTATATTGAAACGTGATTAATTTTGTATCCTTAGTGGTTGTGAAAGGAAGTAAATAGACATTTTGAATATTTTCTTTTGTATAACCGTACTTAAAAATCTTATTTTCGCAAGTTGGAGAGGTAGCCATCTTACTTAGGAAAGCGGAATAGGTGGTGCGTGTAGTCAGCGGTTTGATAGAACATGTGGCCTCTTCAACGCTGTCGTTGTCCCTAGAGAGGGCGTCTCTTAAAGACGACTTCCATTCTTTAGGAATGGCGGCTACAAGCCCGTAGTAGAGGGTAAAGGGAATCTTCAAATTAAATTTTTGTTCTAATTCGGGTAAGGGAGAGGAATTGGTTGTTCTCAGTCATCATGCTGCGGATATTGATAATGCCTCTCTTAAACCAAGAACTATAAAAAATAGATTTTCCGTTGATTACTATATTTTGGTTGTTCCAGATAATTTTATCTGGTACATTATCTACATCAGCCGTTGTTATGGAGTTCAAGTCTTGCAAGTATGTTAGCAACGTGTGGTAAAAACTTGGCAGATTGTCAAGGGACAGCATCTTGATGTCGTACTGACAGTTAATTAGGAAGGTTAAGCCGCCGTATTGTTTTACACCTAACTCTGGAATTATTTTCCACGATGCACTGGAGGGAGTCTTTAATCGCTCGGTCCACGCGACTTTAAGCGCTTTGTCCATAATTTCGAAGTCTAGCATTTTAAGTCCACCACGTTTTTTTTCTCTAATAATGGTACTTCTTTTGACTTTTGCTGGCTTACCGTCCCAAATAAAATTGAAGGCAATCCTATTAATTTCTTTCACTAAATGTTTTGGGATGGGGAGTACAGATGCGCTGTATATAAGCTTAGACAAACCTAAAGTTTTAACTATATTTATCCTTCCCAGCAGAGTGAGTTTTCTTCGCTTCCAGCCCTTGAGAGTTTTCTCTAGGTTTTTCATCTTTTCCTCAAAATTTAGTTTGTTTGCATCTTCAGTGTTGTATGAGAAATATATGCCGAGTGCACAGATAGGTTCTTTCGGCCATTTGAAATTAAAAGGGGTGTGCGTTTTATCTCTCCAGCGTCCAAGCCACATTGCTTCTGTTTTAGAAGTGTTAATTTCTAGCCCAGATATCGATTTGAACTCGTCAAGTAGTCTTAAGACTTTCTCAACAGACTCTTCGTCCCTTAGGAACACGGTGGTGTCATCGGCATATTGCGTAATTTTTATCTCTTTTGTTTCAACATTAATTCCTTTAATGGATTGATCGTTTTTGAGAGCTCTTGCAAAAAGTTCAATGCCAATTATAAACAGCAGGCCGGATAGAGGACAACCTTGTCTAACACCGCGTTGCAGGCGAAAGAAAGAAGAAGCGTGTCCATTATTTATTACGCAACTAGAAGCATCGTTGTATAAGACATCTATCCAGTTTAAAAGGTTTGGTCCAAAGTTAAATGCTTTCAGGGCAGCTTTTAAGTACTCCCATTCTATTGAGTCAAAAGCCTTTCGAAAGTCCAGAAAGATCGCAATTCCGGGGCTGTTCATGCGTTTTGTATAAAACATGATATCTTGAATAAGTCTCACGTTCTCGCCAATATATCGACCTTTCACGTATCCGGTTTGATCAGGGTTTATAATTTTCGGCAATAACTTCTCCAGTCCATAAATAAATTGTTTCATGTCACTCTGAAATTGAGATTCGTTGATTTAAACTGCAAATTTGAATGTGATTCGTTGATTTGAACTACAACTTTGAATGTGATTGGCTTATTGATCTGTCCAATAACAAACTGTGAATTAGTGAATTAGTGGAAAATAGGAGTCTTTTTAAACCAATCGCAATCGAGGAAATTGTAATTTTTATGATTATGATAATAATAGAAACAAAAATGTTAAGCTCACGAGACAATCTTAAAGCAATCAACCGAACATTTGCGTTTACAACTAGGTGAACCGTTCAAATGCTTGTAGACATGAGAATTTTTGTCACTCGAGAGATGCTCTTTTACCCTAGTTTCAAAGTGGCGTGACGTCTCGCCAATGTAACCGGCGGGAGTTACATCCCGCAGAAGTAAATTGATAAACAACCAGGGATTTTAATGCATCTGGAATAGGATCTTTGAAACTGAAAAAATTCTTGATTTTGAAAGAAGAAAAAACAATTCTGATGTCTATATCTTTGCAAAAAACGTCCAACAAGTGTTTTAGTTTTTTGCGTGTGACGGTACAAAAATCACCCACAAATGGCAGTTTGAAGTACCGAACACCTGTACTGTTTTCCCCACCAGAAGAATTGTTGTTTTGAGTCGGTCGAGATGAAAATTTGTTTTTATACCCTGTAATGATTTTGTCTATGAGAAAGCTCGGGAAGGAGTTACGTTGAAGAGTTATCGATAGCTGTTGAAGATCTTCCCGTCCAATGGTGGTGTCATTGATTTTAAAAATTCTCAGTCAACCAATGTGTAAATCAGACCAACCTTATACTTAAAACAAGTAAATCTGAGGAAATTTGTAAGGAGCCCAGTGTAAGTGCTCTTGTGAAATATTGAAGTGATACAAGAAGCCCCCGAGTTATCTACCAGAACATCCAAGAAAGGGAGTTTCCCGTTGAGTTGAGTTTCAAAAGTAAACTTAATGTTAGGATGTCTAGAGTTAAGATAATTTAAAAACTTCATTGCGTCCTGCTCGTTGTGAAATAGACCAAAAGTGTCATCAACATATCTGCGATAAAAGAGCAGCTGAGAATCTTTGTAATTACTTATCCATTGTTCTTCATGATGCCCCATAAACACGAGACGTCACGCCACTTTGCAACTAGGGTAAAAGAGCATCTCTCGAGTGACAAAAATTCTCATGTCTACAAGCATTTGAACGGTTCACCTAGTTGTAAACGCAAATGTTCGGTTGATTGCTTTAAGATTGTAGATTCAGCTAAAACTAGACATTGTCTTAAGCTCAAAGAAGCGATCTACAACAGCCGCTTAAAGCCAGAACTAAATCAGTTACAACACAACAATGATTTTTGCTTCTTGTGACGCAGTTCTGTAAATAACGCTGGTGCACTTGCACGCGCAGAATTGTAACTGTTATTCTATTTTAAATTTCAAATCGTACTCAAACTGTAAGCGTATGTAAAAGAGTGGAAAACAGAACAACCCATTAAACTGATGATGGCATGAGTCATGCCGAAACATGTCTTTAAAAAGTTGTCTCGTGAGCTTAAAATTGTTAATACTGTTATTGTCACGAAGTTATGGCAATGTTAGATAATAATATAATAATGATAATATTAATAAAACGAATTTTTAAACTACCTAAACCTATCAATACTAATAGTACTGTTATCAAAGAGGTCCTGTAATACTCAAACAGTAAAAACGTACTTCAGTAAAAAGTACATATAAAACACAATATATAAAAATAGGCGCCGTCGAGGCGCATGTGACTACTGCTTAGAAGGTCAAAGTATGAAAAGAAGGATTGTCGTAAATGTGCAGTTGTGTGGATAAGAATGCATGCAACTATATAAAATAATGAATGTTGGTAATTAGAAAAGTTACCGAATGCTTGTAAGGAGTTGTCATGGAATGTTTAAATTCACTCAAGAGGGAAATTTGTACACTGTGGTGTTGCCGGTAAGTTAGTCAGTAGATTGTATGAAAGTTAATCAGTAATGACAAATCATGTTTAAAATAGAGCTCAAAAATGATTGGACAATCAAAAACAGTTTTTTATTAACAAACTTATCACACAAGAGTTATTAAAACCAAGAATGGTTCGGATCATGGCAACGATTTAATTATAGAACAACTTTGTAAGATCTACATGTACTAAACAGAAGTGGCTATATCGTTATTTTGTATATCTATAAGTAACAGGAACAAAACGTATGGAATGTATCGTGGAACAATTAAAGTTTGTTTTTGGTTTGCTCCAATGAGTATTAACAAAGTGAACAAGCAAAACTTAACGAAACACAACTTACCACAGTTATACATGCATTTAAGTCTTACAGTGTATACTATGATGTTAACAAAAATGTTTTTTTTTTCTGAAAAGGAGTTAAGTTACATGTTTGTGTCAATCTTCAACACTACTTTGGATGTGGTGTTGTATGTGAAGTTAACTGATGGAAGATTGAACAAAACATCTGTGAGGATTTCCTCAGTTATTGTTGGCATGAGGCTTTCTTTGTTTTGAATGGCTAGTATTTGCCTAATAGGCTCCTCAAACAGTGTTAGTGACACTTTCTTATTATCAGAGTACTGCACCATTACTTGGGCGTACCAATGTTTAGATGAAGGTTTTAGTTTTTGCTTTAAGTGGCAATTGTTGCACTCTAAATAGGCTGCAGCAGTAGATTGTTGTAGCTTCTTGTTGCACTTAAAGCAGGAGAAATATGAGTTTATGGTAGTGATTCCTAATATTTCTCCGTGAATGGTTGTGGATACGAATTGTGTGGTATCTTGAGTTAGTGGCACAGCTAAGACTTCAGTAAAATCTTCTGCCAGCTTTATTTGGGTTCCATATTTTGCTGTGTTCAAATAAACACTGTCATGATATTTATCCTTTCGTACTGTTACATTATGAAACATGTATGTACGGTTGTTTTCAACTTGGTTAATAAAATTCTCCCACAATACCATTTTGATTGAAGCTGAAGGGTCAAGCAGGGTACAGTTCACAAGTGTTAAATCTCCTGCCTTTTCCTCTTTGGACATGTTGGTAACTTTGGCCTTGACAGTTACATGTTGACCAATTCGGACGGACTTGACTGATGAAAGCGTGGTTGAAGACTGAATTTCTGATCTTGAGAAGTCAAGTTCTGGATAGTGTTCAAGTACTACAGTATCTCCCATCAACATATCATTGGTGTTTGAAGAGGTATCCACATTGAACTTTTTAACTTTGATGGGGCTCTTTTTTTCACTGTAATCTGCGAAAATCTTACGCTTTCTTGGTGAGAAGCACACTGCTCTAGTTATTGTTTGATCTCTTCCTTGTAATTGGCATTCAAAGAACTTTTCGTTGTACACAGGAGAAACATTATGTATGTAACCAACGAATTCATTGCTTTGTGTGGCAGCACTAGCGCTGCTAGTAGCTGGTTTTGAGGAATCTTCCATGACTGAAAAAGAAAAGAAAAAGTTATTAAATTACCTTTAAATAGATTGACTTGCAATGACTGTCAATAAAGAAATTATTATTGCTGTTTAGTAAATAAACCATGAAATATTAGTAAAATCAGTTACAGTATAACAAATTAAATAGTGGATAATTACCTGACAGTGACTGTAAAGAGGACAGAGAGGGGCACAGGGATTGGTACATTATTGAATATCACTAAATCTTTGTAGTGGTTATAATTTATTATGTACTACTCTTTTAGTATTCATCATATCACATCTAGGTGTGCTTGTATCCTTCTACTTATAACAGTGAAGTTATATTTCTGTGTTGAAACAGTTAATTAATGCACATATTGATTTGTGATCTGAAAAATATGTTTCTAATAAATGTAACTGTACCTGCGATTCTGGCAGGTTTGTATAAATGTGGTCTATAGCTGTCTTGTTGTCAGTGGTATACAAAGATACCAATTGCCTGTAGTTATGCTCTGTAATAAAGAGATTATAGAGAGGAACTCTATCTGTTTCATTTAACCAGTTTAGATTAAAATCTCCGATGAAAACATTGTATTGTGTAGTCGTATGTGACAAGACTTGTCGTAATGCGATACAGAATTGTGTTATCGCCACTTTAGGTGATCGATATATGCCAATAATGGTGATGTGAGGTAGATACATGCATTTTATAATAGTCATCTCAACACCATTCCTATTAAAACAATAAGGATGACCAGGGATGAATTGGATGCTGCTGTAGACAGCTGTACCTCCAAAAGGTCTTGTAGTGTTATTAGACTGACCATCGTTTCTAAACAAACTATATCCATCAATGGTATACATACTATCATGATCTGAATGAGTGAATCTTGTTTCTGAGAAGATGCTGATATCAGTGCTTGAGTAGTTGAGATCTTTACGTATATCTTCTATATGCCTGTGTAATGATCTTGCATTAAGATAACAGATTTTTAAAGGAATTGAATTTGCAGTATAAAGAGGTAGAACTGATAGATTAAGGCGACCTGAATTTCGTAACCGTTTCATTTCGGTCTGTACATGAGGACTGACAGCTATTTTATTTTCACAAAGATTAGTTATATGTAATCCCTCTATGGTTGTAACTCTACTAAGACCTACATAATGTATGTGAGGTATTGCTCTTGTAGTATCAAAGTTAACAACTATTCTACTCTCAGTGTCACCTTGTGACCTGTGAATGGTTTTAGCAGCAGCAGGCCTTAGAGGGAATTGTTTCCTTACAACTTGAGCTGTTCTATTTCTACCTACAGCAAATTGTGTGGTAATTGGTTTGATAGGTGTCCATGTAGATTGTATACCCTGTACATACAAATGCTTATTATCATATCTAGTTTTCTCTCCTACATCAGCATGATCAAATAGTACCCATATTATACCAGATGGTTTGTCTTTCTGATGTAATTGTACCTTTTTAACCACATTACCAGCACCATTTGTCATACCATCTTCAGTTCGTATATTCATAGCTAATTCTGTTCTTTCACCTTCAGCAAGATGAAGGTTAGACACAATTTGTTTCGTTTTTCTAGGGTCATCAGGTATCTGCTTCATAATTTTATCTCTAAGCTCTGAAGAGTTTGCTCCTATTACACTGTCTTGTGATTTAATAGTATACTTTTCGCCTTTTGCTGCATGGTGCACCTTTTCATTGAAATCATTTACCTTTTTGTTTTGAATAAAAAGATGAGGAATATCCATTAGCAAGTTACATTCAGTGTTTTCATCAAATATTCTTTCTTTGAGTTTCACAATGTCATCAATTGTATGGTTACCTTCCCTCAATCTGTTCAAGATTTCAGCAAATACTTTGCTTTCTCTCTGTCTCATGATCTCGTGGAGCTCAAACATTTTGAAATGCTTTTGCCATAGGTTTGGAGCAAGAATGCTGTATTCTGAGTTGTCTAAATCTTTAAATATATACCCATCCATAACAGGCTGAAGTTGAAATAAATCACCAATAGCAATTATACTGACACCTCCAAAGTCATCTTTACTACCTTTAATATCTTTAAGTCTATTGTTGACTTGGACATTAAACATGGTATTTCCTACCATTGATATCTCATCTAGATATATAAGTTTTACACCTCCCAGTTGACACCTGAGAGTGTTCAGTCTACTAGAATCAAGTGATTTATAGTCTTTTAGAGATTGACATGCTGGTATTGCAAGAGCACTATGTAATGTGTTTCCCTTGATATTATATGCTGCTTTACCAGTAGGAGCTAACATTAAAACCTTTACTTGATGAAAATCATCACCAGCTCTGGTGTTATAGTATTTTAATGCTGCCTGATACAAGGCTTTGGTAACATGTGATTTCCCAACACCAGCTCCTCCACTTAGAAAACAGTAGAATGGATCATTGGATGTTTTCATAAGATGTAAGATATGGTAGAAGAACTCCTTTTGTTCTTTATTTAGGATCTGGACCATGCGTCGGTATTCGTCATCTGGTACTTCATTTAATATAAGTTGTTCAGTATTAGCAGTAGTAGATGGAATGCCTATATCTTCTGAGAGATCATAGCTCTCAGTCAATTCAGGATGCAAATCTTGTGCACCCTCAGCCTCATCCTGAAGTTCTATATTCTGAGTATTGGGTGCTATCATATCACAACTATCATCATTCTCTTCCATGTTACTCAATTGTTCTTCGATCTCATTCAGGTCTTGACTACAAACTGCATATAGTTTCATTTGCTCATCTATTTTAGCTTTTAAAAGCAAACAATGTTCTTGATATGAAGAACAATTGCCTATCAAGTCAGTATTCTCATTTCTCCATGACGTGAAGAGCATGATAAGCTCTCGATAATGTTTTTCAGGGTCAGCCACCTTATTAAAACCAACACTTCTAATAATTCTTGCTTTTAAACGTCTTTTGTTCTTTTGACATTTAAATTCGGTTTGGTAAGTTCCATTAGGATCATCATCATCATCATCATCATTTTCTTGTTCGCTAATTGATGTTTCTAAAAGTAGATCATCAGTATCTGTTTCAAATGACTTTTTGACATATGGTTTGCCTGGTAAGTCATACCATGCAGCCCAGTCAGCCAATGTTAAGTGTTCTAATTTGGCAGGACGTTTGGTATATCTATCCAATAATCCGCTGGCATATATGTCGTCAGAATCATCTTCCATTTCTTTGATATCATTGAAACATTTTAAAAGTTTAACTCTATCTTCAGGGGGTGAGGTATTGACAAATACTATCTGACGAGATGATTTCCTCATTGGTAATTGCAATACAATATATACAGCTTCTTGTGCACTGATCTCAACATTGTTTAGGAATTTATTACCTATATCTCTGACTTGCTGCTTAATACTAGCATTTCCTTTCCTGGCTTCATCACAAGCAACTCGCAAAATCTCACTAATGCCTTTTTGGGCTTTTGAGATGTAGGAGACAATATACATGGCACATGCATAAATATCAAGGACAAATTGAATGTCCATGTTAGCTCTCCATGCACTAAGGCAAGAAGCATTATAATTATTGACCCTTAATTCATTTGGTTGTCGTTTCAAAAATATTGTGGGAGAATTTAAGTTTGATCTAATAGCTAGAAGGTATGTTTCCTCTGACACATTTAAATTTAGAAGCAGTTTGTCAACTGTAATGTCTTCTCCTTCTTTCATATCATTCAATTGCTTTTTTATTTTTTTCCAGATTTCTTTAAGTTGTTTCAATTGATTATGTGCCTCTTCATCTACATCTATAGGATACAGAATTGTTGTGGCTTTCATAGGTGGTTGAGGATAATTAAATCTACATTCTGTCTTTGATTTTTTTCTACATGTATGAGAATGTCTATGTATTTGTCGGTTGACAAGTTTTAGCAAGTCAGGATTATCAGTGGGTTTTTGACAAGTGATTACTTTATTGATGAATGCTATGACGTTTTTATCACTGTCAATACCAAACGTTGGAGCATTTTCAAGCCATATCAACATATGAATATGAGGTGAACCTCTTTGTTGATATTCGACTCTATAAAACCAGTCAGCAATTTTACCCAATGGTGCTGCATCACTCAAGAGAAAGTTTCTTAGAAACTGATTAATTTGATAGTCAAAATGTCTGGCACATGTGACAGGATCACTTTGAATTAATCTACATTTTTCCTGCCAGTTGAGATTTTCTAATTCATTATCAGTGTATTCTTTTTTGTCAACAAGTTGACCAAGTATTCTTAAAAGATGAATCCACTGTGTTTCTGCTGAAGAGAAACTACAGAATAAAGAAGCTGAGCCAAGTTGTCTTATCATTGCAAAAAGATCCTTTTTAGCTTTCTGAAAATAAGGGGGAGAACCTCTTAATGCCCTCAAAAATTTAAATCCTTCATCATGATGGATTAATTTTTCTATAGCACCTTGCTGTTTTAGTTGTCCTGCTTTGATTAACCTGTTATTTCTATGGCATTTACGTAAAGCAACCTGTGATTTCCCCAGCAAAATTTTCATTTGTAGCTTCTTAGTTTTAAAGAATATGTTCTCTACACATATGGCAGCTCTACGGTCTGAACGTCTTAACTCTGACTTACAGATTTCACTATAATGAACAGGCGTAATTCTACTGTCATTATCTGGTCTTTTTTGACCTAAGAATATACCTGGATAAGCTAATTCTTCAGAGTACTTATCTCTAAAAACACTTAGTGGTATGTTACCTTCGCCAGGAGCAACATTAAGAACATACTGGCGTTCAGTGTCACCTAAGAAATCTGTTGCAGTTAACATAGTATCAGTCACACCAACAGGTATTTCTACTTCATCTTCACTCCAGTCATCTTCTTCATTAAGTGATTTCTTCTGATTAGTAGCACTTAATCCATTATCAATATCCTGTGCAGGATCTTCAGGCTGATCATTATGACATTCATCCGATAAAACATTAGAAATATTTGCTATCCAGTTTTCATTAAGTACAATTCCTTCTTCTTGATACAAACTACTGTTGTTTAAAAGCCAATGAGCAGCCTGCAAAACTTTGTGCGGCCTTACATTCAAAGATAGTGCTGAACTTTTATATTGTAATCTTCTCTTTAAGTTGACATTGATTGTTCCATTTTCATGTGGTAACCTTGGTAACATGCTAATAGTAGTATTAACGTCTGCTGGTACATTAACAATGTTGCCATTAATTTTAAGTTGTCCCCCCCTTGGGGCTTGCATAAGCTTTTGAAATGCTAGTCTAGGGGCTAGTAGTCTACACTCTAACTCATTCAGATCAAAAAATGCAGGTTTTGGTAGAAACTGCATGCCATTGACTATAGCACAAGGAGGAACTTTATTCTTAGATAAATATTTATTGCATGATGTACACACCCATTCAATATTGTCAACACTTGTTTTGTTGAGTAAATACTTATCTACATTTGGATTTCTTTCTCTCAATTTAGCAGTAGAAGAGACACTATGCTTATACCATAATTGGTCACAGCAGCTACATACATAAAGAGGTGCATTGTTAACAATTCTGTGAAACTTTGATATCATATCATTCAAAGATTTTGGTTGTTTTTGTGGATTTTCATCATTAACTTGAGGCAAAGGGTTGTTTTGTTTGGATTGTTTACTAGCTCTATATTCTCTCATGTAAGTATTGTAATTGAGTCTTTTTTCATCTTCTCTAGTTTTTTTATATTCTCTCATATATGCATTGCTTTTCTGTTTGTCTGTGTCAGTTTTTCTTTTTTTCCTATATTCTCTCATATATGCATTGTGCTTTCTCTTCAAGTCATTCTCTTTAGACAGAGTAGAGTTAGTTTCAGACATCACCAAAACTGTGTCATTGATGACTGACATTGGTACAAAGTTGACTGGTACTGTTGAAACATAGTGCAGTTCATCTATGTGACCTAAATGAATAGTTTGAATATCTGTGGTAAAATGCACTGGCTCAATAACACTGATTTCAGCAAAAAGTGGATTGGATTCTGTAATATGAATTCTAATATTAAGTTTGTCTGCTAGGGCTTGAATAATGAGATTATCACACCATGTACCTTGTTGTGAGATATTTGCAAGATATTCTAACCAAGAATTCTCACTATTGCTTTCAATAAACCTCTCGGGATGATCGCTCAGATATTGAACAGCTAGAGCCCTAATATTCAAATGAAACTTAGGGTCACCATATAATTGGTGTGCAACAGCTCGAAAAAAGCAATCACCACCACCACCAACATCTAGTGGTCTCAGTCCATGTCTATATAATCTTGTTGCTAATAACATATTGTTTTGTGGAGAAAAAACAATGGATTTACTAACCACATTTTCTACAGGACCAGGGTTCATTTCAATGTCACCAGACAACAAAAGCTTCATATCAGACACAGAATATTGTTTATTTTTAATGTTTTTCGAATTATTTTTGCATGCACATGATAACTGAAATCTAAAATAAGCAGTGTAAAAAGAATCCAAGTTCCTATGTATGTAGTCAATGTACCATAACTTATAATTAGTTATTAAATGAAATAATTTAGATGATGCAGGAGTTGATTTCCTAAGAATCCTTTTCAACTTTTGTCGAAGTTTTCTCTTTCTCATGGTTTGGATAACTTTTTTGACAGGAATTCTGGAGGGTTCCCTGTTTCTAGAATGCCTGTGTCGATTGATTTTCGATTGTTTACAAAGCTTTCTGACAGTCAGTCTGTACACAGCAGTTGAAGGCTGATTTGAACTACGATCATTACTTACATCTAACATGAGCTCATCACAGCTACCTGGAATAATTATTTCAGAAGAACTAACGTAATCATTCACCACAGCTTTCATATCGACAGTTTCTCGATCACTAAAAGATTTACGTACTGTAGTTTGCCAAGCACTTTCTCCTTGTAATGTAAGGTTATGATTTTCCGCAAAGGATTTGTTTATGCCGTAAACGGACTCAACATTTCGACAGTGGGAAAGGCGATCATGGTTTTCCTTAATCCTGTGCTCAATATTCCTCCAAACAGGCTCAATTATCCCACAATGGGGCTCAATATTCCTCCGAAGAGGCTCAATTATCCCACAATGGGGCTCAACATTCCTCCAAAGAGGCTCAATTATCCCACAATGGGGCTCAATTATCCTCCGAAGAGGCTCAATTATCCCACAATGGGGCTCAACATTCCTCCAAAGAGGCTCAATTATCCGACAATGGGGCTCAATTATCCTCCGAAGAGGCTCAGTTAAGTGAACACTCGAGTAGGTTTTCCTCATACAAGGCTTATGTACTTCCAAATTATGAAGTAAGCGTACGTGTTGTTTATCACGCGTCGTCAAATCAGGTCGAAATACCGTAAAAATTCGACGTATACATCGCCCTAAATGCTGAAAAATACTAACGAAACCTTTCATCTGATCGATTAGAAACAAAATATGAAAGCTGTGAGAGAAGTAAATGTTAAATACACTCACCTCGATCAATTTCAACGACAACTTCTTCCAAAACTCAGAGCGTAGTAAAACCACACCACGAGGCAGCCGATTTTCGTTTGTCATCGAGGACCGTCGGTAAGTCATCGTTGATACGAAGTGTTCGCGAGAAACCACTCCACAAGATATATATTTGTTGTGCTGATTGGCTCCGAAGTATATTCTATTGTTACTTACTTACTTTCGGAAAACTCAGACGATAGCAATAGTGACTGCTGCGCAAGCGCAGTAGTCACAAAAAAGCAGAAGGAAAAATGTCGCTGACCTTCTGTCCAAATAAAATTCCCGAATTCATATTTCTAATATAAACTATTTCTAACATAACAGTAAGCTATTCTAAATTTAAGCATCTAAAAGAGAAACACTTTACGACTTTCTAGTGATTGTTTGCGTGCTGACCTGCACTACTACCTTGCACGCGGAATAAGTATCGTCTGCACGCAAGCTTATGATGTACAGATCGATATTCATCTTAAACTTTAACTAGCAAAACAACCACAAAAATACTTGCCAAAAGGTTAAACCCAAAGAATCGCGAAATTGCGATTTAAGCCCTCCCGCCCGTTCAAGACAAACAAGAAGTTGAAAACAACTTAAAACCGCGCTTTTAAAATTGAACTGTTTTCTAAGTATTTAGCAACAGCGTTTTGCGAGTAAACATTACCCATTGGAAACAATAGAGATTGCGTGATTCAAAGTAAGCTCAGTGCCTGGATTGAAAGAGATTTTATTTCACATTCTTTGCATAGCGTGGTTGCGTGATTGGTAATCGGAGATTTTTGTTTACCTGTAGCTCGAAGGAGAATTGACCTTTCAAACGAATATATATTTGCAAAGGTTTTGACGAGTGCCGAGGTTATATTTTTTTTTCCCAGAAAACTCCACCATTGCTTCTGGCGAAGTAAACACGATCTTATTTATCACCGTAAGGGCATTGCAGTAAATACGGTCATATTTATCAGCATCAGCGCATTCCATGGCTGACTACCTTCTTTAGCCGGCGCATTGAATATTCCCTTCGAAAGTGAACATGCAAGCAAAACAAAAATAAAGCTTAACTCTAGATAATTTCAGCCTTAGTAGCCAGCAACAGGTCCTAAATTACATTATTTATCCTTGCAAATGTCCTTGTGGTAATATTTCAACAGCTTTTTTTTCGGCGAATAAACATTACCGGTTGCGTGATTCAAAGTTTGGCCGAGCAGAGAGCTGGTTCAGCTCTCCGACATGACAAAAAAAAAAAATAAAAAAAATAAACCCCGTGCAGAGCAAGAACCGCGCTCGGCCCATGGCCGCGCGGTTAACAATACGTCACGATCAACGCAGGGGGTGGGGAGAAAGGAGGAGGGTGCATTTCGTTTCAAGGAGTTTTGTATCGAAGCATGAGCCATTTTTAATCTGCACCGTACCCAGGGATTGCTTTTTCTAAGCGGGAGTTTTTTTCAATGGTGCAAGGAATATGTGTGGATTACTGCATGACCTAGCATGTAGCTAAGACGCCTGATATTATCTCTATTACGTGTTTATGGACCGAAACGTTTTGGAGGTCAATAAACACGCACAAGAAGAACGAGGCCGATATCCAGCCATCTTGACCGAGCAAGTTGGTCAATAAAGAATTTATTATTCAGCATTAAGAACACCATTTTCTTGCGGGACACCGCGGGTAATATCGAGCGGGCAAGATCTTGCCCGCTCTGGTAGCCGGTCACAGGGCTGGATTTGGTTCGCCTTTCCAGCTGACGGAGCCAGTGATAAAGTAACTCAGGTTAATTACGACTTCCCTTGATCTTGTTCGCTCTGCCGGTAAATACCAATAGCTGCCTAGCTGAGAAGCATTTGTTTCCTGCAGTTCGATTTGTCACTGGAAATTTGGAATGTACTCAGTAAGGATAGTTTGGTGGTCTCGCACATGTGCGAGCTATGTATGGCGTGAGTATATAGTAGTACCTTTTCCGCTTTATTACTGAATCAAATGTAGTTCAGCCATAACAAATTGGTGTAAGCAGAATGGCTGATTCACTCAGAAATCCGACGGACTTATTCTGAACCCACGCGCGGGTTTTCTACTGGCATCCGGTGTAGTAGTCTTGCCCTTCGTCGCCGGCGGAATTTACCCGTAAATATGGGTAGTTAGGTTGCAGGCAGCAGGCTACCGGTGTGGGTGACATGAATAATTTTAAACTGAACTGCTCAGTTCTTTTGTTCTCGCTACTGTTCATTAGCGATTTTCCATGTTATTGTGTGTTACCATCGCCACATTTGTACAAGTCATTGTCCTTCTTATCACCTTCACCTTGTCTTTTGTGACTACAGCAGGTGTCACATAAGGCCTTGCTCCTGCAGCCTTCTCTGTCTGCTGCAGCACTTCGTATTTCCCTCCATTATTTCCAGCCCACCCCGTTCCCTTCTTTCTTACTGTGGTTATATATTCTTATTATTTGTGTCACCTCCACCGATTTATATATCACGCACAGTGGAATATTTTCTTTACAATCCCGACGATGCCGATGATCGGCGAAAGCTTGGAATTAAAAGATTAACAGTAGCTTAAAGCTTCGATCCATTTATCTACCTAACATGCTACTGAAGAAAAAACTTTAAACGTTTACTTTTCCCTGACTGCTTTAGCTTCCTTGAAAAATTAAATAAGCAGTTTCGATGTCTGTTTACCGTTTCCCGTTTCTCAGAATGGGAGGAAAGAACTTGAGACTGCCGACATTGACGAAAACACAGTAAACAAGAGCAATAAAAAACACGAAGCCCTACCATCCTTTATGGATAAACTGCTTAAGCGGATACACGATAAATAGAACGAATCGACACCCTAGACATCTAAATCTTATGCCATTGGCACTTGGTCGCAGACACATTTAATGACCCACTTTGTTGTCACTCCGTACGTGCCTAATAATTTTTTTCCCCGAACTTTCTGCTGTCCTGGAAACAGCGGAATTTATGATTCACATAGTTTGCAATGCTGAAGAATCTTGGGAATAAAAAGAAATTTAAAATCAGAGCTCAGCATTGTTGGAAACTTCTTGCCATCCTTTTTATGACAATATAGATACACGAAGGAATTTAACGTGCTAATTATTCCGTGTTGTTTCCCAGAATAGATTATTATAATGCGTGGGAGTACGTGACGTCATAGCTAAGGCCGGGCACGTCCGCCTATCCATATAAACACTATCATTTCGAGTTATTTTAGCCTGTGACAAAACAGTTTCTCCTTCTGTGGAGTTTTTTAAAATTGTTTTGTCAAGATGTCCGCTTTCAATTCTTTGCCCGAGTTAGTTTTGTCTAAGAATTGTGCGAAATATCTACTTGTAAGAAACGCCGGTGAGAAGGCACTCTTTAACAAACAGTCTTGGTTGATAGACAAAGCCAGATCGAAAGAAGAGAAAGCATTTGGCAGAGAAAAGGAGCGGCTTTTACAACGCCGTCACTCGAGAATGCAAGAGATCGGTCAAGCATCGCAGCCTCGTGAAAGAGTGAGTGTGGTCCAAAAGATTTCAAGAACGGAGACTTCGGAGACCGATAAATGGGAGGTACAGAGTGATACACCATGTTACAAGAAACAGCGAAGAAAACAAGGAGTTTGGTTAGGCAACTCGTCACTGTGGTCATCTGATGAATCTCTGTGTCTTTCAGCGTCCTCAGCAGATCAAACCGGTACAGTGCGACAAACAGCCATGTCACATCAGGCTCAAGAAAACAATCCGAAAAGTTTGCGCTCTTTGAGTTGTGTTCTTCCACCTATTTCACTTCAACGTACGAACTCTGCTAGAAAGTAGAAAAGAGACTTGTGGATGGATACAAGCAAAGAACCCAGGACTAAGTTATTTAATGAACCTTGACTGACAGAATTCATAGGTCCTATTATATTCCAAGTGGAACATAGAAGATGACAGATAAATAACGAGGCTCGAATCAAGAGTCAAAAGAAAAATTGTATAGTTATTTTTATGGAGTGTAAAAATAGATTACAGAATGGATTGTCAAATTAGAACGTGATCGTGACAATTCTACGTGATGTAAAATAATATTGATTACCAGAAAGTATGTAATGTACAACGGGGTCTTTTTTCTTAGTGGACAAACAATGCGTGACTCTTGTTAACCCAAGTTTGTAAACTCATTGACGTCAATCTCGCCTATTCCTTAACTGTGCGTGGGATTGTAAACATATATATTTAATTCAAGCTGGATAGAGTTCAAAATTGTTGATTGCTGCAAACCGGTACTCGAATGTGCGAATGGTTGTATAAAATATTTAAAAATCTTATATGAAGACATTAAAATACTTGATCACGCGAATTCCGCCTCAGGGTCAAATGTTCTTTACTATTCACAAGATTAAAAATTATACAACGGGAGTCTGCATTCCCAAAATTCCTAAATTGCTTTACAACGGATGCAAACGTTTAAACAAATACGCTCGATGATTGCTTGAATGATCAGCAGACCGAGAATACCCACCCATCGACCCCGTAGGCTGCATATTGTTAATATTGACCCGGACCATGAAATATTTTACGAACTTTCTACGACATTTCCGAATGCCTCTCGATTCATCGTACTGAGCATATGGCTAACTCTGTCAATGGCTGTGATCACATAAACACCGTTAACTATAGTTTACTATCCAATCTTCTCCGCTTTGAGTTGAAAACCATTGCCTCTTTCCTCCTGTGCATGCATTTCTCATACCCTGCAGTCTTCTCACGGTGGCGCGTTAAATGCATGTTGAAGATCATTGTTCTGCTGTCAACTGTGCTGAAAAGTACGACTGCAAGACTATAAGGATTGCAAACTTGTGTTTTGCTTGTCATAAAGCCTGCCATTGTATATTGATAGTTGTAACACTAACTAAAGCTACAAGTTCCGATTAGTCTTAAAAGAAGTTCATGTTGGTGATCTGTGAAGTGCAAACATGGCTGATCCCAGAAGGCTATATCTGGTTGTCGTTCTCGTTTCATATCCTCGTGCAGAAGCCGAAAATTAAGAAATACGGTTAGCTTCTATAGCGTGTTACAAATAATACTTGTGATGTTTTCTTATTATACAAATTTTCCTTTTGTTCGTACGCTTTTGTCACCCCATTATTTTTCAAGTTAATTTTTTTCTATTTTGCATAATTATGTTCATCTCGCACATGCTAGACTGCGTTATAATTGGCTTTACGTTTGTAAACAAGGCCTAACAGAACTATAGCTTATTTGTTTCGGATCATCGAAGCATGGATTTCTTAAGTATATTTAGAGTGGATAGAGAAGAGGTCACACTATCGAACTACCTAGCCATAATCCCCTCTACTAACTATGACCTAACTAAAGTTATCAACGTCCTAACTTAAGTTTAAAGCCTTGATGTAACCACAACCACTACGCAATACAACTACTTTAATAACCTCGCTGATAGTTTGAATCTCCGTGAAAGGATAGAAAAGAACACAGCATTCTATGCCATTTTCGGCTCCTTCACCCACCCTTCGAAAGTAATGATTTTCTCAAACATCATTTTATTTGAGTTATTCTCAAAGCCTCGTCACTTTGGAATTAACCAGCCGTACCCCTACTTTCACAGAGCGGCAATTTTAGGGTCGCAAAAAACGTGTGCATTAGATGGGTTGACCCATGTACGTGACCATTGTTGGTTTTTGTTTGAGTAAAAATTTCAAATGAATGAATCTTCATTATGTTTCATCGAAATTAGGCTAAGGGGAAGTTGCGTACTCTCAGTGGCTCTTGGATGGTGTTGAACCAAATTTATTGCAAGCCTGTCACCCAGGCAATAGCGCAAATTGGTATTGCCCAATACTTCAAGTGGCAGAGCTAATCTTTCACAGGGCCAGTAATGAAAGACAAATTTATAAACATTCCACCGTACTCCACTTGACCAAATTAGGCTGATCGAAAAAACAACACTTGCAGGTGGAAAGACCTCCTTTTCCTCTAAACCACAATTTGCAGTATAAGGCAATAATAGAAAAAATTCATTCACTCAATTAACGTAATCCACGCACAAGCTTGTTGCTAAAGTGTTTTCTCTTTGGAAGACAGTAGCTAGGAATGATGAATATTTGAGATACATCCGTTCACAAAATTGTCATTCGCTGATTCCATTCTTGTGTTAAGGTGCTCACATGCAGCAGTTTTAAAATCATATTCCATACATATAACGTGGCATAGAGCGGGAACCTATAGCGGGGACACGAAGCACCTTCCAAATCACAACGTGTACACAGAGAACAAACTGCGCCATAAGCATGTCCCAGGGACATCTTTCCATTTTACTCACACACTACGGGGCATTTTACACGCATGTGTACCGGGGACATGGAGTGGGTACAAAATCACAACCAACACAGACAATAGAGCACAGCAGCGGAAACACGTCCCAGGGACTTGTAGTAGCAGCGGTAAATTACTGTTTCGTTCACACGAGGAGGGCTGTTGCCTGTATCGGACGCGCGCGGCAGGGACAACATGAAATTGCGCAATACATTCGCAAATGCAGCCATTACATGTCCTGGGGACATGTTGTTGTAGACCCACGGGAAACGCGAAAGGGCGACGCCCTCCGTCGTCCTTTCGCGTTTCCCGTGGGCCTACAACAACAAGTGAGCCTGCTCGCAGGCTATAGAGCGTTTTCACATGACGTCACGGCAACCATATTGGTGTTCCAA
>OZ026597.1:41051733-41064233 GCA_964020085.1 Micromussa lordhowensis
ACATTGCACTGTCAATTGTTTCAGAGACAAGATTATTTCCAGAATCTGAAACATGACTCGCCAGCACTGAATTCCCCATCTTTGATTAACGATATTATAGTGAGGGAATACAATGACAATGATTCCCATTGTTTGGCTCGACTTTGTGAAAATCTGCCTGCCCCACCCAAGCACTACGGCATCTTTGATGTTTTGCCGATTCGCAAAGTTTTTGCCGAAGCGAAAAACCTGGGGTCGCACTTGGCAAAGGCCCGCGATGACAGATTTCCACCGCAAAGTAAACGAATTCCGGCAAAGATTTGCCAAGTGCGACCCATACCTTGTTCTTAAAAATAATGACCGAGCGCTTCGCGCTCGGTCATTATTTTTAAGATGGCCTCGGGGCTCGGGCATTATCCTTTACTTATTACATAATTGACCAGATCCATCCCCTCCTTCGAGATTCCTATGACAACGTCACTTAGTAAGAGGCATCCGCAACTACTAATATTATTATTCAAAATGTTGGCCATAACATCCATCCAAAGAGAGTATGAAAAAGGACAAGTAAATAATACATCGTTTCTAGTGTCTTTGGTATCTTGACAGAAGAAACAGTTAGGACTTGGTATATAACATATTTTAAAAAGGATTTCATGGGTAAACAGAATAGAGTTCAGTACTTTATATTGAAATGATCTTAAGTAGGGTTCGCTACAAACTCTCATGGGCAACGAAAAGGCTTCTGAAATACAGTTATCTTCCAAATCAAATTCTTAATCTTGGCCCATTTCTTTGGCTTTTCATACTTAAATTTTATCAACACGCTATAGTAATTACGACATTTAAAGTTCTCTAGATCAAGAGTGACGGTAAAAGAATGCGGATGTGTACGTAGATTCAATGGAACAGCATGTCTCAATCCTGTCCAAGTCACTAAGTAACAAATTTGCCAAATCTTAAGGCAAAATTCCAACGAGAAGTATTATAATTTACCCTGTATATTCGCGATCGAAACGCCCGCCATTATTCGAACTACAGAACTCCGCGCGAAGAAGAAGAAACTGGGTCGAGAACGGAAGTGACGTCAACGACTCAACAAAATCTAAACAAACGTGGCTAATTTAGTATGCCGATAGAGAGTTGTTGTTCTGGTTCCGCAGGATAGAAGGAATAAAATTCGAAAGAATTGTTCCCCAGCTTTCTTTTGCGTGTTTCTTGTAAAGGCATGCCTTCGCGACGTTGTGTTGTTCAAGGAAGCAGTAGTGTTTCTGATATATCGGCCGGAATTTCCGTCCGTAAGTCGCCGATCGACAAGACTCTTCGCGCGAAATGGAAAGCTTTCGTTGGCACACATCGTGCACAGATGGTCGCTTCGCTGTTTGTTCTGACCATTTTACGCCACATTCCTTTGAAAGGTCAGTCCATGTGGATGGCGCTGTTAGAAGGCGAAAGAAAGGTTTCTTTCCAGCCATTTGTAAAAAAAACTGGGAAATCAGTGATTGAGGAACCTCTTTCGAAGCGAGGTCGTCGCATGGTGAGTAGCACTGAACTGATTTTGGTTTTCTAGAGTTTTACTCTCAGAACGCTCTGTACAATTCGTGGGATAAATAAAGTTTGCAAATTTGAACAATCGTTTTGAGGTATAAGAAGTGTGATTACTAGTAATTGTTAACTTTACAACGCAAACATAAGTTGAATGTTCTGAGCGTGCACGTGGAAGTTGTGATAAAATGTTAATCAGTATTTCGATATGTGAAACTTTTGAAATCAGTATCCAGGACAATTCTCGGTGCTCTGCTTTTGCTAGGTTGTGTTCCATTGGAATATTTTGGAAATGGAGAGAGGTAAACGAGGAGTTGACGGGCTTACAGTACGTCTGTGACCTTTAGAGTTTAGCTTTAAAGTGCTACTGAAACGAAATTTTCCTATCCTCTATCATTCGCTCGATCTATAGTTTCAAACGTGCTTAAAATCATGGTGAATTTTATTTTTGTCAAATCCTAACGGAAAGTGCTGATTTACCTTTCCTGTAAGAAGTGAATGGTGGTTCTCTGTATATTTCTCTCAGCAATGGTTGATTCTCTATTAAATGCCACTTGCTCAAAAGAAATGCCCAAGAAGTGCCCTTGGGCACTGATGGATTGTACTGCGTGACAAAACGCATTAATCCGCACAGTGTAAAATGAGGACGTATACAAAACATGGACCGGGGTCCATGGACCACCCCATGGACCACCCCTAATTTTCAAAAGGAAATCGCCTGTGTTAATATGAAAATTTACCGGAGGTCAGGGTTTGAAAAACACAGACTCGTATCTATTGCTTACGTCCTTGAGGGTTTGTCTTGTATTAGCGCGTTGCTTTGGGATCGCGCTCCCATAAATGGGAAGACCACAAACTCGTTTTGAGATACAGAAGATCTAGGGCATTTTTACCCCCAGTATTTTCATTCCAACACTTCCAAATTTCAATTTGATCGGGAAGACATCCCCCACCCACCCCCCCCCCCTTATCATACTCGACCGTGCATTAAAAAAGGGCGATTTATTTTATAAACGAAGTTTACCGTACGAACACAAATTTGTAATCAAGATATATTGATGAAAAAGGTTTAATTGATAGCTTGTAATTTTAATGGGAGAGCACAGAATGTATTAAACGAAGCGTGACCTAGGAGGGGGTAACATAACTCGCTCCAGCCCCTTCGCGCTCCCTCATCCAAGATTGCAGCTGCCTTGAAACGATCCAAAGATCAGGTGAGTATTTATTGCTCGTACCCACGAAGTACGCCTGTATTGCAAGCTATGTACAGTCGCAGGACTTTGTTGTACTACCCTGCGTAAAACGAAGTCCTTTTATTTATTTATTTATTTATTTATTTATTTATTTATTTATTTATTTATTTAGTGTAAAAAATCAAACACAAGGAAGAAAAAGTTGGTTGTTTTGTTATTGTTCGTAGCTGCTTTTGTGGATACTTGCCAACAAAAACGTTTTCTTTCGAGTTCTCGGTTTGTGCGTGTTTGCGTGTCGAGGAAAGTTATATTGATCATTCATTTATATCCCATTAACATTCCTTCAGACTTTGAAATTATTATTAGGCAATTAGGTAAAACAGCATCTGTAAGCATGAATAAATAAAGTTGTCAAAGTTTTATTAGTATTTAAAAATAGAAAATTTATTTTAACTTGAAATGATCTATTCCTTTAAAAACATGAACTGAAACAATGCTAAGCAACAACATATTCTAATAAAATGCTCGAGCAGATTTGTGAAACAAGGGATATGCTATTATTTCAATAGCGTTAGTTAAAAACCGCGTAAGACTTTTTAAAATCAGAAACTACGAGGCTAGTGTTGAAAGATCCTTCGTGCGACATTGAAAAGGGTCAGCGGTTTTCAGTTATTCTTCAACTGTTTTATGCATTTTCAGGACGGAAAACCTGTATACTGCTGATCTGACAGAATTTTAAGAGAGCACTCTGCCTAACATCAACAAGGATATAAAAACTCAACGTACATGGCAAAAACAAAAAGATTGTCAATCGTTTAAAGTCTTGAGAAAAACAGTATTTGAATAATCACAACATTTTCAGAATGAATGTAGAATGAATGTGATGTTTAAATGCAACCGTCTTGACAAACACAACGCTCGATACACCTACAAACTTCCACACTACACAATATAACTCCCCACCAAAAATGTTTGGAAAGATTTATGTGGAATGATTGGATACAACAACATTAGACACCTTTAGATTCTAAGGGTGCGTTCCTTTGGTGTGATCCAGATCCGGATCAGTGATCCAAGATCACACGGATCATGAAACATCAAAGGAACCGATGAATCCACTCTGGTCAGGGATTCATCGGCTTCTTTGATGTACCATGATCCGTGTGATCTTGGATCACTGATCCGGATCCGGATCACACCAAAGGAACGCACCCTAAAACGAGAATGACTTCGAGGACGAAAATTTTCATTACTTAACTGGTACGCGTGCGTGAACCAGGGCAGTTTTGGGCGGGAAAACGGGACAGCCGTCGTAATTATACCACGCTGGAACAAGTTATCGAAATGTTAGTAGTTTAAAAAATATAAAAAAAAATAAAAGAAATATAAATATATAAAAAAATAATATCAATATAAAAAAGCGAGCTTTCTTTGCTGAAGAAAAAATGTAAAAAATAAAAATAAAGGTTTGTGGCGTATCCATGAATTTTCATCGTATACCCGAGAAAACCTTGAAAAGTCAAATCTTGTCCTCGTTGTCTTCCTTGTCTTAAAATTTAAAGGTTTCCACTATTAATTACTTTTTGTATAGACCAAACCGCCTTTTTTGGATTCAATTCAGTTGACGTAGTCTTACATAAACTCACTGTTGTACTGCATGCACCTAGATGGTCACATTCGATAGATGTTTTGTTTTGTATAGCGTTAAGTTTACTCTGTGTTCATCTAGCCTTGCTCTCTTTCAGTGTTTATTCTCATGGCAAATGGTACTCAAATCTTTCTGCAATGAGAGCACGAAGAGTGACGTCAGGTACCAAGTTTCCCCACTGGATTTTAACTGTTGACTCATTCACCTTCGTGCACACCGGGTTCAAGTGGTAGTGGCGAGTAGACGTGGCTACCTTGTGGCTCTGATCAGTTTTGTTGAAGTTCGTGTAAGACTCAAATCGTCCGAAGCAAAAGGTTTTGTCCTGCTCAGCATCATAGCCAGGTATGGTATACTCGTCAACAGCGGTTTGCAGCAGCCGGCGCATATCCTGATACCACCACTGATTTCTTTGACTACTAGAGGAGCTGTTGGAGGCGGGATACTCGGCTTTGGTACTTTCTTGATGACGATTGTCGTGTCATTTATTGTTTCTGAAAACAACTCTTCATTGACATTTTGCACATCGCTGACTTGCGAAGGGGAGTGTCCACTGCAGCCTTTCGTTTTCTGGGAGGTGCTTTCGATCCAACGTTTTTCGGGGCAGTTGAGGTAGCAACTCTAGTGAGGTTTCTTCCAGTATACTGTGAAATCATCTTTTCGAAGCAATCGGTGTGGATTGCCACTGCCACCGAGTGCTGACACAAATTGTTTCGTGCGTAATGTGAGCAAGGGCAAAAGATCTTACCACTCTTGAGGCATGATACTTTATGTGGAAGTTGAGAGCCACTGTCCACAAAGAAAGTGCCAGACTGGAAGCCTTCGCGGATTGCGTTGTTATGAGTGATAACCTTCGCTTTCTCCACAATCGAGGATGTTTCCTCCTTAGTAAAATGTGGGGAGAGACTACTAAGGATTGACGGTCAGTGAAAAGTGCACAGTCGGTAAATCATTGCACGTGACATCCCGAATAAAACCTGGAAATGTGCTTTTTTGTAGTTTTAAGACTGACGCTAAAGGATCTTTATACACGGAGGGATCTTTTTGGCTTGCTTTCTTTTTTATATGTGCAGCCTGTCGCACATTTCTTGGGAGGGAACTTTGGCTGTCAGCTCCGCAAACTTCCCCGGCTTGTTTAACTGTTGAAAGAGAGCCCTTTTTGTTCCCTGCTGTTTTAGCTTTTCCGCCATTACATCTTTAGTGCTCTGCTTCGTTCTGACATGTGCCAGAGTATTTCTGTTCCTATTTCCATGAGCTTTCACTTCAAATTTCATGGGTGTTCCATCAAAATAATATGTTAACAGTACCAAATGTCCTCTTTGGTATACTTATCCTCCAGCTCTTTAACAAGGCAATCCAAGAGTGATACTCAGGGATATTGCAGTTCCATATGCACTCGTTGTTCTGGTAAAAAGAAATTAGGGTCCCTGCAACAAACAAATAAAATAGATTAATGTCATTGCGTTCCTTTTTTTTGGGTAGACTATTGGAAGTTGTGGGAGGGGATTCCTGCACGTTCTTGGTAGCTCCCCCCAAAAACAATATCTTGCCACCCCTCCCCCAATGTCTAATGGTGTACCCCCTTATGTTCGAAACTCGATCTTCACTTGAATTGCACACTAGTTCGGCCGCTAACAACGCTAGACTAGCGGCGGATGCTTAGCTTAAACCAGAAATAAACTAAAAATAATCGGAGCTCAAAACTGCGCACTATTGTAGGTGTGCCTGTATGTTGTTCGCTGTATGACTGGAGTTGCAGTTGCTCCCAGAAAATAGAATCATGGGCATAGACGTATTCGGCTAACGTGTTTACATCCTTGTTGCCACCCAATTCAGATCACGTGATGATTCATTTGGGAGGTTACAATTGTTCTGTTTGCACGTACCCTCATGCAAGCAGTTACGCGTAGCAAATTGCACAATTGTAACCTCCCAAATGAATCATCACGTGATCTGAATTGGGTGGCAACAAGGATGTAAACACGTTCGCCGAATACGTCTATTCGTAGTCTTAGGTCTGCACATTTGTTGAAATTACATGTATATCGTTCGTGTACTCAATCCGAATAACTGAATGGGTTACCTGTTTCTTCCGCCCTCCAAACCAGATTATATGGGGGCCCGTTCTGGTCAAAATTATATCAATTATTTTTACTGAAACAGAATTAATAAACTTTTTCGTTCAGTTAATTTTGTGGTGTCTTTTAATTAATTATTTCTACTCTCCGAATTATTTTTACGTATTTTACATATTATTTTTTACTTCTTCTAAGTCTTGAATTAATTTTACCCATGTCAGATTTTTTCACTCCTTTCATCAATTATTTTTTCCTGTGCACGAATTTCTTATCAAATCCCACACAACATTGCAGGCTGAGTGGAATCCCACAACGCCTGAGGGTAATTCCAAGATGGCGGCCAGGAGCGTTGTTGTTCGAGAGAGAAATGAGCAAGGTGTTCGTAATTTTTCTGCAAAATTTGAAGGCAGTGTTTCGGTTTTTCCTGACTCCTGAGAATGGAAATTTAGCAACCGATGCTTTAGCTGAAGCAAGACATCATCTGCTAGATCCCAGAGGGACTTTATCTTTGTTGATAGTTGAATTGGAAAGAGGTGACCCCAACCCAACAGGGTTACTGACAGGTACTTTACAAGCACCCCTTCAGAATTAAACGGATTTGTGGCTCAAATGATAACATGTTCCCAGCTGAGATAGAGAGCAGAGAGCAGGCGGAAAACTTTGATCAGGGCACTGCTTACTCCACATCTGTAACAACAACGCAGTTTGAAGCTGGACAGAAACGTTATGACATCTAAAGGGACCAGCTCAAACACTTGCGCTCACTTCTTTACTTTTGGCAAAAAATAGCTGATATGCTGCAGGTGAGTGTTTCTACCATCCAGCAAAGGGGTAGGGAGTTTGGGCTAAGAGATGAATTTGAACGATGTTCAGATATAACAGATGATGAATTAGATCAGATTCATGCAAGTGTAACAGACATCTCACGCGAAGGCTCCCTCACCCTTAATATGGGAAGGAGGAGGTTCATTGGTGCATTGAGAAGCCGTGGTTTGCGAATTCAAAGATGGAGAGTAAGTGAGTGCTTACGCTGTGTTGACCCCATTGGCACTGCTTTGCAGTGGAGAACTCAATTAAATTCAATTTTAATTGAAACTCACACAAACATTAATTTTACAGTGTTAAAAAAAGAAAAATAGAATACAAATAAATATATACAAATTACATATAGGAGATAATAAATAGTAGTAATGAAATATTTACAATTCAGAATTGTGATTAAGAAGTAAAGTATTGAAGGGAAAAAGAAAAAGGGATAAATGGAAAACAAACAGTTTAAATACAAGGTTGATTGGGAGGAGTTTGGGACACCTAAATAGCTTATGAAACTAATCGAGTAGGTGCCCCAAAGTAACTAAATTTATCAGAGAGAATAAAGTGTTAAGTAAACGATTTATGTTAAAAGTATTTCTTTAAGATCTAACTATCCTAAAAACAAAAATTAATAATGATAATAATAATGATGATGATTATAGCATAACAACTTAAGAACTAATAATATTATTATAACTATCTATAATTTTTTTAAAACGTTTTACGAAATCTAGAGAATGGAGTTATCTGCTTGATTGTGATTGGTAGTGAGTTCCAGAGGTTGTTCAACTTGAAACCAGTTTATTGAAGAGAGCGAATACCATATTGAATTAGAAAATTACCAATGAAATGACAAAGCAAAGTTAATTTTGCTCATGCCATGAGTGAGCATCATTACATTATGATGCAAGTTTAATCGTTAGTGTTACCTAAAGAGGTAGCCATAGTAAGCTTCCTTGGTGTTGAAGACGGCATATGTCAGAATAGAACTCCTTGTTCTTTTGAATGACAATACATGGCAGAAAATATTTTGTTCCAACCCCTAACAGCCTTTGGCACATAGGTTCTGGGCACAAACTTATACGATACAAATTGTTGTATCGTATACTTATACGATACAAATCACTCATGTTTGCATTGATGGCAAGACCAGATTGGTAATTTATGTTTCCAGCTTGAACAACAACAAGGCTGATACAGTGCTCTCTTTGTTCCAAAATGGAGTGGAACAGCGGGGACTACCTTCCCGTGTTCGCTGTGACCACGGGATGGAAAACTTTTATCTTGGCCAATATATTGTAATACGCGCGGGCAACAACAACTTCCAGACGAGTCCAACTGTGAAGAGTTTAATCACTTGATTCCCGACGTTGAGCTTACTCGTACGTTCACACACACAGGGCACTACATAACGTGAGTCCCTTATATATATCGTATCACGAGTACATTGCGATACCGTACTCGCCATATAACCGTCTCTTAATTCTACAACTTGCGAGTATGCATTTGAATACAGCCGTTATTCCTCTTAGCACGCGCATACTAGCTAGTGCAATCACTATATCAATTTCATTACAATATGATAGAACACCGTGGAAGAGGAATCATCATCACTGGATCCTCAGTGCACAACTCCAGAGTTGAAAGAGCTCATTGAGATGTCTACTTTGGGGTGCTGGCCTTTTATGCATGCATTTTTGATGCAATGGAAGATGAGAGCATTCTTGACATATCTGATGATGTTCATTTATTCAGCCTTTACTGTGTCTATGTTCCCAGGATCAATAGATCTTTGAATGAGTTTATTCAGCAAATGAACAATCACCCAGTTTCAACTGAAAACAACCAATCACCCTTACAGATGTGGGAACGGGGAATGTTAGAGAACATGCATTCCGGGCACACTGCGCTTTCATCAGAAGAAATTGAAGATTTTGGGGTGGATCTAGGGGGTGTACCGTCAGTTGAAGAAGAAGATTACCAGGTTAATGTTATATCTCCAACAATTGAGTTAACAGAATTGACCTTAGTTAAAATTGACCCACAACACACACTGTGCTGTGGCCCTCTATTGAAACTGGTACGGAAATCCAATAATATTAAAATGCTGTTTTTTGCTTGTTTTAAGTGATTCCATAAATGGAGCACATATCTAATGCCTACATCCAGGTATCTTCCATCTGCTCATTGCACTGTCAATGCTGCTTAGTTTACATGGTCTAAGCATTCTACTAATAGAAAGAATGAATTAACTCTACACATTGCTTAAAAATGTTAACTCCACAGTTCTCATCATTTTGCAGTGGACTTGGCATTTGGGTTATTGTTTAAAACTTATGTTAATACATTACTATACATAAAACAGAGGACAAGATTAATATTGAATCACAACATATATTTCAACAATGTCTGGTCATTGTCAACCAATGGGCGTTGACTAACATGTTTACTTTTTTATCTCAGAAATAAGCGTATGATTTCAGAACCAAGATGTAAAAACTTCACCTGTTTGTCAGGCGGTGCCTTGTAACAAATTCTACTTTTCCGGTGTAGATGAGAATTTAACAAAAATGCAGTTTGCTTAATTCGACCTGCTGTTATTGACAAAAAAACATCCCTTAGAGGATGTGTATGCTTGAATAAACACTGAACTTTACTCTCAGCATTTTATATTTCTTTGTTTATAACAAAGTTTAAACTGAATTATTATTGTCAGTATCGTTACATGTAACTAAAATGAACTCAACAGAAATGGCAGTAAAAACAGGAACAAAGAACAGGAACCATGAATGATACTAGTGCATACCCAGTCAGGGAGGGGATTTTGAAATGCTAGGATGAAAAGTGTCCTGGAAGGTTCTCAAATAATTCTTGCATACAGATAACAACCTTAACAACATTGACATATTGAATTGAGCCTTCTTCAATGGATTTCAAGAAGTATTCAAATGAACAAGGAATTTAAACTTGTGATAATGAATTCATTAATTCATAGTTTGAATGGTTTTATGTGTAAAACAAGATAATTTGGTGTTATCAACTGGGTTGATAATGTGAATTGTCCACCGTAAAGAGATTCGGATTCGGTGGACAATTCACATTATCAACCCAGTTGATAAAACCAAATTATCTTGTAATACTCCCACCGACGCAGCACCACAGTTTCTTTAGAAACTTGCCCCCTTTATTCATTTACGTGTAAAACAGTTCGTAGAACAGTGGAATGCTACTGAACAGCCATCATAATAAGAAATCTTTCATAATACGAAATCGTCTGCATAATGACCCAACACTGGTTATTCTAACTGCTTTGTCTGAATAACATTAGTGCCACTTTTACTGTATTTGCTGACTTTCCAGTCATTCAAACGTGAATTCATATATCTATAAATATTTCCATGCTTTAGTAACAGTGATGAAAAATAATGAAGAAAAATTATTGTTATACAAGCTAATGTTGATGATTTTGTATTTCTGAAGTATCCAGACTTCCCCCAAGTTGGTAGGCAATTTCAACTGTGAACCACTGGGACAGCTATCTTGAGTTGTGAGCCTGGTCTCGGCAAATAAATGAGTGCGGGAAGTTGCTGAAGAGCTGATAACATGCCCAGCTGCTCAAGTCCAGCCTTCATTTCACTTACACATGGATCAATGGATTTTTTAGCTGAAAGAATCTCCTGTAAAATGTGATCCTCTATGAATGCAGGCATTTGACCATTCTGTAACATTGCCACTGCAATCGTGATACCAACATAAAAGTAATCATGTGAAAGGTATAGTCTCAGTCCATTATCAAAGTACTTTGCCTTCATTTCTCTGTTAACCAATCTGATCCACTCCCTACGTGGCCCTCCAAGGTCAACAGACTCTTCTCCCATAACATCTACTTTGAAGGTCAATGTGTAGTCATCAACAAATTCCAGTTCACTGAAAGTTGTTTCAAGAACTTTGTCCCTGTCAATAGTGATAAGGTTTGTTTCTCCATCACATGTTTCTTCACAAGAGGTCATGTCAAGTTGTCTTCCTTTAACAATCCTTTCTTGAAGGAACCTTAATAATTCTACAGGTTCTTGAAGATTTTGGCTTTTGGCATTGCTGATTATGTCATTAATGTCAAAGTGACATTGAATGGGATGTCCTTCTATATTTGAAGCTGCAGCAGTATTCACAGGATTATCATTTCCTTCGGTTCTGCTAACACTGCCAATGCTGCTTGCATCAGTGAGGTTCACTGTTGTTCCAGTCATGTCGGTAAATGATGGTGTTGTGATAGACCAAGTCACCATAGATGAGAATCTGCTGCAACCTGATGGTGAGATAATACAGGTGGGGGTAGAGAAAGAACTGATGCTAGACAATGTTGTGATCATCGTGGTGGATATACTGGTAGCAACTAAACTAGTCTGGTGTACTAAAAATTGAGTAATTGAGCATATCATCACTTTCATCAGGAAGCTCAGCAAGTAACCTTATGTAAATACATCCGCTTGGGGCTATTGATTTTAGTAAAAGGTTTGAGTCTATCCTCCTACCACTTGGCATGGCTTGGGGCCACTAGCGTTCCAGAGCAGTTCTTCATTATTTCAAAGGAGAATCCTTCCATCGGAGTGCCTTTCAACAACGCTGCCAACTCTCTCTCTAGCTCTTTAGCAGACCATTCTCTATTGACTCAAAACCTGAGATTACTCGTTTGGATTTCTCGAGTTCGATCTTTCCTGCTTTAGAAGGCACTCTATCATGCTCACATTCAATAACAATTACATCTTTTGACACAGTCAGTGACTCACGTGGTCGTCCAGCGGGACGCCGAGAAAATCTTGAAAATCTTGAACATGCGCATGCAGTTGAAAATCAGTAAAAATAATGAATGTAATTTTGACCAGAACGGGCCCCCATAAGATTATCCTCGTCCGAATTTTGAAGTTCAGGTCTTCCCAGAAAGGCCACTTTATTTCAATATCCTCTTCCTCCTTCTGCTTTTTCAAGTATCGCAACACTGAGCTTCTCAAACTGTGCCATTTCGCCTTGGAGTCCTGTGCAGACCTTGGAGGGTTGGCCTTTTCAAACCGAGCAACAAGTGGCGCCACGGCTTTCTTTGTCTTTGTTTTGTTTCCATGTTCTTTCAATCGCTTTTCCCATACACCTTATTCCAAAATGGCCGCCATTTTAGTATTCGTTTGTTTACTTGTAAATTAGCCCTTGTTGTCTCGTTTAAAGGAAAATATTCTTTTAAATTTTGAGTTTAAG
>OZ026597.1:41069233-41076733 GCA_964020085.1 Micromussa lordhowensis
CCGTTTAGAGCGAAAGAAAATATCAATCGAGGGATACTACAACAACAAATGATCTTTCATTATAAAAACAGTTTCAATGGATAGCGGTATCTCGAACAAAATGTGGCTTTCGCTGTTACTATGGATACACCATGGCGTAAATCAAGCGGCATCGCTAATGCGGCTAGTGGCAATTTACTTGATAGATTTGACTTGGTTTCAAGGTTATTTTTCGTCTTCCAGTCCATTGGAAGTATCTTTTTGAAAATTCCGGTTTTCACCACAGCCATCAAACGGGTTGTGTTAAGAAACAGCAATTCCGCAGCTAGCGACCTCGAATTACTTCCGAACGATCGTTTTGTGGCGGAGTGTGAAGGTCTTATGTATTTAAAGGGCGTCTTAATCTCAGAGAAGATCTCGTTCAAAGAACTTCATGATATGTCACTGGAGTTAGGGCAACCTCTTGCCACCGTCCTAGTATCATCTCAAGAGACTTGCCGTATTTGCAGCAAAGCACTTGTCGTTGAGAGCAAAGTTCATCCAGTGGTGATATACAGTTTACATCGTGGAACTTATCTCGGATCTTGTATAACCAAGGTTTGCCGAAAATGTAAAATGGCTCACTAACAGACAAATATCCCAACAAAAACCATCCGTCAAAGCTGACTAATCGTAATAAGCCGTGAAGACATTTACATCACACACCATAATACCGCAATGAATATTTTCTAAATCCACAACACACTGACACAAGCTCGCAAAAAAACAATCCGCACATTTTTATCGAGTAAAACCGATCCATTCAGTTCAAGAAGAATTGCAGAGTTCCGCCGACATTTCCTCACACACCAATACACCGCAATGAATAGTCGGCAACTGCAACCCGTCACGAACTGTCACCATCCGTCACCACCGTGACGGGTCGTCACGATCCGTCCCGATCAGGACGATCCGCCGACATTTCCTCGCACACCATTACACCGCCATGAATATTTTCTAAGTCAATCGAAAACTGGCTAACCGTCACGAACCGTCACCATCCGTCACCACCGTGACGGGTCGTCACGATCCGTCCCGATCAGGACGATCCGCCGACATTTCCTCGCACACCATTACACCGCCAGTTCTAACAAATGGAAAGCGCCCTAAGTCTATCGAAAACAGACAAACCGTCACGAACCGTCACCATCCGTCAACAAAGTGACGGGTCGTCACGATCCGTCCCGATCGGGACGATCCGCCGACATTTCCTCGCACACCATAACACCGCCATGAATATTTTCTAAGTCAATCGAAAACTGGCTAACCGTCACGAACCGTCACCATCCGTCACCACCGTGACGGGTCGTCACGATCCGTCCCGATCAGGACGATCCGCCGACATTTCCTCGCACACCATTACACCGCCAGTTCTAACAAATGGAAAGCGCCCTAAGTCTATCGAAAACAGACAAACCGTCACGAACCGTCACCATCCGTCAACAAAGTGACGGGTCGTCACGATCCGTCCCGATCGGGACGATCCGCCGACATTTCCTCGCACACCATAACACCGCCATGAAGATTTTCTAAGTCAATCGAAAACTGGCTAACCGTCACGAACCGTCACCATCCGTCACCACCGTGACGGGTCGTCACGATCCGTCCCGATCAGGACGATCCGCCGACATTTCCTCGCACACCATTACACCGCCAGTTCTAACAAATGGAAAGCGCCCTAAGTCTATCGAAAACAGACAAACCGTCACGAACCGTCACCATCCGTCAACAAAGTGACGGGTCGTCACGATCCGTCCCGATCGGGACGATCCGCCGACATTTCCTCGCACACCATAACACCGCCATGAATATTTTCTAAAACAATCGAAAACAGACAAACCGTCACCATCCGAAAACAGAGTGACGGGTCGTCACGATCCGTCCCGATCGGGACGATCCGCCGACATTTCCTCACACACCAATACACCGCAATGATTATTCTCTATCAACATCGCCAACTGACAAACAGTCACGAACTGTCACCATCCGTCACCGTTGTGACGGGTCGTCACGATCCGTCCCGATCGGGACGATCCGCCGAAATTACCTCGCACACCATTACACCGCCATGAATACTTTCTAAGTCAATCGACAACTGACTAACCGTCACGAACCGTCACCACTGTGACGGGTCGTCACGATCCGTCCCGATCGGGACGATCCGCCGACATTTCCTCGCACACCATTACACCGCCATGAATATTTTCTAAGTCTATCGAAAAAATACAAACCGTCAACAGAGTGACGGGTCGTCACGATCCGTCCCGATCGGGACGATCCGCCGACATCTTTTCCCCTCTCCATAACAAAACCATGAAAAATTTCCAAGTCTATCGCGATCTGACACAAAGAGACGAGCCGTCACGATCCGTCACGGATCGAAGACGGTCTGACGACCCGTTACGGATCGTGTATATTGGACAATCCTCCACCTGGGCAATGTTGGGCCTGTAAATCAAACTGTCGTTTCCCAATTGTAAATCGTTATAGCTCAAGTATTTAATTATTCCTGCTTACAGCCATGGATCTCTTTATATTACTGCCGACAATTCTCTCCGTGGTCAGCCTATGTTTGCTGAAGTTCGAAGCTTTGGGATCGAAAACGAAGAATATTACGAAGCTTGATTTTACTTAAGCAACCTCCAAACAAAATTTTAAATCCATTTCGAAACTTCTGGTTAAAGGTTAGATAAACATATGGATTGAGGCCGCTATAAGAATATGCTATCAGAAAAAGAGATAAAAATATAACATCTGACTCATCTTTTACATAATCAAAATGGTATAGGCTACTTCCTACAAAAAATGGACCGAAACACAGCACAAACAAAACCACAACAGTTATCATCATCCGGGTAACTTTTCTCGCTGTTTTCATGGCTTCAGCTTGTCTTTGATTCTGATTGGTTCCTTCTCCTGGTACCTCACGTGACCAAAGTTTACGACAAACAATGATGTAAAGAACTGCTGTTATGATAAGAGGCAGGAAGATGTTCAAAGAAACAGTCAAAATATAAAATGTTATCTGTTGTTGTAGGAAATAAATTGCATAACAAAAATTGTCTTGTTTGTTTTTTTGCAAGGTTCCTTTAATGAAGACCTCTATTGAACAAACAACGGACCAACTCCACAATATTATGATTATCTTTTTACAATGTCGAGATAAAGGCGACGACCGGAAAGGTCGACTAACAGCGTAAAAGCGATCAACACCAATGGTTGGGAAAATCCAGACTGAAAAGATGACCGGAATAAACAAGTTCGTTAGAAATAACTTGCAAGTGATCAGACCTACAATGCCTCCGAACCAGCGTCCTCCCATAAGATGAGATGAGATATGCAGAGATTCCATCAATGTTCTGTAGAGATCAGCGCAGGCTTGATTTAAAATCAAATAATTGGTTGTGGTCTTCATGGAGTTATCTGTTCGTATAATATGAATGATAACTGAATTGCCGAATATTGACGCGGTAAATAAAACGACGTATGCGGCAGATATCAGACCTGCTATAAACTGGATATCTGTTGTCCCCGCAGCACCGGTCTCATTCCCTGCAAATAACAAGATTAAAAATCAGTGATATATGCTAAAATATGACTGAGTGATTTGGTTAATTATGGTGAGTATAATGCTAAATGCTACGGAAACCGGAATATTCGCAGCAGTAAGGGAAACTATCCATGCAAAATTTATTTTCGGCATCTATAGCTAAAGGCCTGATACATGGACTGCCGCGTCCTTTTTCGAGCACCGACATTTAGTAACATCCAAAACGGTACTGACGAACGTTTACTTTAGAAATTGGCATATATTACTTCTGACCTAACATGTAAGAATGACTAAGTGAACACTAAATCGAAAGTAGTTATAAACTCTAAGTTATTACCTGTACGTGCAATATCACTACTTCTGTTACGAACAGGTTGCATGCCGAGGCCACTGCAGTTTGTACCAAACGTCAAGTTCATCTCACTCACAAGAAGCCCTTTGCATATTATCTATAATTAAAAAGCAGGACAGGTTTAAAACTTTATTATAATCGAAAACCTCGCCTTTGGGCATCCAACCTGAACTTGATCACAACATGTTCAGCGCTATAAAACGTGCCCAAGCATAACTCAAGTTTTTTAAAAGGTGAACTTGATAAGGTACGATTATTGCAAACTTTTTGCGAGGAAACAGAATGATTCCGTTTACTGATTGTTTTAATGAAACTGACCGGTTCTTAATTACTTTTTCCCTGATCCACTGTAGGCAGAATACAGTAATCCAGACATCTGCACGAAAACCAAAATCTAGAAAAGTCATTTTCTCGTCTTCCAAAGGTCAAAAGGTGTGAAGCAAAATGTGGCACTATAGTGCGCCGTACTAGAGCTGTTTAAAAGCAAAATCGTGCGAGGAAAGTACGTTTTAATTCTTTAGCTACAAATTTATGCATGGCCCTGTAAAACATTTATTTCTCGCTGTTTTTGGATATCTCTATATGTACTTACATTATTTTATCCTTGATCTTCTTTGTTTTTACTCAATGCTCTACTTTCGCCAACTGAAAGACTGCATGGCGTGTATTTTTCTCGTGTTTGCCGTTTTGTCGTATTATTATAAGGCCATCCTTGACGCATAAGGCCTCAAATTCCGTTATCAGTGACCAATGAAGAGTGGTTTGAGGGACCAATTAAAGTTCGGTTCTTTTTTATCAGTACTGTATATTGTACTACAACTGTCAGTGAGAGATAATAAGTTCCATTTAATTTAGAGGTTTTCCTGAAGAAACTTGTCAGTTGGCTCCTTTGTTTTGATGAACGTCAGGAAAGAGTCATTGTTTTACTTTCTTTAATCCAATATTAAATAAAAATATTAATTAAAAGCAGGTGTTTCATGGGGATGGCCTTGTCACATTCATAGCCGAAGGAGGTTTCACAACCAATCGAGTTCGTACCAAGATGTCGAGCGAGTTCGGTCACAGCATTCACTTCAGGTTAAAACGTGAAATAATCAGTCTTTTCGCTTTTAACAGTAATTATTTTAATTTTGTTGTCTGGTAGACTGTAATTTTTTTAAATTAACCTAGGCTTACTACTTGACAAACTAAACAGAGAACGGAGCGAACTCCCGCGGTCGACCTCTCAGAAATGTGGGTTGCAAACTCGGACCTGCCTCGTCCCCAGGCGTCTCTGTTTGTCAGAAAACGACAAATCGCCGCAATCCAGGCACAATGCACCATGGGAAGGATCAAGCCTTGTCGCAGTGCATCATGGGCAGGCTCAAGCCGAAAACTGAGACGCCTGGCAGATCTTTTCCGATTTCTGGCCAGAGATTTCCGATTTCTGGTTTATCATAAAAAAGTCGTTTCCCTGTCAGTTTTTCGAGGTGAAACTCCCTGTTTTTCTTCTGCCATACTCAGAAATTGTATATTCTTTGTTTTGATGCCCAAACAATGTGATTTTGTGGCCTTTTGACACGCATATAACGGGTTGAGATGGAGGATGCTTTAGAGGATCTTGACACTACGTTCCACGACCTTAATTTAGAAGGTAATACCGCTTTTTGGTAATTCTTTCACATAATTTTCCGTTATGTTGTTCCTGAACTTTGAACTTCTGAAAGACCAACGATAAAACGGTTCACGGCTACTTATTTTGCCAGATGTTTCGTCTAACACGCCAGAAAAGGGTCAGAGTGGAAAGCATTTCCTCACTCCTGAGTCAAGAGCTCTTCAGTCGAAAGCGAAACGAGGTGAGCCGATTTACTACTGTTTGGCGAAAGAAATGAGTGAATCTTTAATCAGAAGAGAGCAGCTGTGTTCTCAGCTGCAGGACAAAGTGGAAGTTGTCAATGATGACAGTGTTGAAATCAGCCAGGCGGTACTGCTTCAGTTGTTGGATATGAGTGTGATGGAAAAGAGTCGTCTTACACGGGCTATAAAACATGCATATCCCCAATCAAAGAAGAAAAAGGTTCCTTCTGGAGATGGCAAAACACAGTATCCTTATAAACTGGAATTATTATAATAGCAACATTTTAGGGGCATGAACTCTCAGTCTCAAGTTTTTTTTACCATCACTTTCAACAAAATCTCCCAGATATCTAAGAAATCATGATAAAATAAAATACATGTACAGTACAGTACTTGGGGGAAGTTTGGTTTAAGTTTTGGCCTTTTTTAACAACACAGTTCTCAATATTTTCTCTGCTCTGGTCTTCTCCCCTCTGCTTTTTTTATTTCCAGAGCTCTAAAAAATTGTAAATTTATTCAAAATGATTTTTCTTTAACTAATCAAAAGAATATTCTACACACGACTAAGGTTAAAGAAACATGTAATAGCAATGATGGCAAGTGTCTTGCCTGGCAGCATTGATGGCAATAACATTGAAGCTTTAAAGGAAAAGCTGGCAGAGCTGGAGAGTGTTATAAATGAAAAATGGGACACCCTAGTTTCAGAAACTGAGGCCTCTACAATTGCTCTTGCTATGCACTGCCATGCCCTTATTAATGAATACCAGAGACTTGTCACTGTATTGTTGACACAATATCAAGCAGTCATAAATAGACTTCATCAAGACCAAGAAGTTATGAATGGTGCCATGATGGAGCACCACTACACACGAGCTACTTCCTTTGCTGTACGGTTTTAGTTTTCCAGCCTGCCGCTGAATTTTTTCTACTTGTGCCTTGTAAGTTTCATCGTCAATGTCTTCATTTAGGTTTACTTCTTCATCATCATCTGTTACATCACTGGTGTTTTTATCATCGTCCTCATCGTCTTCGTCGACATCTTCGCCTCCTGCCAGATATCTGAGTTTGGAAAGAAGAAGTCAAATTATCAAAGACGGGTACATTGTTTGAATCGATTGAGACATGCAGATATAAGGTTATCATTTGTTTGTTTCATAACTTGTTGTCAGTCGTTTTTCGTTAAAAATTTGATTCTTTACAATCTTTGTACTTTAAAGGAGTTCAGTGATCCCTGTGCCTCTATCACGGGTGTCAGTTTTAAAAATTTAGCCTCAGGTTTTCAACTTTGTTAGTTACAGTCCTTAATTTTTTACTTTAGAAGCTATCCCTTTCTCTATTGATCTGAAGGCAATTTTATACATTACAAAAAAAATCTTTATTCAAGGTGACTGAGCCCCTATAACATACTTTCATTGTTGAAGTACACATGTGCATCAACACAGTAAATTATATGTTTTTACCGGTAAATCTCACCGATTTAATGTTGTTGCAAGTTGTTGCATGTGGTGCTGCAGTGGACCAGAGCACACAGGACATTTAATGGTGCAATGCATCGCATAGCTGTGTTCCCCACTCTGTTCTGTCCCCCGCATCAAACATCTTTTGTGGAATGTGTGGCCACATGTGAGGCGCACAACTGTGTGGTTATAGTCATCATTGTCTGGGCAGGTACTTAGGTCACATGCTAGCAGTGGATCTGGCTCTTTGCCCAAAAATAAATAGCCCAGAGGAAGGCATCGTTGAT
>OZ026597.1:41084233-41104233 GCA_964020085.1 Micromussa lordhowensis
CTTCATTTTGCCAATTCGTGCTCCTAAGTAAAGGATTTTAAGTCGGCGTTTGGCAAAGTTTTTTGCAGCCGTGCAATGCAGTGGCGCGAAATGTCGTCATCCACATGACGACATCCACATCCACATGACTAGTGAGAATATGGAAAATACGCCACGACGGTCCCGGATGTAAAATTGGTGTGAATTTTTCGAGTGGGGTATTTTCCAGTACAACACTCATGTCTATATAATAAAAAAGATGATTGCAAAGGTCGAGTGACATCATAATAGCGCTCAACAGCAATCGTCACAAGGATATATTGTAATGTAGCCAGGTCAAATAAAGACGTTTGAACTTGCAGGTGGGAGCACCTCCTGTCCCTCCAAGCCACAGGTTGCAGTATAAAGCAATAATGTAAACATTCATTACCTCTATTAAAGCAATCCAAGCACAAGATCGATATAATGAATTAGTAGCAAGAAATGATGGATATTTGAGATGCATCCATTCATAAAATTGCCATTGGCTGACTCCATTCTTGTGGTAAACGCATTGTTGTTACTGTACGAGATCATTTTTTACCGACTTTGCAAGTAAGCGTATGTTTCCAGTCTTGGCCCTATATTACTGAAATGTAAATACAGTAAAATGAAGGTCCTTTATATTTTGGCCATGCTGTGAAATATTGCTGTTGTTTTTTTTTTTTCAATACATTCAAGTATTGTTTTATACTTAAGCTGAGTTATAATCGCATTATCTTCTGTGGAGCGTTTTGAGTTCACATAGATACAATATACTACTACTACAAGTCAATTTACTACTCCGGATTATATACATTGCACCTGGGCAGAGTTACCCTTGCAAATCAAACTGTCGTTTCCCATAGAAACTCTTGTAGTTCAAGTGTTGAATTATTATTATGTATAGCCTTGAGTCTCTTTACCACTGGCTGATAGAAAACTCTCTCCGTGGATTGCCTATGTTTGCTGAAGTTCGAAGCTTTGGGATCGAAAATGAAGAATATTACGAAACTTGATTGTACCTGAGCAATTTCCAAACAAAGTTTTAAATCCATTTCGAAACTTCTGGTTAAAGGTAAGATAAACGTATGGATTGAGCCCATTATAAGAAAATGCTATCAGAAAAAGAGATAAAAATATAACATCTGACTCATCTTTTACATAATCAAAATGGTAAAGGCTACTTCCCAAGGAAAAGGGAATGAAACACAGTACATATAAAACCACTACAGTTATCATCATCCGGGTAACTTTTCTCGCTGTTTTCATGGCTTCAACTTGTCTTTGATTTTGATTGGTTCCTTCTCCTGGTACCTCACGTGACCAAAGTTTACGACAAACAATGATGTAATGAACTGCTGTTATGAAAAGAGGCAGAAAGACATTCAAAGAAACAGTCAAAATATAAAATGTTATCTGTTGTTGTAGAAAATGAATTGCATAACAAAAATAGTCTTGTTTGGTTTTGTGCAAGCTTCCTGTAATGAAGACCTCTATCGAACAAGCAACGGACCAACTCCACAATATTATGATTATCTTTTTAAAATGTCGAGATAAAGGCGACGACCGGAAAGGTCGACTAACAGCGTAAAAGCGATCAACACCAATGGTTGGGAGAATCCAGACTGAAAAGATGACTGGAATAAACAAGTTCGCTAGCAATAACGTGCAAGTGATAAGACCTAAAGTGCCTCCGAACCACCGCCCTCTGATAAGATAAGATGAAATATGTAGAGATTCCATCAATGTTCTGTAGAGATCAGCGCAGGCCTGATTCAAAATCAAATAATTGGTAGTGGTCTTCATAGAGTTATCTGTTCGTATAATATGGATGATAACTGAGTTGCCGAATATTGACGCGGTAAATAAAACGACGTATGCGGCAGATATCAGACCTGGTATAAACTGGATATCTGTTGTCCCCGCAGCACTGGTCTCATTCCCTGTAAATATATCAGTGATATTCGCTGAAACATGACTGAGTGACTTGGTTAATTTTAGCAAGTATAAGACTTGACGCTACGGAAACCGGGATGAACACAGCAGTAAGAGCCACAATTTATGCAAAATCTATTGTTGATATCTAAAGGCCTGAAGCAACGACTACCGCGTTCAGTCCCTTCTGATAGACCAACATAAGTTTAGTAACATCGAACACGGCCCTGGCGAAAGTTTATGTTAGAAATACATCTTACGTAACATGTAATAATAACTAAGTCAACACTAAATTTAGAGATGGTCAAGGCCTCAGTCGAATCAACTTTTTTATCTTTACTAAATTCTTACCTGTGCATGGAATATCACTGCTTCTGCTAATAACAGGTTGCGTGTTGAAGCCACCGCTTTTTGTACCAGATGTGAAGTTCATCTCGCTCATAATCTCGAATCCCTGTAAAAATTATCCATAATAAAAAATCAGGCCAGTTTTAACACTTAATTATAATCGAGAACTTTATAAGGTTAAAACTATTGCAAACTTCTTTCTAGGAAATAGAATGATTCCGTGTACTTCTTCTGGCCGGATCTAAATTACTTTTTGTCTCGGATCCACTGTAGGCAGAATACAGAAAATCGGGAGTCTGGAAAAGCGATCTTCCCTTCTTCAAAAGACCAAACACTGAGTGAAGCAAAATGAGGCACTTAGGTACGCCGTACTTAACCTGCCGTTTAATAAAATCGTGCTAGGAAAGTGCGTTTTTATGCTTTAGCTACAACTTTATCCGTGGCTTTATAAGATATTCATTTCTCACTGTTTTTGGATATATCTATTGCAACTTACATTATTTTATCCTTGATCTTCTTGGTTCTTTCTAGAGCGACATCAATGTTTGACTTTCGTTCAGCTAAAAGGCTGCATGGCGTATAATTTGGTTCCTCGTTTTTGTCGGTTTTTCGTATCTATTATTCCTCCATCCTCGATGTATAAGGCCTCAAATTCAATTGTCAATAACCAATGAATAGTGGTTTGAGAGACCAAATTTCCGTTTTTTATCAGTTTATTGATCTATAACTGTGAGAGTTATTATGTTCCATTTGATTAAGAGGGTTTTTAATGAAGCTGGTTGCATGGCTCTTTTGTTTTGATGAACAGAGTCATTGGAACGTCGCCGAAGAGTCAATGTTTTGCTTTCCTTTAATCAAATATTAAATATAGAAAAACAATTAAAAGAAGGTGTTAAATGGGATGCTTGTCTCATTCATAGCTGGAGACAACCAAACTGTGGAGATTTCACACCCAATCGAGGTCGCACCCAACTTTTCGAGTTCGCACCGAGATGTGGACTGAGCCCGGCCACAGAAGAGCGAAGAGCGTGATGAAATTAGTAACATTGCCAATTTTGAGGCCACTGATTTTGACAATTCTAAGAGATTAGCATGCCGGGTGGACGGCAAAGTTTGCCATCCAGCAGCTTTTTTTCCATGCATATCTTGTTGATTCTTTTTACATTAAAAACTCCGTTAAATCTCTCACTTTTGGCAGTCTTTCTAATTTCACTGTGCTCTTCTCATTTCTGGCGTCTATTTTGCACCACGATCACTCTTTATGATTGACAAGGTCACGTGACACAGTTTTGTAAAGAGCCTATTCTTTCGTATTCACGCTTAAACGAGAAATAACCAGTGTTTTTACTTTTAAGAGTTGTTATTTATATTTTGGGATCTGGTAGACTGTAATTTTTTAAAACCTAACCCGAGATTACATCTCGGGTTAGGTTAAAACTCCGGAGGTTGACTTTTGTAAAACTTTTGATGCGAAGAACTTGATTGGATGCTCGATGAGACTCGATGAAATCGAGTACTTTGTGATTGGATGTTATAAATAATATGGTTAATAATAATGTGATTAATTTACCACCGAATTTAAAATTTACAACATCGAGATTTTGATTCCACCAAGGATTGACCCTGGGGGGGGGGGGGGTGTACTTCCATAAATTTCGTATAGGGGTGTGCCGCGAAGGGTCTTAAACCCTGTTGAGGCCCGAATCTGACACCCTATTGAAGAAATATTTCAAAAACGAGTGCGAGTGTTTCATCGGGGTTTCCAAATACGAGAAAACTGATGAAAGCATGAGGCCGTAGGCCGAGTGCTTTTATTGTTTTCGAGTGTTTGAAAACCCCGATGAAACACGAAGCACGAGTTTTTGAAATTGCTTCTCAATCGTACACATTAACCAAGAACAATGAAAAAATTCTCACTGATTTTGGCATCGTACGCGGAATATAAATTATCTTTCTGTCGGTGTTGTGTCATTAATATTTAAATTAGGATAAATTCTCCATCAGTGGGGTTTGACATTTTATGAAACTCCAGGGTTTGATATTTCATCAAAGTATAGTGGAAAAGCCCCTGTCCAGTGTTTAATGGGGGTTTCTAAACGCACATATGTGGTCAAATTGGCGTATCCTGATTGGTTTGTAACTTGATGAATTATTAATGAGCTTGAGAAGGAAAAATTAAAAATTAAGAATAGCGTGCACGGGTCGGCTTTACTTCCTTTGTGTAACGCTGGAAATTAACCGATGGGTTTGGTTGTTTTTCGTTTAGCTGGGCATTTACCTAGTGCAGTTTTAGCAGGTAGAATTTAGGCACCCTATCTAAGGATCTCACTGGGAACACAATGCCAACGGGGGCAAAATGATACCCTATTTAAGGATCAAGAACTTCAAATACCCTACCCCATCCCGCGGCACATACCTATATAGCCTATATTTAACAATTATCCTGCGAAATCGCGCGGAATATCGTCTGATACTTAGCCGACGAGGACGTAGGCTATCCTTGTAAATCTCTCTGACGACATTTTCTCACTTCACTTTTTCTTCCCACGTACGAAGTTACGTATACCGCCGGATATCTGTTACATGTACCTACGGATGACAGATATCGAGAGCATCATGACCATATTTGGATAGTGTTACAATTTGTTGAATAATAAATGGGGTATCCCCCGGGGGGTTGACAAATTGTCTAACATACATTTTTTGGATGAAGGTTCTTTCCTTATTTTATTGTATATATAGCGAGAATTTTAGGCAATAAACCTTGCAAATAGAATTCTATATGTGCTATATTTCCACAGGTGAAAAAAGCGATACGTCCAATCAGCTTTGCGTATAGCATTCTTCACATGTGAGAATATAACCAATCACCGTTCAGGATAGAATCACATAGCCAATCAGAGTTAAACACTCAAATGGCTTCTTGAAATCAGCGTCCGCTTGAAGTCTGTGTCTCATAACATGGCTTCGGTTCCCGTTTTACTTCACTTTCGGAAAAGCAGCAATGGGAATATATCCAACAAATATCTTGAGCGCTAGAACTTCAGTTTGAGAATCAATAGCCATTCAAGAAACCGAGGAAGTAAATTTAACACCAGAAAGCCAACAACAATCAAGGAGGAACATTCAAATAAACCGTGTAAGTCAACAGAGTCTGAATTTGTCTTTCTGTGTCTTTGCACAGCGCGAAGTGTCGCTATGACATATTGAATCTGACAGTAAGCTTAATTTTGGACAAACGAAAAGATTTCTCACTATGTATTTACGAATTTTCCCCTATTATATTAAAGCTTGTGTAGGCTCGTCCGCCTGTATCTGGACTGGAAAACGGATTTGTTTTTCATTACGCTCGGTCATTCATTACGTTCTCAGCGTTCTGTATGTAAACTTATGGTGTCGGAAAGAAACTAAAACTGATCTAATGGGTCTGTTTAATTCTCGTTATATATACAATAAACAAATTACAGCATAGAAAGTGCTTTGTACGGATTTTTATTCACTCGTTGCAAGACTTTGGAAAACTCACTCGTTCGCTGCGCTCACTCGTTCGTTTTCCAAAGCCTTGCAACTCGTGAATAAAAATCCGTACGTCGCACTTTCTATGAAGTAATCTATATTTATCCAGCCGTTTATAAGAGCGTTGTTGTTTATACCATAAAATAGTAGATGTAGAAGCTCTTACTCAGGTAACTCAACTTCGGCCTTGACTTCTGGTTCGCTGTTATTCAAATCACTTTCTTACTGATGATTCTCAATAAAGAAACGACAGTTTTCAATTTACAAAACATGTTTCGACATTCTCATGTCATCTTCAGTTGCAAATGAGCTTTTAACGGTTGTACATTTGAATTTTATATTAAGGTACATTACAAAATTACGCGTCTAAACTTGCGTTACAATTTGAATATCAAGTGCGCGGAAAACAAATTTAGCGCGCGCAAAAATAAAATAAAAGACACAAGGAACAACATAATCAAAAGGAAAGAGACAAATCTAGATGCCTCAACTGCTGATTAAGAATGGGATTTTCCCACTTAATGTGCAGTGCCTCTTTGATCCTAATTTGGAATATTGAGGCGGCAGAATCTAAGATCGTGAAACATTCTGTAGCACAAGAGTCATGACAGGCCCTAGATGATTGCAGGTGCCTGTAAACATGCGAAGACTTGTCCGACAAGAGGTGCTCACGAACACGTGTACAAAGGTGGCGAGTAGTCTCGCCAATGTAAATGGCATTACAGCCAGCACACGAAAATTTATAAACGACACGCGAACGTAGACCTTGCGGCACTGAATCTTTCACGCTGAACATGTTTCCAAGTTTAAAGGTACTAAAGACCAACTTAATATCTAAATCAGCTTTACAATAACGTTTGATTAGTTGTCTTAACTTAGTCTGGGCGATTTTAGAAAACTGGCCAACGTAAGGAACTTTATAGAAGTGCGTGGAAGTTTTCCCGGAGTTAGATGAGGCGTTCTGCCCAGTCAGAGAAGGATTCATTTTCTTTGAAAGATGCCTGTGAATAATCTTGTCGATGACCCAAGACGGAAAACAGTTTTTCCGTAATAAGAAAATAAGCTTTTTAACGTCCAGATGAAAACCAACTCAGGTATTGTTGATCTTATACACTCTGTCTAGTAATATTCTTACTAAACCCAGTTTGTAATTCAAAGGGGCGAAGCTGAAATAATTAGTAAGAAGACCAGTAAACGTCTTCTTGCGATATACACTAGTAATGATCGATGGATGGTTGTTGTCTAGCAATATGTCTAGAAACGATAATTTCTTATCGATTTCCTTTTCCATTGTGAAACGAATACTCGGGTGCCTGGCGTTGATATAATCGAAAAACATAAGTGCGTCTTGCTCATTATTAAACAAACAAAAGGTGTCATCAACATAGCGTCTATAGAACAGAACTTGAGAAGAAGAATAGTTATCTAACCAGTTTTTTTCATGATATCCCATAAAGAGGTTAGCCAGGACTTGAGCAAGGGGGGAACCCATGGCAACCCCATCTACTTGATCATAAAACACACCCTTGAATAAGAAATGGGTCTCTGCTGTTGCAAACGAAAAAAGGGTTTTAAAGTCAGTGGCGCTTACCTTAAGACCAGGATTACCCTGATAAATGTATTTGATCGCCAGATCAATACATTCATTAAGAGGTATTCTAGTAAACAAACTCTCAACATCAAAAGAAACCATAAACTTCCCAGAGGTGGATAACTGGTTGATTTCGTTTACAAAAGAAAACGTGTCGCGGACGTTGTAGTCACGCGGGACATAGGGCTCTAAAAGATCGCAAAGGAACTTAGATAAATTGTAATTGTAGGTACCTATTGAAGATACTATGGGTCGAAAAGGTGGTGTTGTATTAGGCTGCCGAGCCTTGTGCATTTTAGGAAGCCCATAGAACCTAGCTGGTTGAGAACCAACTGGATAGATTCTGCCATAGGTTTCTTTGTCTATGTGACCCTTATTTTTAAGTGCTCTTAAAAGACGTTGCAATTTGCCCTCCCTTTGTAACGTAGGATCGTTATTAATGACCTTAAACTTAGAAGTGTCAGTGATAATGGCAAAAATACCCTGTTCGTAAGCATTCCTGTCCATGACAACGACGCCATTTCCTTTGTCAGGCTTCAGTATCACAATGTCCTTGTTCTTTTTAAGCTCCTTTAATATCCTGAATTTCCTTAAGTCCGCTTCAGAAGGTTGGTGTGAAGAAACATACGAATGGGCAAGATGAGAGAGGTCGGCGATCAGTTTTCCCTTTTGCTTCCTGTCGATTAGATTTCTCACCATGGTGCGATTAATCAGCTCAAAACAAGAAAATACATCCGTTTTGTTGATTGTGGGGGTACAAATGGAATGTGAAAGACCGTATTTAAGTATTCCAAGTTGCTCGGACGTGAGATTGTGCGACGATAGATTGGTGACTGTCTCCGTTGAAGAAAATGGTAGAACCATGTTTCGCGTTAAGTTTTTTAGTTTCTTCTCGTGGGTGACGATAACACGTTTAACAGCCTTCTCGACATTGTATTGTATACGGAAGTTTGAGAAGACTTCGATCAAAGTAAGCAAAGCTGAGTTGGATTTGAATTTTCTCAGAAACTGTTTATCCTTCAATGTGTTCCCGAAATTCATCTGTTTTCAACTGCCAAATACAAGTAGACATGATATACATGCTATTCGAAAACGTTTATTACGAAGTGCAATCGCCAAACGAAGAAAGGAACTCTGTAAGTTAACCATTGCAAGAGACAGGTTGGCGGAGCAAATCAATGGCATTGTCAGCAACATCGATCGATACATCCTCCGTCGAACTATAAAATACAATGTCGAGAAGGCTGTTAAACGTGTTATCGCCACCCACGAGAAGAAACTAAAAAACTTAACGCGAAACATGGTTCTACCATTTTCTTCAACGGAGACAGTCACCAATCTATCGTCGCACAAACTCACGTCCGAGCAACTTGGAATACTTAAATACGGTCTTTCACATTCCATTTGTACCCCCACAATCAACAAAACGGATGTATTTTCTTGTTTTGAGCTGATTAATCGCACCATGGTGAGAAATCTAATCGGCAGGAAGCAAAAGGCAAAACTGATCGCCGACCTCTCTCATCTTGCCCATTCGTATGTTTCTTCACACCAACCTTCTGAAGCGGACTTAAGGAAATTCAGGATACTAAAGGAGCTTAGAAAGAACAAGGACATTGTGATACTGAAGCCTGACAAAGGAAATGGCGTCGTTGTCATGGACAGGAATGCTTACGAACAGGGTATTTTTGCCATTATCAGTGACACTTCTAAGTTTAAGGTCATTAATAACGATCCTACATTACAAAGGGAGGGCAAATTGCAATGTCTTTTAAGAGCACTTAAAAATAAGGGTCACTTAGACAAAGAAACCTATGGCAGAATCTATCCAGTTGGTTCTCACGTCCGCGACACGTTTTCTTTTGTAAACGAAATCAACCAGTTATCCACCTCTGGGAAGTTTATGGTTTCTTTTGATGTTGAGAGTTTGTTTACTAGTATACCTCTTAATGAATGTATTGATCTGGCGATCAAATACATTTATCAGGGTAATCCTGGTCTTAAGATAAGCGCCACTGACCTTAAAACCCTTTTTTCGTTTGCAACAGCAGAGACCCATTTCTTATTCAAAGGTGTGTTTTATGATCAAGTAGATGGGGTTGCCATGGGTTCCCCCCTTGCTCAAGTCCTGGCTAACCTCTTTATGGGATATCATGAAAAAAACTGGTTAGATAACTATTCTTCTTCTCAAGTTCTGTTCTATAGACGCTATGTTGATGACACCTTTTGTTTGTTTAATAATGAGCAAGACGCACTTATGTTTTTCGATTATATCAACGCCAGGCACCCGAGTATTCGTTTCACAATGGAAAAGGAAATCGATAAGAAATTATCGTTTCTAGACATATTGCTAGACAACAACCATCCATCGATCATTACTAGTGTATATCGCAAGAAGACGTTTACTGGTCTTCTTACTAATTATTTCAGCTTCGCCCCTTTGAATTACAAACTGGGTTTAGTAAGAACATTACTAGACAGAGTGTATAAGATCAACAATACCTGGGTTGGTTTTCATCTGGACGTTAAAAAGCTTATTTTCTTATTACGGAAAAACTGTTTTCCGTCTTGGGTCATCGACAAGATTATTCACAGGCATCTTTCAAAGAAAATGAATCCTTCTCTGACTGGGCAGAACGCCTCATCTAACTCCGGGAAAACTTCCACGCACTTCTATAAAGTTCCTTACGTTGACCAGTTTTCTAAAATCGCCCAGACTAAGTTAAGACAACTAATCAAACGTTATTGTAAAGCTGATTTAGATATTAAGTTGGTCTTTAGTACCTTTAAACTTGGAAACATGTTCAGTGTGAAAGATTCAGTGCCGCAAGGTCTACGTTCGCGTGTCGTTTATAAATTTTCGTGTGCTGGCTGTAATGCCAGTTACATTGGCGAGACTACTCGCCACCTTTGTACACGTGTTCGTGAGCACCTCTTGTCGGACAAGTCTTCGCATGTTTACAGGCACCTGCAATCATCTAGGGCCTGTCATGACTCTTGTGCTACAGAATGTTTCACGATCTTAGATTCTGCCGCCTCAATATTCCAAATTAAGATCAAAGAGGCACTGCACATTAAGTGGGAAAATCCCATTCTTAATCAGCAGTTGAGGCATCTAGATTTCTCTCTTTCCTTTTGATTATGTTGTTCCTTGTGTCTTTTATTTTATTTTTGCGCGCGCTAAATTTGTTTTCCGCGCACTTGATATTCAAATTGTAACGCAAGTTTAGACGCGTAATTTTGTAACGTACCTTAATATAAAATTCAAATGTACAACCGTTAAAAGCTCATTTGCAACTGAAGATGACATGAGAATGTCGAAACATGTTTTGTAAATTGAAAACTGTCGTTTCTTTATTGAGAATTATCCTTTACGTCCTTACTGATGATATAGTCCATTAGGTTTAAATGACGAATCATTTGATTATCATCCATCCGCTGACCAACGAGTGCCCGCATGCCCTGGTGCTAAATCTGTTTCTTGAGGTGGCTGTTTATAACAAGATCATGGTTCGAAATGTGGTCAAGAAAACGCCCAAGGATAAAAGAAAGTCTTCAGGCCCACAAAAACGTAGTACACCTTCGTCTGAGGTAATATACAGTAGCCCGAAAAGGCCAGGATCGGCAGCCGGAGAGGAGAGTGTTGAACGAAGTGAGTTGACTCAAGATTATTCAGAGTGTTCTTACAGTAGGCTTATGTAAGCTTATGTTAGATTCCTGTTTAAGGTGTTAAATCGAAAGTGCTTTTCTGGCTTGCCTCTCGGTATAGGACACTACTTATGAAAGATCATAGTTTGCAACCGTAAAGTTATTATTGAAAGCTCGTATGAGCTGTAGTTACATGTAAGCTATCAACAGAATGGAAAAACCGATTTTTCGAACGCTATATTCGAACCTCTTGACCATTCAAAAGAACGTTTTACTCCCTTCGCAAAAAATATATCCGAACTTTGTGCTGATTATTCGTACTGCCGAGTTCTCAAACTGTTTTCTGTTGCGCGTGGTGATCGATTCAGTGTTAGTCTTGTGTAGCTCAATTCTTGAAACCCAAAAACTTCGACTTCGCGTACTTTATGATACGCTTACGTAAAGCTTAAGTTTAACTTTTAGCCTTATCATTATTGTCGATATAGCCTTCGCTGTCTAAAAGACTGCTCAATAAAATCCTATATCTCTCTGTGATGTATTACAAGTGATTGTTTTTACTACAAATGTAGATGATCTGCACAAGTCTATTTTTTGGCGGGAAATTATGCTCGGTGGGGTCTTCATGTTTAGCATCATGGAAAAGATTTCTCCTACATGAAGCACAAACAATGATATTGTACAAGAAGTGATTGCAGCTTTTAATCTGTTAATCACTTGATGTAACAAATTTATGTTTTTTGGTAAAAACAATGGATCATGTGTATTAAAGGCACTGATACTCCACCGATACTGTCGGTCCAGTATTGGTCGACATATTGGCCAACATGCCGTCGGAGTATCAGCGACTCGCAGGCGAGAGTTGGCCAATGTGTTGGTCCGTACATTGGCTGATATTCGCATGACATGTCTGCGATGCCTCAGCCAATGTGTTGATCGACATACATGTATTGACTGATATGTCAATCAATACTCAACTGACATGTTGACCGTTGATTGACCGATATATATACCAATACATGACCACCAGTATCCATTGAGTATCGGTCGGGTGCCTTTCATACACATGGTCTAGAACAATTTGGCAACTTGACTTGAAATTCATTTCAGTAATTGGTGATTTTCCTCTTTGAAACAAAGTGATTTACAGAAACCAGATGCATGTATTCATTTTACTTACTGGTAATTTTGCCTTAGAAAAAAGAAGATTTCGACCAGGAACCAGGGCACTAATGGAAATTAGACATTACCAAAAGACAACTCATTTATTGCTTAGAAAGGCTCCGTTCATGAGAGTGGTAAGTTTGATTTATAATTACCAGATATTACATACATGTACTTTTAAAATATTTTTTTCCATTCACAGAATTTGCATCGAACCATCCTATTGCTGTCAAATTATCTTATGTGCTAGTTTCTACTCTTAAGGTTTCTTTCTCATTTAATTTAGTTAGTAACATGGCAATAACCTACTAATTTCAGGGGTTTCATTGGCCATTTAGAGGAGAGTTTTTCTTACATTGTCATTGATGTGTAAAAAAGTTCAGTTTAAAGCGTCTGTCCAGCCTGGGAAAATCTATGTCAAAGGCTTATGACAAATCGGGGAGAGGGGGGGAGGGTGTTGTTACTTAATTTGAGAGAGGGGGTAGGGGTGTTGGTACCTACATTGTAATTGGAGAGAGTGCTTAATCAAGGATGAGCACAAATACAAGTCAGAAACTCACTTTCTTAGGAATGCAGGAGATAAACTTTAATTGAATGGTAATGCAAACAAGTCAACAGTACTGGTAACTGTTTTGAAACTTTTTGGGAATATTTTGTCCTGAATTTGGGGATAGGCCTTTATTTGAGGGAAGGGGAACTCATTGTGAATTTTGTACTAAAAGGAGTTGCTTAAAGATGATATCCAGTCCGTAATGCACACTCTCAAGAGTTTGTTTATGATCTTTCTTTGTGTCTTTTAAAAGGTTGCAAAATGTTATTTTGCAACTACCTACATGAAGTAAATTCAAAGTTTCTTACTAACTGTCATCATGGAAGCTACGCTTTATGTTTTGTTCTTTCTGATATTACTTAATGAAACAACTTTGTTGCTGCAAAAATCAAAGAAATGTTTGGAAAAATAAGTTTTTGGAAAAAGCAATTTGAACATGTAATGAATACCATCAATTTGCATTCCATCAAGTGAGACTCACAAACATTAATAGAAAGCAATCAATGAAGTGCGAGTGCTAGTTCAAGAAAATAAGGTTAAACTACAAGTGTTGAATGCTGAATGGAACTTAGATATGAACAGTTTGTTGTGAAATCTGCAAATTTATTCCTGTACATGTATTCTTGTGGTACAATGTAAAAACAAAACCATGTTCAAGATCCTGCAATGGGAGGAAGCTCTGTTAGCTCTCTGTGCAGACATGTAAATCAGCACATTTTGATGTACATGTATACTGTTATGGTGCGCCTTTGCAGTTAGTCAAATTATATTCTCACAAGGCTAGAACAAAGTTTCTCCATCTGCATGACCTTCTGTTTTATGTGCTGTTAAATGAAATTTTGAAAGTACATAATTTAAATGTTATTTACCAGTTTGGTGCTGGGAAATTTTTTCATTGAAGTCTTGAGTACATTTTAGGTGAGAGAAATTGCTGACAAGTTTTACCTTCGGGAAGAATTAAGGTGGCAAGTCCCAGCATTAACAGCACTCCAGGAGGTTAGGAATTTTTAAAATTGTTAAAATGGCATGTTTAAGTATTATTACTGTGTATCATTTAGAGTGTACCAAAGACTTTGACAGCTGCATTAAATGCTAAATGACCCATGTATATACAGTACTGTACATTAGTATCTAGAAAAGTTTATCCAAGGAATTGGCAAGTTCCATAAATATACTGCATATTGAGTTAAGATATTAAGTTTTGCATTGTGCATTTATTGTATTTAACAGTTGTTTTTCTGTGAGTCTTGTTTTCCTATAGCAACAAGACAACTAATACTACAGCTTTAATTAAGTAATAAAGTATCCCTTAAGGTGGTAGCCTACATGTATCCTAAAATACGGCAATGTTTATGAACAAATCAATTTCTTGAAAATACAAGATTTACAATGTAAGAACATTTTGAAATGATCTTGCTGAATTTTCTCTAGATGAGTATGAAATCTAAGGAAAGTGCAAAGTGGTATAAGTTATTTTACGTAGCAGCGGCCATATCAATGGGTGTTTAACGTGACCAAAAATGTAGATTAGTTTTATTATATACATGTATAAACAAAACTATGGAGTAAAGAGCTTTAAAGACATGAACAAATCAGTTGGTATAATTACTTGTGAAAAGTTTTGCCTCAAATTGCCATCACAGGCTCATTAATTTCCTTTCCTTTCCGACTAAACCAAGAATAAAGTTACACCTGTTGTGCTGTTGCCATGACAACAGTTTTGCTGCTTGTCTTGTCTTAATAAAAACTGTAGTTTTGGTCAATCTACTCCAGCAAGTCTAACGATGAGAGTAAAGACAATGTGGTAACCAAGTCTGTTCCAAGCAGGACCCTCTGTCCCACTTTAAAGGGTTGAAAATGAGGATCTTTTTTTACAAAGAGACTGGAACTAAGAGAGTATCAATGGCAACATCACTATGGGTGTCATTTGGTTTCTTTTCTGGTACCAAATTTGAAGAATGCTGCTTCAGTATTTCCAGAGAGTATTTTAACATTATTTTTAGTTGCAAACCTCATGATGTCATCACTTTCCTAATTTGCATGATATGATTTTTCTTTTCTATTTTCAGGCTGCTGAAGCATTTCTTGTTAGACTTTTTGAGGATGCGTACCATTCTGTTTGTTTATTTCTTCCACATTTAATATCAACTTGTTGTCATTTTGTGTTACTTATTCATGTCATACAATGCATGCTTGCGCGTGTTCAGTTCTGCACAAATAGGGTGCTGGCAAAGGGCTTCTCATTGCATGTAGCTACACATGGCAAAGTAAGAGAGCAGTGCATGGTAGTATATTGAGATGAAGTTTGCTCAAGATGCAATTCCTTAATAGCTGTTATTAAGACTAGTTTTTTCTTTATGTACAGTTATTAATATTTATCGATTTTTACATTTTTATCTCTAACAGAATAAACATTTCAATTCATAATGTATCCTCGGATAAGCCATGTAGTTGTCAGCTGCCATGTTAACAAGGTGTCCATCATGATATATAATTAATTCTATGTATTTATCTATGTATTGTTACAGTTTGGTAATAGATCAAATGACTGTTATTGTTGTTGTTGTTTTCTTTGTCTTTGGTTTGTTTTTACAGTAATTTATGTGCAATCCACGCCAAACGAGTGACCGTAATGCCCAGAGATATGCAGCTAGCCAGACGGATCCGTGGAAGACATGATGGTCTTGGCTGATTGGAAAACAAACCTTTGTGCTGTATTATAACTTAGTTTTGAAAGAGAACTTTCTTTTATCTCAAGATGTATTTTTATGACCCTTTTTATCAACTATTGGAGTCTTAAATTTTGTACGCTATTATTGTTGAAGGCGAAAGTATTTTTTTCTTACACACAATCATTTTAAAAGTCGCATCATGTATTCAAAGTACTGGAAAAAGGTTTTTTAAATTATGTATATTTGTGGTTGTTGAAGTGAATGGATTTTTTTTCTTCATGTACCGAGTGTCAGTATTGTTTTTTTTTTTTCAATTTATTTCAATGTATTGATTAAGTATTGTAAAGGTTCACTAACTTTGCTCCCTTGAATTTTGGACTCTAACTTATAATTATTTGTATTAATATTTATTTAACAAATGAAGAAGCCTAAGAGGGACGTAAAACACGGCGGGCATTTGAGAACACGAAGGAAATGTAGGAAACACGAGCAGGCGAGTGTTTTCTACATTTCTTGAGTGTCAATCCTCATTCATCTCGAGTGTCAATTCTCTTCGGATTGCATTACGTGAATTGCATTTCACTTTGGTGTTTGTGCTTTTGTTTCCATTTTCGTAGTTTTCGGGCCGTAGGTTATGATGCATTTATTCAATTACTTTTTATTGTGAACGTAACTTGTATTGAATTCCATTTGTACAAATAAAGTTGAAGCTGTACAGTTTACTTGTTGTCGTCGTTGTTTAATTCTCAGTAGAGACGAGTGCGCTTTTGAAACACTCGTGTTTAAAATTGATTGAGATTTTTTGAGCCGCATTTCACATAGAAGTTGTAAAGCCCTCTAAACAAGGGTGTGAAACATCAAAGGAAACCAAAAGGGAGACAGAAAAGAAGCTTGACAGAAGGGAAGTGTTGGGAGAGTGAAAGGTCTTTGTGCATCAGAAGTTTTCGTGCTTCGTACTTTCTTGGGAATTATCGGAATTTTACGGTACTTGTGGTATTAGACTGTTTAGCGTGTTCCTGGAGTAGATTGTCCCTTGGTTAAGACCAAAACTAGGAATTTCCTACTACGCGATAGAAATAGAGCTAACTAGCAACTGGCGGCGGAAATTACAGTGGAACTCCGTTAATCCGGCCACCGTAAAACACAAACTAGCTAATATTTATAAAGTAACGCCGAAAATACGAAATGAATGACTATTCAGGCAAAACATGGCCAAATCAAGAGATTATTTACGATAGGACTAAGATAGACTGGGTCCCACGTTGATATCATTACTGGGCGAATGAGGGAAACAAAGGTGGCCGATTTAAAAGTGGGAAATGACGTCACCCCTGTGATCAGGCGAGGCTTGCCGACCGCGAAATGAGGCTTGCTTGAACACCTGACCCTAATAACGGTTGCCAAGGAGACTAGTTAGAACAACTGGGACCTGAGTGGTTGACGTCACAGTAGCGGCGCATCTTTCCTACCGGCGTCTCCGTTGGTTGTCAAGGAACTGAAGGAAGGCGTTGCTCTCGTCTTCTCAACCGCTTAGTCCATGAAATGGTATTCTATTGCAGCTAATACCTTTTCATATCGATTTCTGGAGTTGTACCAGAGGAAATAAGCATTCCCTGTATCAGTATACCCAAAAATCGATTATTTTGCCAAATTTTAGTTTTTGATATTCCCATGTTCATCTCATCGAGTTCTTTTAATTGCAAAAAGTTCCGCGAAAAAAGGTTTCCTCTAGACAAAGTTATAAGGGAAAAACGATTCTATGAATAAATTATCTCTAATTGGAAGCTGTCAACAAGTTGTCATTATCAATTAAAATGCCATTGAAAGTCACGTAATAGGAGCGCAGCATGTTTTGCTTCGCATCGCGAGATTACTGATTAGTCTGTCACGCGTAATCGATTTGTATATGGTGGGAGATGTCTTCAAAAAAGAAACGCAAAAGATCATGTCCGTTTTCAAGTGCGAAGAAGGCACCGAAACGGAAAAGTTCAAAAGTATTTAATAAGGAATGGGCTGAAGCGCTCGCCGCGAGTGATAAGGGCTCGTACTTTGAGCAAGATAAATTGCTCGAACTGGACGGTCTGGACGACGAAGAAGACGAAGTGGTTCCCGCTTTCAGTGCCAGCCGTTTGAAACTTGAAGGAAAGCGTGAAGAGGATCCGCAAGAGACAGAAGCAGAAGGGTCCGATTCAGAAGAGTCAGAATCACAAGGTTTTGAAGGGTCATGGCAAAAGCTGAATTACCGAACAGTTGTTTCTGGTCCTAGCTTACAGGAAAATCTCGGGAAATCGGTTTCCTGTCGGTTTTGTCACGCAGATGTACCCATTCGTGGAAGATTCAGAAAGCACCAAGCTTTGCAGCGTTTACGGAGTGAAAAACTGTTACAATATTCTTTTGGCCTATTTGCAGATGCACGGCCGATTTTCCGCCCGATTTTCCACGCACTTCGCTGAAATTCTCAATAGAAAACTAATGTATACAGTAATACTACTACTACTAGAATGTGTAAAAGAAGCGTTCTTACCCTGACTCTCTCATTTCTGAGAGCATGGTTTCTTTCGCGTTCGAATTCCCGTGACTTTCTCCAGCGCCCTTTGTGGATCCTTCATTTTTAGCCTTTGGCATCGTTCGGGTATTGTATCCAGTCGGCTTTCCAGAACTCGTTCTGAGCGAGTGGAGCGGCGGAACAGGATGCTTTGTTGGTATTCCCCGCCAGCAACAGCATTTGAGACCGCCTTGCGGGCCGATTTGTAAATGCGAGCTCTATTGTCAATGTAAGAAGAGCCCTCACTTCATCAATCAACGGGTAATTACTTTTCAATCGTTTTGAGATCTAATCTCCCCACACCGGAAAAACGCCTAATATAAAGTGCATTTTGTTTTCTTTCTCAAAACTAAAATTTGATCGAATGAGGCACACGTTTCCAGTTCGTTTACAGCGAGTTTTCATCCTTTTTCGCTGAAATTTGGCAAGAATGTTGCCCGATAATGGGGCAAAAAAACCATGTCGGGGAATTTTTATTTTTGGCCTCCTTCGAAAGTAATGAGTATTTAAGCAAAGGCAATGCGTGTTCAATAAAAACTTAAAGTTTAACATCGTGTTGAAAAAAAAAAAAAAAAAAAAAAAAAAAAAGAAAAAATCGTGTTGAAAACAAACCAGACAAGTAATCAAAATTCCCCGACACGGTTTTTTAGATCAAGGTGTGAAGAAAACGTAGAGATGTCGCTCGCTTTCTCCCGTTCAATTCTGACTACATACTTTTGGGAAATGATCGCTATTTTAGGAAAGGGTTTTATTTCTTGCATTATATCAAGTAATAATCAGAATCCACAATTATTAAGCTTTCAGAAAATATATACTTTATTGGGGGTTTTATGAAACGTGCGACCGTGAAGCAGCGACTACGCGCGGTTGTTATTTGGGGTATACTGATACCTTACAAAGCCGCCAAAGTGGAAACCAAACACAATTCGAGTTTCGCGACCTTTCTGCTTTTATAATGAGATATAGTATGTGAGATCTAGGACATCTCCGCAGTCAGAGTGGAAAGTGACTGCTAAAATATATTTTTAAGTAATTCTCATGCCGACACACGGCTCAGCAATGCGAAAGCGCATCTGTATTATTCTGAAGAACTTGCTGAAGGCACAAAGCTGAGGGCTTCCTCCTCAACCGCAGAACAAGGTGAAAGAAACTTTATTAAAAACTGAAAGTTATTCCACGCTTTACAAGTTGTCCTGAAGCGGACTGACGTTAAGTAAGAAAGAAAATATGTATTCCGGACATGTTAACCAGCAAACAAATTTTCAAGCGCGTCTTTAAAACACGAAATAGCACGGTCAGCCTTGATAGCGCTCAGGTTAGCCTAATTCGCGACAGAAGTAACTCTCAGTAAGGGCCTATAAACCTTACAGACTACCGTATACCTCATTGACTGTTAAGCCTGGTTCACACTTGTGCGATAAGCATAACACAAGCGACATAAGCATAAGCATAAGCACAAGAAAAAAGAAACATGTTCCTTTTTTCTTGTGCTTATGCTTGTGCTTATGTCGCTTGTGTTATGCTTATCGCACAAGTGTGAACCAGGCTTTATGCTCAGTGACATTTGCTCATTTCGCTATTTCGTGTTTTAAACAACCCACACGCGTGACAGAAGCTTACGGAAAACCACCTGGCACATCGACAACGAAAGATAATAGGCCAGATGACACTGAACCTTTAGCTGAAGTTTTAAGCTCAGTTATTTCCGTTAAAACCATAACATAACAAATCCATTTAATTGCTAAAATTAGCTTGTTTCCGATAAATTAAAAATAGTTCGTATCGAATTTATCAGTCGAAGAAGAAAATAGAGGGCTGAAACCGCGGCCCTACCTATCTCCATTTCAAAGTCAAGCCTGGCAACATGTCAAGCAGAGACTTGTGTAGAATAAGCTTCAGACGAGAGTACTCACAAAACCGAGAGGCTGAGAGTCGCGGGGTTGAGAACTGAGGGAGGTGGGAGAAGGGAAGCGGAGGCAGAGTCGAACTGATTAACACATTAATTCCCAATCGATGCTGCATAACTAATGGGCT
>OZ026597.1:41111733-41119233 GCA_964020085.1 Micromussa lordhowensis
TCAAATAAGATCGGTTGCCTAACCAACTGCAGAACACTGTTAGGACTATCAGACACAACTTTCTTCATGTGCTGGGCAAATGTCTTGCTTTGGGAAGCCTTGTGATTATCTTACTAGTATTCCTTTAGGAGGAGTAAAAATACTCCTAGTTGTTTAATGCTACAGAAACCAGTGATGTGGGCCACCATCAGCCTGTTACGGACTTGACAATACCTTTTATTGTGTAAAAAACAATGCGTACTGCAATGATGAAATAGAGAATTCTGTTGGTGTCAGTGACCGGTCATGATAAATTATTTCATCCAACAAGAGATTATAAGCCATTACTCATGGTGACAGTCTTGAGCTGCACATGTGTGAGACAAATTTCATTTAAAATATTGCATGTGTGCAATATATGACACTGTGCATTTAATTGCCTGTACTGATTAGGCATCCAGGTCCTTCAATGTCACAACTGGAATTGATGTTACCGATGTTGATGTTATTGTTGGCCATTTGAGTAATACCGGTAGGCAGTGATGTGCTGACAAGTACAATGTAATATTTCTGTTTGTGTTTTTAGGTTACTGCAATTCTTCCCATACTGAATCAGCTTTTAAACCAGACGCCTCCAACATCGGGTTCCCCCTTAACCATCACAATGGATGGAAAAAGAGTGAGTTTGGTTTGAAAGAAAATCTTTTTCCAGTTGCTCTTTAGCAACTTCTTTGGTGTCATTGTATGTTACCCTTTGAAAGTCCTCACTGTCAACTAAAATATTAATTCCTTGCTTATTTGGCAAATGATGCATGTATACAAAAAATCATCCAGCCTGACAAGGAAATTGGTTAACCCTGCACAAGCAGGCAAAACTATATTTGTACCTCGAACTACATGTACACCTCATACTGAGGCTGTAGTCTTGAATCAGTTACCACAGGACTAGCTGGTAACCTTTACTGATGACCAAGCAGCAAATACATGTTGGCATGCATGTATCTTATGGTGTTTTGTTACATTAATTTTTTAGGACTTTTCCTTTAATGTACCAGACAATAGTAAGCTGCCAAGCATACCAGATGATGTAAGTAAATATTAAATCCTTCATTCCTCATACTGCAACAGTTACATGCAACAAAGTGATTTGATTATGCAGCTGTAGGAATTTAAACCTCTCAACCACTAAATTTGTCTTAAATTAACATATTTTTGAAACAATTTACCCCATGTAAAAATCCCATTCTCTCTGTATAAAATGATCATTTTCCAACCATTAAATTTCCAGGACTTAATGTAATGTAGGGTTTTAAATGTCCTGAATGAAAGTCAGATATTAAGTAATTAAAACTAATATTGAAAAGCATTTTTGCCAGTAAATAAAATGTGTCAAATAACAAAATGGCAAATTGTTTTTTTAAAAAACGATTTGTCTCTGTCATTCAGAGGAACCTAACTGATTACTTTGCTGCTGTGGAGCCATCCAACATGATTTTTATTTTTGCCAGGTAAGATCATTTATTATGCCTCATAATGTACCATTCATTATCAAGTTTCGAGTTGAGACTGTCAGCTTACCTTTGGCCGGTACTGTAGTGTCAAAAAACATTAATTTTTTGTAACTGTTTTAAGTACATGTGAACTTTTTGCTCTGGGTTGATATTAATTTCATGGACAAAAAGGTTTTTATTATCATAATGTATTAGACTATATGATACTACAAGACTGGCAATAAATTAAACCTAAATTAAAGAGTAATATTAATAGTGCTTTGCGCCATTCCATTTTTCAGTATGTTCTTTGAGAGGCGAATAATAGTGACATCCAAGAAGCTAAACTTAGTAAGTATTTACATGCAGGACTTTGTTGGTACCCATCTTGGATAAGGAAGCAGAATATTGATTGTAGGTGTTTTCTGTTATTGATACATTATTTGTTGTTTCAGCTGACTGCTTGTACATATGGTGCAGCATCTCTGTTGTATCCAATGCATTGGTAAGTTCTGAGGATCTTTCAGTTCTAAACTGAAATCTTTCACTTTATTGATTTATTTATTTGAGTTGTACTGTCAGTGTAAGATGATGTAGCAAAACTTGTGTGTTAATTATAAACTGGATTTACAATAGTTTTCGCAACAAACTTGTAGTTTCAAGTTCTTCAAGTCTACAGCGAAACATATGCATGCGTGCATGTATTATAAAATCAGTAGATGAGTTCATAATTTGCAATATTTACAGATGCAACTGACATTGACTTGTTTTTTGTTTGTGATCTTCAGGCAACACATGTTTGTTCCCATTGTGCCTTCACACCTCTTAGATTACTGCTGGTAAGCAAAACTACTGCTGATTAAGAGCAGCAATCCTTGCATTGCCATTCACACAAGTTTACATTATTCATTCATCATCGTAATAATTATTGGGAAGAGATAATCTGTAACCTGACCAAGTCTAGACCCTTGAAGCAAAACAGTATGAAACACAAATTCCACAATAATAAATCTAATGGATTTATTTCAGAGTAGTTTATTGCCAGAAGGAGTTTTACCTGTTGTATTCAGTTGAATTACTTTTGGGGTATGCTCTTTTGAGTAGTTTGGTAGCTGTTTGATATCCAGCTTAACTGTTGCATAATAAAATATCTCTTTTATTTTCATGATAGTGCACCAATGCCTTTTTTGGTGGGAGTGCATGCATCATTAATGCCGGTATGTGAGAAAATAGTTCTAAATCATTTCTACTTACAGTAATTTGTTTGTAACTCCCATGACACTTGACAGTATGACATGGCCTTAATTTGGTGTTTGTTAAATTTTCCACTTAATGTATCTACATGTATTGTGTATTTGTAACGTTTTGACAGGGAAGTTAATACAAAGTCTAAACCAATTTAATATTATCTACACTGTAAGAAAGTCTGCAGCAGTAATTTTTATAGAACCTGATTCTTCTTATAATGTTAGCTGATGTTAGTGGCAGATTAGACCATATCCTGAAGTTTATTTATGACAATTTTCTTCATTTGTGTTGCTTGCCTGTTGAAATCAAATTGCTGCGCTTGTGCAGAGGGGTGTCAAATGCCCTTTAAATACTGTATATCTATAATATTATAACTGAATTTATTTGTACATGTTGTAGAGGCGTAATGATCAGGATCTAGGGTTTTCAAGTTTCATATTTAGTGTATGTCTGCCACTGTTTCTTTAGAAAGTACGCCAAATGCCATTAGATGAAGTTGTAATTTTTGATGCCGATACAAATATAGTGGAGAGTCCATTTGATGATGTTTCACAGCTGCCACCAGATGCTGTAAGTCAGTCATAGTTGTGCATTTGACATTTGATATCTCGTAATAACATGATTTTCTTTTATGGATGTTTGGTATGTTGTGTTGCTGTAAGTTTTGGGTACTGGGTTGAGTAAGGTTAATTAAGTCTGCATACCAGGCCAGGCGGTGCCTCAGGCCGGCGCTCATCTCCAATTTCTGTAGCATTTGGTGACTAGGAGTATTTCTACTCCCCCCTGGATGGGATGCTAGTCCATCACAGGGTTACCCCCAGCATTAAATTCTCTGGTACTCATTTAGACACCTGGGCGGAGAAAGGCACTGTGAGAGTCAAGTGTCGTGCTCAAGAACACAACATAATGTCCCCGGTCAGGGCTCGACCCGGACTGCTCGAGCAGGAGTCCAGTGCACTGACCACAAGGACACCACGCCTCCCACACTTGGCCTCCCTGGGTCAGGTGTCTTTGTGGAATGTTAGGAAATCATCCACAATGAATGACCCTTGAAGCAAAATTTGAGAGTACAAAGAACCTGGCCATATGAATGGGGTGGCCGTATTAAAGGGATTCTTTAAAACAATAAGAATATGACTGACTGAGCTATTGTTCAGGCCAGAATATAGTGGTCATTATAACATGTATTAACAGGGCGGCTGTAAGGCAGGGTTCCACTGTATGGTTTGAAGTTCATTATCTGGCCATTTTAAGCTTACAGAAGAATGCTTGATGTTCTTGCATTTTAGGTGTATACTCTTAAGAACACTCTTAAGAAGCCTGTTTATCCAATTGATGACAATGTTTCCAGAGCATTTTTATGTGCCATGGTGTCACTTATTGGAGGTTACAGAGATGCTTTGCGACTCAAGCCTGTAGGTGTATGCTTTATCATCTATTTCAAAATAGTTTTCACTGCCACAATGTTGACAAAATAATGGCTTGCTTGTATGAAAAAATGCATATGTTGCAGGTCAGAATGAAATTCAGATTAAAATGATGTTAACCTAGTTTGATTCTCAATTTCCTTTGTCCTCTAACCCTCATTATTCATGGTCCATGAATAATCAGGGTAAAGAACAAAGGAATTTCATTTTAACCTGAATTTCATTTTGACCTGCAACACATACACTATGTGGTATATTTTTAGGGGCTAAATGGCAACTAAGTGTTAATGTTTTGCAATGTGTACACTATTTCTGTGGTCTAAGACAAGAAAATGCCATTTGGACAGAGCAGTTGCTAAATTTCTAACCTGTTGATATTTTTTTTGTTTTGCATGTGTAAACTGTCTTACCTTTATAATACCTAAGTAAACTCATGACTGGACATTACAGATATGCAGTTGGTGTATACTGCTGCACAGACTCAAACCAACTGTAGTCTGAAACCAGCTTCAATTGTGTTTGAACTTTTTTTGAAAATCTTAATACTCAGGTCTTATCAGTTATGTTTAAATATCCTTCCATCTCTCGTGTAGCTGAATGAACAGTTCTAAGATTTGTTTGTTTGATTTAAACTGACTTTAGGGTGAGAAGATCTTCTTTGATAGAGATGTGTAAGTACCTTGTATTTGTTTTACTTGTATACTGTAGCCTGAATTGATCTAATACTGTGTAATTAATAATATTGAGTCGCAACAATGACCTCACCCGACTGTAGTACATTGTGTTGTCTTGTTAAAAATATTATGTTTAACACTATTTTCATGTTTACTTTATCTTGTGAAATTAATATGACTTAAGAATACATTATGCCGGAGGCGAATTTGAAATAGAGTTAACTGAAATTTAACAAATTGACGTCAATTTATGCGTCTGTCCTACTATATTGACAATGAATTTCATCATAACATTGTCAAAGTAGCTGTGGATTGACAAAGCGATTAGCCAAGTGGATCCATGGACTACTTTGACAACATTAGGATGAAATTCATTGTCAATATAGTTGGACAGACGCACGAAAAAATGATGTCAATTTGTTTTTTTACAATAACAAAAGGCATAAATTATTAGTTCTTTTGTCTGTCCGCTTATTGACAATGACAATTAGCCATTGAAGGTGCGATAATTTCTAAATCTAAACCTAAATATCATTGCGTCAGCAACATCCAGAGGACATCTCTAAAGTTTTTGTAAACAAAATTGTTTACTGGTCAGACAATATGACAAAACTGACCATGTTTAAGTTGGGTTAAAACAGTTTCCAGCAGTTAGATTTTGACTGGTCATTTTAAATACTCTTTATCACTTGATGCTACAATCATGGTATCAAAAAACTGCCCAATTATTGGTGAACACATTGTTATCATTTTGGTGACACAAAAGGTTACCATAGCAACAGTATGACCTGCTAACAACACCCTTAATTACAGCTTTAGGGGCTTGAAATTCAAAAACGGCATGGTGAAATTTTTATAAATTGTCAAATTTTAATAGCCATGATAAGACCCAACTTTTGGCCCACGTCAGAGCCCCCTTAAAGTTTTGAAAATTTAAGGTGGCTCTGAACCCTATTATGACTGGTTATAATGACCTATCAAAGTCTAACGGCTAGAAACTGTTTTGAGTCACCTTAAAGGAATGCAAGGAGTGTTTTATCAAGTGTGTTTAAGGAGGCTTTCCAGCACTTTTCTAACAGCTATACTTTGAATGGTGAATACTACCACTGTTAAACAAATGATACTACAAAAACGGTATCATACAAATGTGAAATCATTGGTAAACAAGTTGCGGTGACCCTTTTAATATAACAGGTTACCATTGTAAACATATGACCTGGCAAAATCACCCTTAATTTTAGCTTTAAGCGCTTACAACTCAAAAACGAGCTTGGTGAGCCCCATCAAATTGTGATAAGCATAATGCGATACAACTTTTTGCAAAGTTTTAAGAACTCTTTAGTTTGGGTTAAGAGCCACCTTAAATTTTCGAAAATTTTACAATTTGATAATAAAAAATGGGGGTCACAGAGCTCGTTTTGGAGTTATAAACACTTAAAACTTAAATTAAGGGTGTTTTTAGGTCATATTGTTACTATGGTAACCTAATTATGCCACAAAATTGACAGCAACATGTTCACCAATGATTGGGCAGTTTACCATGACTGTAGCATCAACCGACTTACAGTGGAACCTTGTAATGACTCATCAAACTCCACGTCTAGGAAAGTGCTGGAAGCTGTTTCGAGCCTCCTAAGGCAGGTCAAAGCCGACTGGTCCCCTGCACCGGTAAATGTGCTTAGACATTTACACTGTACATAGTGGCCTTTTTAGTGTAAATGGTATTTACGTTTGTCGTCATAGATTTATTCAGTCGAAATCAAACAGTGCAAGACAGTTGTTGGAGTTCATTCTTCAGCTACAGATCTTTGAACAGGTAATGGTTCAATATTTTATATGTTTGTTTTAGTATTGATCAGCGTAGTGACAAAGTTAGGAGCTATCCTAAATCTGATAATTAAGTGTTTTCACCTACTTTTTTATTTATCTTCTTGTACAAGCATGTACGCGTGTTGTTGTTGTCTCAGATTGTAAATTTAAAATTTCTAAATGATGATAAATGTGGCGCCTTTGGATACACTATAGTTCAATAGAGGCATTATTTTTTTTTTCATTTTTAACTGCAGTTTATAGCAGAAAGGCTGGACATGTTAAATGATGGAAGAGGATTTAACGATGTATTTGAAGAACAAATCGGTCTGCAAGCTGAAAGTAAGTTAATTAGCGTGTTATCTCTTTTTTTTACCTTTTTTTCTGGTCAATATGTAATTTTTTTTCTCGGCGCATGAAAGAAGAGCCGATAAAACCGTACGCTCTCGCAGCCTAACGTAAACTCTTTCTAAGTTTGATCGCTTCGCCTTGATTCATTTGTGTCACTCTCATTTTGAGTTCTTCAAGTGCGGATATTGGTTCTTAAAACTGAAGTGTGCAAAGTGTTGGAGCCAACCAGGCTAAACGTATTATCTTATTAGCCAATGAGCTGCAAAGTTAAAACTAGTTTTGATATGGCTTGCGCCTTAGCTGATAACGAAGTACTTTTAATGATGAATGTTCTTGTCCGGTCGCTGGAGTAAAACAGGCTTTTGAAGAAATTGGTTTCGATGTATATTTCCTGCAGATAAAGGAAGCTGGAAGTCACAATACCAATTGTGGATGAAAGAGACTGTGGTAAGAAATTAATAAAAAATATTATCTTCTGTTTCTTTGTCTTTCTTCGCTGGGAGAACAGTTCGCGTTTTTATC
>OZ026597.1:41129233-41146733 GCA_964020085.1 Micromussa lordhowensis
GTGAGATCACAATTCCTGATTTACACCCTAAGGGAGACTGCGGGCATCTAGTCTGATCTTTTCATATGGGAGGCGCACCCGGGCATCCCGCAAGCTATCCGAGAATATGTCTGATGGGTAACAGTCTTAAGGTTTTATCCTGTTAGCCGTAATAGGCTTGTTTTTAGAAACGTGAAATATGGCACAGCAAGTCTGTATATTGCTAACATTAATGTCGTAGCGATGCGTTCCTAAATCCGCAAAGTGTTTAACTTACGTTTAACTTATTAGACATTTATTATGCGTCCTTTGGCGAGCCCGATAAACAACTGACGCAATCTTCAAGCTGCTACAGATCAAAGTGTTGTTGGTATCCAATGTTTCGCTTTTGGAGGTCCTTTCTGAGTTATCCACATTTAAAACGGATAACAGAATTGAAGAGAACCTGTAAAACCGGTCTTTCAAATCAATGTTGTAATCGCTTTTTCCGTTACTTGAATTCTACTTACGAAACGGCTCGACGTGATGGTCTGAGACGTGATGTGGTCATTCCGTTTCAAATGGTCCTTGTGTAGTTTCTGGTTATTTTACGAGGAAAAAAGCAATTCGGCATATTACTTAACAATTGCAGATAGACTACAGTGAATAGCCTAGCAGTCGATTTTTTCCCATCAAATCTTGGAACAAGAGAGTTCTCCTTTTCTCCCAAGCGTCGTCTTTTGATCCGACTAGAAATCAAAACCAAAATATGTGAAAAACCACCCTAAAGTGAAGACGATGTACAGCTAGAGAAAATTGACCAGAAATAGCGATCTGCATTTACTGTATTTGTTTGAAAATATGTTCTTTTGGTGAACACATTTGTTTTCATTTATGTATGGCCGTGTAGTTAGCCAGGATAAATTACGTTAAGTCATGCAAAACAAAACAAAATCGGGATTAAGCAGAACACTGATCATTATCACACTAAGGAAAAGACAGGTGGAAACAAGATAAAACAAAACTAAGATATAAATCTCACAAAAATATACTTATAGGGATTTGTGGAACAAGGTCTTCCGAACTGACTCCACCGATTCTATTTCACCATCGAAGTGCTGCTTGTCAAATGAGCGCATTATCTGTGATCTTTGTTGACTCGCAGGATCTATAAGGCAGGTTCTAATTCGATGAGAACGCTTGAGAGGTCGTTTAATCCGGCCTTAAAGAACTAGAGACCTGTCAAATAAAATACATTTCTGTACCACTGATAATGTAATAATCCTATAGCAGAAATGGACCGTCTTTGAAAGCAAAGCTGAATTAAATGAAAAAAGAAAGTTGTCGATGATGATGATGGAATTATATTTCGCATCGTATCATATCTGTATTGATCTCAGTTGCAGTGGAGCGTGTGCACTCTTCCAGGAGTAGTTATTTGATGTCTTTGATGGTGATGTCTAATGAGAGCAATGCCCACTTAAATTTAACTAAAATAACTTCACATTAAATCAGTGTCCTTTACACAGTTTAATGTCCTCGAACATCTATAAGAGTTTGAATGTCGAAAATATTTATGCTGAGACTCTGAGTGACGTGCTATATATAAGCTGAAGATTAGCCATTTTTATAGCTCCGGGTATTGTTTTTACAGGACTTGAACAATTAAAAAAATCACTTTGTAATAATTAGGAAACGAAATCGCTATTGTGTAAAAAGCTAAGAATTTCTGTTGATCATTGGCGCCCATCAGTACAGTGCTCTTTATTCGTCGAGAGGGCCGCTTGCATCCATTGAAATCTTAAGATGATATGAAGTAGCCTATAAGAAATTGGGTAGTCCATACATAACATTCCAAGGGAAAAAAAGCCCTTTATAAACTAAATTGGATTCATCTCCCACTTACATGTTAAGTAAACCTTTTACAGTTAACAAAACATTGAAGGAATGACAGACCAACCCACTGACTGACTGACTGACCGACCAAATACCAAGTAACGTTCTTTCTCACTTTAGATGTCACTTTACCTAACCCCAGTGCGGTTTTTGTAGTTTTGTACGTGGTTAATTTGGATTACGTTCTACGGAAGCATGCAGTAACACTTAAACACATGTATCTTAATGAACGGCCCGGTAGCATTTAATTGTTCAGACAAAAAACTCAAATAAATCTTCAGTAAATCATAGACACGAATAACTGGGCTTGTGGTAACGATTATAACGAAGGAAAAATGCTAAACGCGAGGCGAGCAATTCTTTGCTGAGACAAATCCTTAAGCAAAAATGTTTCTTTAACCTTTAAACGAGCTTAAGATAACGATGCCCATGAGAAGTTAAGCCATTTATTTAGATTCAGAGAGAGGTACATCAGGAGCCTTTAAACGCCAAAGATTCCTGAGTGAAATAATTGAGATGAGAAGGACTATCAGTAGCATGTGCAAAATAATCAAGAAGAGCTCAAATCCAGCATCGAACATTGTGATGAACTCACCAAGTTGCAATATATTCGAAGCTTAGATTTTTGTATAAATCAGCGGTTCCCGCTCAGATCACGTCCCAGTTCAAACCAACTAAAAAAGCGCGGGAAATATGCACGCGTGGCGCAGTATTGCATTATGTTTCGTCCAGTCATCACAGACCGTATTTGTTGACCTCGTATACAATTAACATCAGGCGCAAGTCTGCAGTCATTATTTCATCTCTCTTTTATTTCATCTCCCTTTAAGACTCCGGCAGAAAGCATAAAAATGCCTCGTCAAATTTTATTGTAAACAATTTAGTTTTATTTTTCCCACGGTTCATGCCGCCACGCCTGACCACCTTGACTAAATTGGCTTGTGAGAAGCCAACCCGACGAAAGACGCAAACAGCGTGTTCAGTTACTCTAAAGTGCCGAAGAATGTTGACCGAGCTAAATTTGTGCGTGTTTCAACTTTTTCACTTGAGGATTTTTTTCCGTGTTCTGTCAGTGTTTCGTGGTGGGTCAATTCAAAGCATTTTGGAGCTTTTAGAAGTCAAGAGCAATGTGAAATATAAATAGTTGAAATTTCCCACACCCCAAAATGTTTTCACGAGAGTCCATAATGTGTGGAGAGATGGTCTCAGCAGTTTGTAGATGGATTGTCAAATCGTCCAAACTTTCGGAAAGATGTTTACAAAAAGGCACGCAATGCTAATTCAGAGTTGAAACATTTTTTATCTCACTCGAAAAAGTTAGTTTTTTTAGAATACAACTAAAGAAAAATGCAATTTCTGTTTCCAACAACATGTTGTCAATTAAGCGATATCAACAAGACAAGAAAAATTCCCAAACGATTAAACTGGCATTAATACCCTCTAGACAAGTTTGTAAACATATTTGTAACCACCAGATTGATAGGTGAAACAGATAATAGACTACCAAAGTATTGCTTTGCAAATATTTTCTATCAAAACCTTTATCTTTATGGCACGCATGTTGTTGATAATTCACGATTAGGGAAAACGTCATAAAGTATTTATGTAAACGACTTTTTGAGAGGTATTTAGCAAAACCCCATACACCAACGAAACACGAGAAGTGTTTTCATGTTATTATAAACGACCTCTCAATAACTCGCACAATTCCCTGTGGAATGAAGCAAGCTCCAATTATGATGCTTATGTAAGACATCACGTAAAGTTCTTGATAAGTTGATTTGGAGGTTGTACGTTGTATATTGAAGAAGTGCAGACATGGCTCCTTTGCCCTCGGCCTCATTCCCCCAATACGAGTGGATCATATAACCGACCCAGCTGATAAAGCGATGAGATAGTTCACGCTAAGACATTGGAAAGCACACTCAGTGAAAGATTAAGACGGCTTTGTTTACTGCTCAGTTGGTGGGAGAAGACCTGTTAACAACAAACGACGCACGACGAAGAAATGAGTTGGGTAAGTGAACGAATTTTGAAGCTTAGCCTTTGTTGTATGACTTGGAGCCGTCAGAAGTCGCGCCCTGTTCTGCGGGGAAGGGAAAAAAGGTTCGTTTTCCAGCGCCACGCAGTATTCTTCGCTCTAAGTCCCTAAAAATGCTTCTTGAGCGTTTTTTATTCCAATTCAGGCTTGAGATCAAACATTTATAATCCCCTTGATCATCCTTGTTCACTTCATTCTCAAAGAGTGAAGCGAGTGTCTGCACTGACAGCGTTCGGGACCCTAGGATATCGCATTCTTACTAAATCTTAACTAACGTTTCTTAGCGTGAAATCATGTCATTTGTAGGCACAGGCAGGTATTTGAAATATTTCCTCATCTGATCGTAAGCTTAAGAGCTTTATGACTGTTTTCACAACACTACAACCAACTCATACCTCAATGGGAAGTTTACCTGTAGAAGTATATAATCTACACGATAAACAAGTCATTAAAACATGCCTGACCTCACCAGTTATGTGGCCAATGGCTGATTGATATCTTTAACGCAAACTCGCCCCCTTGTTTTATGATGTTTTGACTAAGAGCGAAAGCAGAACAGGCTCGGAATATGAGACTTTGATGAACATATGTTGAAGCAGCTGAACTGTGAATTTTTAGTTAAACCGGGTTCGTGGTATGTGTCGGTCTGCAGTTGAGATAATCAGACCAATTATGACCGGCACGGGGAGCCAAGTTATTGTTATTTTTTAAAATCGCGACATACTTCCTAGGATAAACAAATACCGATTTTTAAAAACTGATCAAGTCAAAATAAATGACATGTGTCTATCTAGAATTATGTTACAAAAGAATCACCTCTAAAGATACAATCTTGAGACCCAATTCCCCGGACAGTGGATCTTCACAGAGACATATTTTTTGGCCAATTTATTCGCAGACTTTATTTTGCTAAAAGCAATTGGCAAGTAATAAATTAATTCTGTAGTCGCGACGTTTGCGGGCAAACAACCCTTGATGTTGATTGATTTGGTCTAATTTGATAAAATGGGAATATTGTTATCGACATTCGTTGCATGCATGACAAAGATCGCATCGAAATGTGAACATATGTATCCTTTGCTATAATTTGCAAATTTCAACTTAGGCTTAATGAAGTATTGATACTTGTTAGGAACTTGTGTAAATAACAGATAACTATAATCATGATTTGGACAATCGATTAACTCCGAGCTCAGCCTAAACACCTCACTTAAAGTTATCAATCACTTTAAATCTTGAGATGGATAAAACACGTTTTCAATTCAGTTTATTTTCGAGCCAAACACGAAATATTCTTTGTTATAAGTTTGTAGTTTTAAGAAGGAAATGTGCAATAGTATGCCCATAGAACATTGCTGTTGAGTAGGACACTAAAAGAAGATTTCATAGCGTTTGGTTTGTAATATAATAATGACTTTAATGATTAATGTCGAAGGCAAGATGACTAAGACAGACCTAAACTATGGGTTGACATATGCAAAGTTTGCAGCTGTTTTTGCAGAACTGGACGTGAACAAACTGTTAAATTCAACCCGCGTGTGTGTATGCTGGCAACAGTTGTAAGGATTACAAACTACTCACGCCTGTACTCACACAGTCCGTTTCCGCGTTTTGAGATAAGATACATGAGAAGGAAATACCAATTTAGCTTTACCATTTCCTGTATTAAGAGTGCGCGGGAGACGACAGGAAATTGTATCGTAGATGAGCTTGTTATATATTCTGAAAGGAGGTCTGTTTACAAAATTACCCTTGTCATAAGTGGCCATTAAGGCTATGATTAATTATTCGTGTGTATTTTTTTAAATGAAATCGACAAATGTATAATCAATCTTCACTACGTCACCCGTAAGTTGTACGATTGAGTTGGTAGTTTGCGATATATAAAGCTACATCATAGCGAAAATTCCATCAGACTTAAGAGGATAAAGTAGATTGAATGTGCAGCCAATAGGTCAATCAAGATAAACTTTTCTAACGCGGTGAACATTCTCAACCCCTTCAAGGTCGATTTCCGATATCGATTAAGTTTTTTTGTCCTTGTCAGACGATAATAATTTTCAGTGCACACGGGTCGAGAAACAAAGGGTTAGCTATTTAGTGATGTACCATTTTTGTACTACCGAGTTTTCAAAAATAATCTAAACCAAGTGTCAAAAATAATCTAAGGCAAGTGTAGAAAAATTAAAGAGGAAGAACTCATATTTCCGACTTGGAATTAAAATCAGTTGCACACTTTCACTTATTTAACAGATGAGTTTACTTTAGAATGAACTTAAACAACCTTTTCAGTTCGCTATTGCATAGTTATTTCTTTTTTTAAGTTTCTAATATTTTTGCTCTTTTCTGTGATCTGACCGCGCAGCTGGAAGTTTTAAAATAATCTGTTATTTGATTGTTATCATTTGACCAGGCACTTAAAGTTAAACCTATTATAAATAGATATTGGATTTTTCTGTATTATCAGCTCTTTTACTATTTATTATCTGTCGCAGTTGAGAGCCGCCATTCTCTAAAAGGTAGAATAATTGCATTATATATAGAAAATCACATTTTAGCTCGCCAGAAGTACTTCACAATTTCTTTGTTTCTGAAGAAGTTTTATCATTTATTGTGCATGTTGAAGTTATCTTTCGAATAATATCTTTATCTATTGGCCTTATCCCAGGTTTGGACGACTCTTGGGGCATAGGTTTTTATTTAATCTTTTAAACTACCTTATCTGTCCGTAATCCCTGCTTCCATACTGCCTGATAAGGCTTTCGTGACTGGCGTCTGTATTTACACAATACTGGAACACAATTCCTCTAGTTCTAAGACAGCGGCTTTTTTGATTGGGTAAGCTGCACTTTTTCAAACTTGATCAAAGCTTCTAGAACACTGTTTTTTTCTCGCTTGTGTCAAGTCTCTTTGACCGCAAGCAGATACCCTTACTTATTTACCGGCAGTACCAAAAAAAAAGCAAAAAAAAAAAAAAACATTCTGACATCATGAAATTAGACGTCTTTTCCAGAAATGTAAGCGTAGCTGATCGAATTTCCGAGAAAAAAAAAGCAAGAGCAGCTGACCATGATAATTGAATGCTTTCATCAGTCTGGTTGAAAGGTTTTGAACTTATTCAGGGATTCGTTCTTCCCTTTTTAAATTATCATAGTGCCATACAAGTCTTATAAACAGTAAGTAATGAAGTAATAAATTCATGCTCGATAAGAAACTACTAGATAGTACGAATTATTTTTACGACGTTTTTTCGGTGATGAGAGGAGCCTTCTTTGACTTTTTTCCCTCTGTTTTCCTAATCTTGATATCTTCTTTTCGCATAATCTAGTTGGGAGCCTGCGCACACAGTCACACCACCCTAACCTGCGAACAGGGTCCCGACGTGGAAGGAAAAAAGTGAGACAAATTGTATTCGGCGAGCGAATTCACGCTCGTCGAATTCGCGCAATGTTTGCAACATGGTTACTCGCGTTTTCGTGCACGCTTAACAGACAAGCAAACAAGCAAACAAACCCATTTTCGCCGTTGTCTAAAAGGATCCATTTCTTCACAGGTGCTGTTTTTGTTAGGGATCACAATCTCATTCGTCCGAGGATTTGATGAAGGTGAGAAGTTTACGACTTTTGTAATCCTTAATTTTCTGCTAATTTAGGAAGTTAATGTGTTTGCGCTCGGTAATTGCTGATCATTATTAGTACAGAGTTTGATTGTCTAGACTCAAGCATGCTATTTTAAGAGGCACAAAATGTCATGAGACCTTTAAATGTTGATAAAAAATCGCAATGACAGTAAATGGGCTAAAAATAATTATCAGGAACCCGAAAAAGACCAATCGATGGACACGTCAATTCTTTCATCCACTTTAAAACAGTTTGCAAAGCATTTACGAAGTCTACAGTGTTATATATTGTCTCTTTTTAATTCCCTGAGAGTTCTGGAGCTCGAAGTTAGTCTAGAACTCGAATTTTAACATTTACGAAAAGAAATAATGCAGTTGCTAAAATTAGAGTGTGTCTATTTTCTTCACGGAGGGCGTAGCTTGAAACTTTTCACTAGTTTTTGTTCAAGGTCCTTTTCCCTAAAATCCGTCTAAATCTTCCCACTCAAATCATCTTTGTATCATTTTGATAAAATCTCTGGAGCTGTCGATATTTTCATTATTCAACAGGCTTCTTTTACGATTTCGTCTTGCTGCCCGCCGATTAGTTTTAACGCTCCTCATTGGAGCAAACGGGTCATTGACAACAAACTCGAGAGAGATAGAGCAGGTTTAATCTTAACTTGAGATCCCATCTCAGAACTGCACTAATGGTCTGAAAAGCTTTCATGTAAAAAAAAAATCCGCTGCTTAGGTATATTGATTAATAAAACAACTACTCTTTTCCGGCTAACTTCTATAATCGGATGATCATCGCTGGATAAAAAAGTCGATGATGTAGGATTTTGTATCGACATGCTGCTTTTCCTTGACACTGCACTTCACAAGCAAGTCCACTCTACGGACAATCTTCACGTGGATATGAACTTAATTTACAATTGTTCGGAGATGGGTACTGATATGATTGCTGACCGACACATCAATTGATTTATCCTTAACAACAGGCCCCAGTAAGAGAACTTGCGAGTCAATTGTAAAGGAACTCGTTCACCACCCTCCCGTCCATGTCGCCATCAAGCACTGCTGTAACTACACCAGAGTGACGTATGACTGTATCAATGGCTACCAACTTGATCAGGGAGACAAAGTCAGGCGCTGTTTGGAGGGCAAACTGTTTGGGAGAGAGCCTAGGTGTAGATTTCCAAAAGGTAGGTTACGCTGAAAGCGAATCAGATTATTACCCAAGTTCCTCTTTTCATTTCGCTTCGAAGCATTTTTCACATTTAAACTTTGGAACGTACTTGTGCAAGAATAATTCTCTGATCTCAAGTACGTTCAAAGCAGTCAAAACAAGAAGGCGAGTGAATGATTCGTCTTAAATAATTGTTGTCTGCCTCCGCCTTTTGTTAGTAAATTCCCTTAACGAAAAGCGCTAGTTATCAACATCTTGCTTCGTCTGCTTGAACTTACGTGGTAGCACTTCTCTTAAGCAGACAATTCTTTATGTCCCAAGAATGTCCGCCTACGGAGGGCCTGATTGTGAAAACTAGAAAAATTCATTAAAAAATTGGGACTCTGTAGAACAGTGTGAATTACTAAAGAAAGGAATATCTTAACGGATTGTATTCTGCCAAGTGAAGGTCATTCCACTCAATTCTCTGAATCTTTTTAAATTGTTCTTGTTCCTAGTTACAAGCTGTGGTAACCCAGGAACAATCCGCCGAGGATACTTCATCGGATCTGATTTCAGTATTGGTAGCACCGTTGAATACAAATGCGCCCGCGGTTACAAACTACATGGCCCAGCGATCAGTGTATGTAAGAAGCATGGGACATGGACTGCTCAGCCGGTGTGTGTAGGTATGTTAATGAGCTGATGACCTGATTTAACCTGTCATAATCAGCACCGAATTAAAATGACTGCTTGCATATTACAGTGAGAAAGAGAGCATAGAGGACCTTGCTAAACTAATTAGCGAAGTTTTAGCATCGAACCCTAAAGATGTAACAAAATGAAAACATTGCTTGGAGGCAAAGAAGGAAAACGTTTTCGTAAAGAAAGCAAAATGGAAGAGTACTTTCAAACAGCTACTTTGTTCCACCTCGTTCGCACTTTCCCGTTCATAAGCTTCAAACCGCGCTTTCAACTATAGCCTCCATTTGAGGCGAAAGTATTCTCGGTACAGTCTCCGAGAGCGAAGCTCGAGGAAAACTGTGAGTCTCGAGGAACGGATAATGTCCAAGGACAAGTATACGAGCATATTTTTAAAATGTATATTATCCTTCAAATATTTTTCCAACACACATAGTTTTGAAAATTGGCAATATTACCTGGATATTCTCCAGTTTTAGCTGGGACATATTCAGTCACGTGACGCGTTTAGACCAATCGTGTGCAAGCCAAAATATTCGGTGCATTAGGGCAAATACTGGAGCTCTCTATAGCTCTTCAACCACCTCAAGTATGTGAAAATGAGAGGAGCTCTCAGTGTGATATTGGTGTTGCTATCATAGTTGACACTATTGTCTTCTCTTCAGACAAGAATGTCATGGACGTAAACGAAGCCACTGCGTTTGTTCGCTACAGCCTATTAGATATCCATGTTGAACATCCATGCTACAAAAACGGCTCCTGCTCTAGGGTTGAGTCCAGAACACGTCGCTCCATTGATCTAGATTATGATGGAGGTCTGGATGTGATCTTCTTACTAGATGGATCTAATGGAGTCTCCAAGGATGATTACAAGATTGGGCTCAAGTTTGCTCAAGAACTTATCCGAGTTCTAGCCGCCACTGTCCTGTGAGTATTTGAATTATACAGTAAAAATATGAATAGAAAAGAAGAAAATGATGAAAACTCGTATACTGTATGTCACGAAGAGTCCAATTCCTCAGTTTCTGTACTGTTGTTACGAGCGATGTTTGGGGCGAGGGGAACGTTCTTACGGTGTGATGCAGGGGCGGTAATCTTTTCTCCCCGTACAGTGAACACTTTTCTCAGTCACAACAGTCAAGATGATGATGGTTTAAGTGTAAAGATAAACTGAATAAACTGGGAGATGAGCCACAACACAGCATCCCTGCTTCAGCTTTCGTGAGGCAGAGTCGTGGACGGACTCATAGACCCCAAGTTCTAGTCCCTGTCAGGTGCAAACACATAGTCACCCTCCCCTAAAGGCTCGTTTTCATTAGCACACAAGCATAACAAATATACGCAGAAGCCGTTAAGTTCTGCTAAATACCACTATTTGTCAGGAAATTTTCTTAACGAAGGACGCTAATCATCAACCTCTTACTGCGACTATGTATGTTGCCTGTGCTTTTGCGTGAGCTTATGTGCTGAACAAATGTGTTAAGAGAATACTTCTTTATGTCTCAGGGATATCCGCCTTCATCCCTGATGATATCATTGATACCATAAACAATGCGCATGTACGACTGAAAAGTACTGTGTCGCGACGAAGCATTCTGTTTTTTGTTATTTTTGTTGATTACAGGCGAGGGGACATTCGTGTAGCGGTTGTCTCTTACAGCAGCAAGCCGTTCACCGCCATGAATTTTGCATCTCCTTCAGACAAGGTGATAAAAAAGATCGGCGCTATCAAGAAACCAGGGGGGTGCGGTACTTCGCTAGGCAGGGCCATGTACATGACAAGACGTCGCATAGTGCCCAACACTAGAACTAACAGCAACAAGGCTATGTTTATAATAAGCACAGGACTTCTGAACATGGGAACGAGTCACCCAAAGGCGTCACGCTTGTTGGAGAGCGAGAAGTCGTTTCAGATATTTTCCATTGCTATTGGAAAGAACCCCAACACACGGGTTTTGTCGTCTGTTGTCTCACAGCCAATCAAGAGCCATCTTATATTTCTGAGGTATTATGGTGACGTGTTTGATGCTGTGCGACGCACCGTTACCTTACAGAAAAAAGGTGAGAGACCTGGTACAGGCAAATGTTCAACGTAATGAATACATGACTGGATTTTTGAAAACTGTGTCAATACTTTGCAACAAATAACCCACTTGTACATGAATTGCACGATTCCTGAGAGCCTATATTTCATCGCTCAAAGCGATGAACAAAAAAAAAACATAGAGAGAAGAGTATGAAAAAGAAGATAAGAGAGTGGAGGAAGAAAAACCAATGTCGTTCCTTTGAGTGTTTATATCGTCTATTTCGGCTTACTTCAGTCTCTGGCGAGAAAAAAGCGCTTGAGCAGGATGCGATTTCTTAAACACTGCTTTCGTAAATTCAGTCATATATTCAAATAGTGATATCAGCGCTAGACATAGACTTGTGCTCTTGTGATTGCTTCTTTGAAGATGGTGAAAATGATGCCATAAAAAAAAAAAACATACAGTGCATCACTGTCCTCTAAGGTGTTTTAGAGTTAACGAAAGGGGGAAAATGTTGTTAATATAAATTCAATTAATTCTCTTCGACACGGCATGAAGTGTCTTCCAAGCGTTCTGTTAATTGACGAAGAACCCAAAGGACAGCGAGTGGTAATAAAAAGAGAGGGGTTTGGATTGAGGGAGCAAACGAAGGAATTTGATCGCGTCTCGTCGCCTGACCTTCGTCTTTTTCAACGCTCGCCGTCCTTAGCGCTGCTTTTCATAGCTAGAACAGACCACATGGCATAGGAGATTGCGGTCTTTTATTGGCTGAAGAAAATAGTCTGCTTTGCTTTGTGATGTAGCTAATTTAGGTTACATTTAAAGTCAATTATCGCACGCTCCTGGTTAGAATATATTGAATTTACAAGTAACTCATTAATTATCAGTTACCTGAAATATAAAATAATTTTCAGTACGTTTTTCAGCCAACAAGAAGTTCTCTTTGCTTTTTCCAGATCCCAATGAATGCGGCGTGAGTGTTACTAAACCAAGAGCGCGAAATGTACGCGGCAACAAGGCGACAAGTGGTGTATGGCCCTGGCAAATCCATATCTTCTGGGACGGTAAGCACGAGCGTGCGACTTCGAAGTTTATCAAGTCTTTTGACACTTCCAAAGCTTTTGTTCAAACTGGCTGATGATTTTGTCAGTTTCCTCTTTTGTTATATTCTCTGTGGTTCATTGATAGTTTTTGTTCGTTTCTGTTAGGAGTGCCGGTCTGCAACGGAGCTCTTATTAATAAGGAATGGGTTATCACTGCAGCACATTGCTTTTACTCTAAAACATGGAGACCTATCGTTCGCCCAGCCTCCAGGTAATTTCATTAGCATCAACTTCCACTTATCAAGAAGTGAGGTTAACGAGCCTCTTTAACAAACATCTCCAGCAAAGAAGGTGGATTTGGGGCGGGGGGAGGGGGGGGGGGGGTGGGGGTCTTAAAAAAACTCGATTTGGCTGACCAGAATTTTTAGGCATATATGTTTTTATGGCGTAATTTCATTAAAGAAATAGAAACTGGCCACTTAAGCTGTATTCTATCGTACTCTTTTCCAAGAGAGAGGGAGAATGGCCAGTCTGTGCGTTGAGCTCTTAGGCAACACATTTTCTTTTCTCCCAGTGTCTCTCTTCACCCGCGAGATACATGAGTAAATTTAACATCCCATCCATGTCTTTCCATGCCACACACAGTACTAGACTCTAATTTATTTATTCAATGGGGTCGCCATTCTCTTTATAGATACACTATAAAAGCCGGTGGCCATCATCTGGGTGACAGGAAAACCAGCCCGGAACAAATCATTGAAGCAACCAAGATTTTCCTCCACGACAACTACAAACGTCAAAGCCACGAAAATGACATCGCACTCATAAAACTAAATCGAAAGGTCAAACTTGGAAAGTACGTAGGTCCCGTATGCTTGCCGGATGTGACAATGCCTGGAAATGATTTAGCCACACCTGGAAAACATGGTTTTGTAGCAGGGTGGGGAGAAAAGCAAACCCAAGTAAAGCAAGATAGAAAACCTTCCAAAAAGCACCGCAAGAAAAGCAAAACAAAAGTGACTGTTCATATTGCGTTAGAGGTATCGTCCAATAAAGTTTGCAGAAATAGCAGCAGCCAGTCATTTAACAGCACTGTTATGTTTTGCGCCGAACATGACAAGGCTGGACAGCATTCATGTCGCGGTGACGGTGGAGGGCCATTTGTGCGTGAGAGATACGATTCAAAGTCCAGGGGCTATCGCTGGACTGTGGCGGGATTAGTGAGCTGGGGCGAGGGATGCGGGGTCGAAGGTCGTTACAGTTTCTTCACTCGTGTGGCGCCCTATTCTAAATGGATATCAGAAACGACTAATCCCCCGAAAAGAAAAGGAAGGAATTTGCGAAGAAACAATGGAAGGCGCAACGGGTCTAAATGAAAACTGCACTTCTGCTCCTTCGCGGGGAGACGAAGAACGCTGAAAACGTCAAGAGAAAGATTTTAAAAAGGCGAAAACTATGCACGAGGTTTCTGTGGCGTTCCGTCAATGTAAAACATACTACTAACTCTCTTTCATAAGTCACACCTCACGCCATTGAAAGTCGATAAAGCCTGAAGAAGAAAATATTGACTCGTACGTTTATTAACTTTACAAGATCGACATATTGAAGACTAAATAAAGTTATATGCTTTTAACTACGCGAAGATAAGTCTGATAAATGTTCACACAACATACACGGGATAAAATACTTGACTAATTATGAAGTATAAGGGTAAATTAGCCACCGAAGCACAAGAGAACTGATGCCTTTTTTTCGTGAAATATTTTAACAGAGCATCATTTTTCGTAGAGTGAAACCTCTCAAACCACTAAAACTAAAGTGATTCGTGAATTTCCGATGACATCTGATATTAAATATTTCGATCATGTTTCTGTTGTTCTTATAGTTGTACTCATTTGTGATGTGCGCATGGTGGTGCATGCTGGTGTTTATGAGCTATTTCTTGCATACCTAGCCTGTATAAAAATTCATAAAGTGATACAAAAACCCGTTCATTTCAGTAGAAATTCTGGTAAACTGAATTGCCTGTGTTATGGAGATTTAACTCAGAATTTTAGGGATTACACATATTTTAAGTTGATCTCTTCTTCACAGTCGGCGGTGTCTCTTTCAAAGCTCTCGTCAACTTCAAGAGTTTTAAATATCTCTTAGGTGGTCTTTTTCTTAATTCGGATGACACTTTGTTCTTGGGTGATTACGAATCACAAGGATTATTACCAATCAGTTTAGGCACCCAAGCAGATGTCCTCCAAAGTTTTTTCGCATAAGAAATTAAAACAATTGAGAAAGAGAAATGGTACCAAATATAGAGATTTCTCTTCGCAAACTGGGTACTGCATATACAACCCCTTGCAAGTGGCAATATATTGTCGCTCAACTGCATGTATCAACAAAGCTACCAATGTAATGCCTTGCAATTGACTGAAAAACAGTTATGGCCATGAACTTGAACGTGGCCCCTTTAATTCCGATTAGTAGAGTGGGTAGTTTCGTTGATCGAAAGTCAACAGTGTCGGGAGCTCCCGACTCCTAATTAGGAAGGCCATGGCCTGCTTGTCTTCGACGTTATTTTTCTTCTTGCAGTCCTTAATGTTGTCTGTTGTTTATATAGATGTCCCATGAGTACTCGAATTGAGTTCCCATGTGTGGTCATGTACCTACTTAAACGACTCCACCGCCTAGTGACCTCCTTGGTTTACCGTCATGGGTGGTCACTTACGGGAGGTACAGCTGAATCTTGTAAAGCACAAAATCGCTTAAAATGTAAACTACTTCTTATGATACACAGAGCAGTAATGATACCACACAACAACATTTCATGATAGACAAGGTCAGAAGATAATCCCCAACAACAAAATCCTTGCTGATGACAAAAGAGAAGGATTTGGATCGACTTGGTTTTACTGATTATGATTTGGCGTAACTAAATGGAACAATTAAGCATTTGATCAGGCCCCCGACTAGAGAGGAAAAAATAACAAAAAATAGGTGCACGAAGTGTGTGGTCTCCGGGCACATTATTCAAAATAGTTCCTTCAGTTAATTTTGTGTCTGGGAAACAATCATTGTATTGAGACGCCTTTGCGTGCCTTCAAACTTTTCGTTCACCTCTTGCGTACTTGTGGAGTCATCATTTACCAGAATTAAAATCTACCAATTCTTTGAAGATTTAGTTTCATCAGATTTAAGATCTTTTTTTGCAACGTTTAATCTCGACAGGGTTCCTCATTTTGTTATAGAGGACGTCTGAATTTCCAAGTTTATGGGTTGCGTGAGAAGGCTCTCGAGAAGTCAAAAGAGGAGTCATCACTCAAGATTAACAATTTTTTGTTTCAATAGCAATTCTCAATAACAGATATGTTGGTGCACCACGAAAGGGCACCAACATCGTGTCTCCTCACAAAGCTCCATAAATTTGGATGAAATACTTTTACGCGCGAATGAAAAACCGCAGAGACCTCAATCTTGGGGAGGTTGTTTATATATTAATGATTTATCAAGTCTAGAGCTCTTGAGTTAATTTATAGATTTTTATTCTTGATGGCGTGACAGTGTAAACCAGCACTAGCAACCATTACTCACTATACTGTCTCAAAAAGTGTGACATGAATTTCCTCTTCTATTTTTATCATTTCAAGATGCTTTTGTATTATTATGTTCGTAGTAAGTCTACATGCTAATGGTTATCTTAGCATTACAACTATATCTAATTAAGACTAGAAAGTAAAATTAACCTGCATGCCGAATGGGGGCTGCCTGGGCAACGTGAAGAACCTTCTCATATCAAAATGTCCCTGAGGGATGAATAAAGAAGTATACTGAAAGCTCTGGCATCCCAGAGTTAAACCACTTTACACAGTTTTGAAAACGAAATAAAGAACGAGTGAAGGCCGGATGGCCGCTAATCTCTGTAATAATCTACGTCAAATGTCATGTGCCTTCATCTCAAATGCCTCAAAAGAATTTTGAAGGCGGTCTGTTATCCTTCGTCTTTTGTTTAGAAGGTTATCTCCGTCTTGAACAAATTTGATGTCATCCTCCAGGGAACGCTTTACGCCACGAATTCTAACCTCAGCTGTTTCTTTCAAATCGCTCAGGCCATCAACTGCCACTTCTTCGCATTTTTCCTGTAAAAACCCAAACAAACAAAGAGACAAATTAGAAAAAAAAATTCAAGAAACGTTGATTTGGTCAGTAAAACTTCCGTAGGAAATCTTAGATACATGGCAACTAAAATAAAATAAATAACTATGGTGGCTCAGCATTTTCATAGGAAAACAGTGATTTGGATAATCTTTGACAGAAAACTAGATGACATAAAATATAAATAACAAAGAAGTGACAACAACAACAAACAAACACACTGAGCAATAAAGAGAACAAAATAAAAATAAAATTGCTGTAAGATAGAAAAAATATATAAAATGAAAGTACAATAAAATTAAATTTATGATGTGATCAGGTGTTTTCATTCAACCGTAGTAGTGCTTTCTGGTGGAGTGTGACGTTGTAAAAAGCTCTTGTCGACTGCAAACCTCATGGTTTATAGGGATTACTTTATACTTGCTTAAATTCCCGTATTTCTGAAAAAAAAGTCCTGCATATATACAACCAATACCCTCCTTAATTGGACCCACGCTACGACCCATTGTTCTCTAGCCCGAGCTGCATACTGGACTGCGACTGAGAACACCCACCCTTATCTCCAACTAGAAAATTTAATTTAATTTGCATTTTTTCCAAACCAGCCTTGCAGCACTTACCTCATGCAATCCTCTGACTTTAGCAACAAAGAATTCCTGAACTGCATTCACCTCAGCGTCACTTGTGGGCCAAACGTACCTCAACCACGTACACAAGTCAGTCCACGGTATCACACTGTTTAACACTGGTCCGCCAATTGCCAAGGGTAAAGCTAAAACAGGCGACTCTTTTACATTAGTTTGAGAGGGTTATGACACACAGGGTAGATATCTTAGTTTATAGTATCCGTGGTGCAGCGGTATTCTACACTGTACATAGGAATTATAAATAATTTCGTCCGTGGAAAACGAGTGTACTGCA
>OZ026597.1:41151733-41189233 GCA_964020085.1 Micromussa lordhowensis
ATCATGGCGGAAGTAAAAAATTCGATCTAATTCAAAGATGGCATTTGTAACTATTAAGCAACATTTCGCTCTCAGTTTGGGTACTTCGCTCCTTGCAGTTGGAACAATGCGCAGAGAAAACGATACCTCTCGCCTTCCTTAGCCTGTTCTGATGTCGTGTGATGCATGCAAAGAGCAATAAATGACTTATAGTTGCGCTTCAAAAAGCACACTGTTTTTTGCATAAATTATCTCGTGTGTTACACTGCATAATACTCTTTAGCAACTGATTACTCACGGTTCTTAGAGTAGGACTGTGAATATCCATGACAGCCACAATCACGTCTACAAACTTGCAGAGCTCAATCACTGCGTCATCCGTAGTCTTCCGTTCTCCTATACCAGGGGTATCGTATAAGACAACGCTTTCCACCAGAGCCTTGCATCGTGACGAAGGCCAGTTCACATCAATTATGCTGGAAGGAGTAATGCCGAGTCTTTCTCTTTGTGCTTTAGCTTTAAGAACGTGAAGAAGTTGTCGGAACTCGGTGATCTCTAAAGCTCTTCCAGTGCTTCTTTCAACTGCTGACCATTGCTTGCTAGACGACCCAGTCACTGCCACGATACAAAATGTGGTTTCAGCTCGAGTCACAGGCATGATGTCCTCTCCGAGTAATGCGTTTATCAATGTTGATTTTCCAGCGCCAACGGAGCCAACAAAAGCAATTTGTAGTTTGCTGTTTGCTCGCTCTGTTAGCTGAATTGCGGACACATTTAGCTGGTCTACTCGCTCGGAGACCCTCTCGAAGTCTTGCCATTCGCCTGCGGTAGCACATTGTTCGTTGAGGAAACGGCGAAGTTCATCTCTAGTTTCTATAAGGTTACTTACTGATCCTTCAAGCTGCTCTCGTATGAGCCTTATTTGTCGAATTCGTGGTGTAAAATTGGCGAACATTATTGATTATGCAATTACTTTGGCAAGATGTGGTAGGGATTTCGTTTCAAAACCGAAATGACGCCACTTGTCATTGGAAGTTTGCATTTGAATAATTAGTATGGCTGCTGACCCCAGACAGATTTTGTCTGTGCGTTAACCGTGACAGAATATATACTAAAAATCGTAAAACAATATATACTACGTTACAGTTTGGTTGTATTTCTCAATGCAGCTTTGTTTAGTTCATATTTGCTGGTTTTCCATGGTTTCTATGGAAACTTGGCCCGAGTATTCTACGAAACATTATCAGGTATGGGTTACCAAGCGTGAGATCAGCATGGATGATATCAGCCAAGATCTAATTTTTTGCGCGGTTACGTACGCGACGCAATCGACGTCAATAAAGACGCAAAAGTCAATAGTCTTGACCGAACTTGCTTTATCCATAGAGGATTTATGTTGGGCGTTCGGGACACAACCCTCTAGAGGTCTAGGACGCGAAATATGAGGTCCTCCTTGCCCGCTTGGGCAGTCAATCACAGCGAAGAATTTGGTTCATCCTGCACTCTCGCGGAGTTAACCAGGTAAACACTGTCGTTTAACAACAAATAATTGGGTCAAATGCATAGGAAAACTGAATATTGCATAAGGTTCCGGCCATAGATGATTTTTTTCTTACATTCTTTAATGGGCTATTCATTAGATTGGTAAGGTCGTTTTAGTCCGGGTAACAAACACAACACGCCCGCTCACTAATTACCATTTAATCTTTATTTTAAACCAGACTGTGACTACAGATTGTCCATAATTTTGCCTATCAGCAATTTCTGCAAAATGTTTTAAGTGGTTGTAAAAGCCCACAATCGCCGAATTGTCAATGAATTGTTACAGGAACCAGGCAAGTACAAAGAATACAGTATTTATTTAATCTTCTCACTTTTGGCGCATCAAGGATGGGCCTTGCATACGGTATCTGCGCCCGCAGTACGAGCGGCAGTCAAATTGGCTGTCCTACCGAAACGACACGATAATATTTTTTTTCTTCATAGCTTACAAAAATAAAGACCCTACTAAGTTTCTTTGACTTCTTTTAATACTCAACTCAACAATTCTGGATTTGATTTGACGAGGAACAGCAAATTTGGTTCAAAATGTTCAAAATGACACAACTAATATCCTACCTGGCGACAGCCATCGAAGAGCGAGTTGCCGAGCGGAGGCGACCCATGGAGACGCAAAATGATTCATATTTTCACTCTTTACAATCTGGTATGGCTTTTCGAGTCAAAAAAAAAATCATTTTTCTTGACTATTTAATGCCGTCGTCAGTGAGAAAAGATGCTCACATGAATTTGACCTCAGGACAGTAGAGTTTTTACCGCCGGCAGTATCCTGATTGGTTAATTCAAATTTCGCGCGCGCCGGCGGGTTTCACTTTTTGTAGCTTACTGCCTAAAGAGGCGTACCGTATTTACGTATTTACTCGAATAAGCGCCGCGTCGCTTATTTAATTTTTCGCGCCACAAGTGCGGCGCTTATTCGAGGGCGGCGCTTATTGAAAAATTTTACCAGACAAGTTTACTTTTTCTATATTTTTATTCAACGGTACACTATCCATCTGTTGATTTCCTATGGACAGATACTATACTTCGCATAGAAAGAATTCTGGAAAGAGAGCTTACCGCCCGAGCAGAGAAATACAGTCTCTTTAAACTAAAGAACATCACATTTAAGAAAATAAATTGCCGATGCTGTTTTAAAATTGTTTTATAGTGTTCTTCCTGTTTATACGGAATTCCTCGAATAAGCGCCGCATCGAGGGCGGCGCTTATCAACTTTTTGCCCCAGATGCGGCGCTTATTCGAGGGCGGCGCTTATTCGAGTAAATACGGTAAGCTACTATGCTGTCCTACTGAGTGAGTGAGGGAGTGTACGTAACAATAGAATCCGAGCCTACAATGAACTCTGCCGATTGCAGGCCATCGTGAGAGCTTTGTCAATTAGTATGCAAGCCAGCGTAATGGCCGCCGCCTTCGGGGAAATGTCTATTTGCTCAAAATTAGGGCCAAATCTTTCGGAGATGAAATTCAGGATATTTGTAAGGATACAGAAAGTAACTTGGGGCCATTTGCTGGCTTCTAAGGCTGAAATTATCCAGAAGTAAGCTTTTTATAACTTGAACGTGACGAAGTCCACAAATTGAATAAATTATGGACTCTTCGCACTGTCTCGCTTTCTTTTTTGTTTCGTTTTCTTCTGTAGCCTGCCAAGGTCATTTTTGCATCTAAATCTTCTAAGAAAAGTTCGAAAAAGATGCTCCCATTCAATTTTCAGCTCTCGTGGATTTTTTTTGACCGAAACGTCAGTTCGTCTTCCTTTGAGTAAACAGGGTCAAGAGAGGTCACAAATAGAATCCTAATTAATTCTGGTTTCGTTCGATTTTGTTGAAATTTTAACATGATGAAGCTGGATTGTTAAGGAATAGATTTTACTACTGCCGATGTGTGGTAGGTATTAACGCTAAAGAGATATATCGCTTCGAAATCAGGGTTTGAAAAGATTTCTTTGAAAAGCGTTGGTTCGGCGCTGACTTTGTAATAAGAGATTTCTGTTGATCCTGACGGAAATAATATCCGGAAAAGATCGATTTCATCGACGATTCAAACAAATGTTAATTTACATATATGTTCCGAGCTGAATTTCTAAAGATCTTTTTCAAGAAAGCCAGGAGTCACTTCGGGGAGCAACTAATCTCTATCAAGAGAGCCAAGTAGTTTGTTTTCGTTCTGGATGCGTTAAGATAATTGTGGACAAATGCTCTCAAGTTGTGATAAACCATAGTTTCTGGTGCTTCATCATGAGTAAGGACGAATTACGAAGTACCCTTTAAGCACCCTTGAAGTACAGGCATTGTAATTTTCTCCTAATGCGTTTTGTTACTACAAGCTTTGTGCTAAAATATATTTGTTTCATTCATCACAGAGCGTGGTTGCATTTATCTTTAGTTGTAAGTAATTTCTAGTGTCGTTGTTTCAGGGCGTTTTAATAAGCTATTCTAAGTAATAGCAGGTGCAGTAAGCTACATGCAGTCATCGACTGCCTATTTTTTCTGTTTGACAACGCGAAATTTATGACAGAGCGTAGATGATCGTGGGCAATGGTGGGCTCTTCATATTACGCGAATCTCGATAATTACTAAATTACTTCTCAAGGAATTTTTCATAGCTTTATCACATTCATTACCAGCTAAAGTCAATGTGCTACCAAACTTTAGATTTGAAAAGTCCATCTTACTTGAGCGGCTGTCTACTGTACTTATTACACCTAACGTCGTCGAACATATCTCCGCGAAGCAGTTAAGAATCATTAAGCAACTAATCACAATCTCTCTCAGTAATCATAAGAAAACATTGCAAGAAATCAAAGACATATCAAGACGTTTAAAGATGTAGGTCAAAGTCGATATCATCATGTACTCCATCTTTGGCGTGTTGTAAAATTTCATCAATAGTCGCCTCTGGTATGTTAAAGGGAAGCTCTTTCCATTTCTTGAACATCTTTCGACGAGGATTCGAATCTGGGAATTCCAGAACAAAGCTGCAGATCTTGATGCACATCCACTCCACCCCAGAGATGAGAGCCGTCACCCCCCAGTCTGCATGGCAGTTTTTGCAATAGATCTTCTTGTTCATAACGATGTCATCAATTATCTTAGGATTAGGATGTTCCTTTATGTCAACCTAGGAAAATAGGCAATTTTGAAATAATGGGCACGCACACACAAAGCGATTGATGTTATACTAGTTTATCCATTCATCAACATCACACAGCTTCAATTTGATAATTTACATGTTATATTACTGCATGCCTCTATACTGATTCAGCATGTAAATAGTGTTGGCTTTATTCCCCAAACCGTTCAGACTAACAACTGAGATTAATGTATGAGAAATATTGAAAACGTTTAGTTGGAATCCATGTTAATCTTTTCCACTCTTAACCTTCCTTCTTCCATTATGGTCTATTATGATGTCTTTGATGTTTTTCCACCTTCCACCACCAGACTATTTTAAAGTCTCTTCCAATTTCAAGGTAATTTGTAGGTGGCCAAAATAACTCAAAATACCGGAACTGAACTCCTTTAAGCATCAAGCGATACTGGGGAAAGTGTCAAGGGTTTCTTGCATTTTTAAGCAGCAGTTTGTTTGGGTACTGAATTTTTGCCAATACTTTTATGACCGAGTCGTGTTGAAATACTGTGGTCGGCATGTTTTACAATACGGTCTTTGTTGGATGTGTTCTAAAAGATTTGAAAAGAGATAGTGCGAGACATTTTGTTGAATTTGCATGCACATATTTTGGGCCTCAATTCGGGGCTAAATTTGTAAGTTTCGGTTTTTACTGGAGTACTCTTCGTCAGGATAGAAACACACAACATTTTTGGCCAATCAACGGGCTTGCATGTTCTTTTCGCAGACCTCTCAGGAATCTGGCGCTCATAATTCGTTCGCTCGATTCGTCCGCAATGGCGATTGACGGTATAGTTTTTGATTTCCAAAGAAGTTTAAAGTTGAGAGATGGCTTTACCTTGGAATCCCGAAAGTCTCTGTTGATGACCACGTGGTGACTTTCTTTAATCGTTCGGATGTCATGGGCTTGACATGCCTCATCGTTGCACTTCCTGCAACGGAAGGTGACGTCGTCTGGCAGATGCTCTGACTTCAGGGTAGCAATGACGTGTTTCTTCAGGAATCGATCCTGAAGGTTCTTACGTTGTATGTCCTTTACCTGCATAAAGGAGAATAAATTCCAATCACAGACTATTTCTCGGGCGTGAGTGGGATGGCGGGGGGAGGGGGTGGTGCATGGTTAAATGAGGACTAATGTACGGCATGCATTCTCAGGCTAATTGGAAATGTGGCAAGGGAATGACATCAAAAATGCTGCCGGTACACGTATTGCACAGGAAATAACGGAATAACAACATCAGGCGCAATTTCCAGAAATGAATGTATATAGATCCCGCTGCCTGTTGAATATTGCATTGCAAGACTTGCTTTCTAAGCCACGCCTAATTTAAAAACTGGGCAAGGAAATATGGCGGATTATTGCTGATGACGTCTTTAATTTGTTAATTCTAAAGATATCCCTTTATTGAAAGCGTCGAGAATTTGGAAATGACTTTGAAGACCTTAATTAAGACAGAAACTTTTTCAAGGCATTAACAATTCGTTAACAACTGCGTTTTTAAGTCAGACGGTTTGATGAGAGCGCCCCATTACAAACGCATGCATGTTACGTGTTTGAAGAAAAAAACAAACAAACCATGAACCTAATACAGTTATAAACTGTTTATAGTTGTGAACATACCTTTTGCATAAATGTTTTAGGATCCATGCTTTGCACTTGGCTAAGAGCTTCAATCATGAGGCTTTCTCGAAACTGGCTTGTGTATTCCCTCTTCAACGCCCCCGAGTCTTGGCCCACTAACACGCTGTACTTACCTTCGTCTGCCCTGATGGGTTAAAAAAGTATTCCAAAAGGTCAGGTGCCACATAAATTAAGTTTTCTGTGGTAAAAGCGACTAAGTCGAAGCTGAAGTTAAACTAATCGAAATTTAAAAATTACATATGAGTTATTGACCAAGTGTGAGGTCAAGATGGCTAGTAGCATGATGAGAGCATGATAATGAACATGTTTCACCGATTAAAGAGTTAAAAAGGCGTTCTCTGGTTAAAAGTTTAAAAACACGAGCTTTCGATTGCCAGTCTGCAATCTTTAAAAGAGACTGGCAATCGAAAGCTCGTGTTTTTAAACTTTTAACCAGAGAACGCCTTTTTAACTCTTTAATTATGTCCCCTGGTTGCTCGTCGATTTTTAAATGTTTCACCGAATTTCCATCAGATGCCGACGTTGTGCAGTGGAGTAAATGATCGCCTTTCAAGCGAGAGGTTGTGAATTCAATTCCTGTGGAGCATGAAAGGTTTTATTTTTCTTAACTTTTTTTTTGCTTATTAACGGATATAAAAAATATGTTCACCGAAACACAGCATTTGCCTTTCCGATGCTTGAAGAAAACATTTACCAAAAACAGCGTTTGCTTTCCAATGAAATCTCATATTAAGCACATTGATCGATCTCGAAATCAAAGTATGTTCGCCTTTTCGAAAACTAAGTCATCTCAAGTCTCAGATAGGATTGCGGAGGAAAACTGATGAAGACTTTCCCTTACAATCGAATCGAGGAGATGAACCTTGAAGTCGTTTCCTCATAATCGCATATAACCTTAAATGCGACTTGTGTCCTGGTGTTACGTTCAGGTCAGTCATACAGGGCGCTTCTTGCACTGAACAACATTGAATTGGTTTAACAGCCGGCTAGAGCTACAAGCTAAAGAACATACGTTGTCAACCGTGCAGAAATGATCCAGGAATAAGAAACATTGCCACAGAAACAAATCACTTCTTTTCCGACTTGGGCGTAAGCGACTACCGCCGCTTTATATACTGGTCAGTGGATGTAGAAAAAGTTTTCAGGAATCGATGGAAGGAAAGAAGGAAGGAAGGAAGGAGTGCTCTGTTCCACCCATACCTATATCTCGGATAATGACTACGACATCATCTTGGGTAAAAAGAGAGTAAGACTTCCTTTGCCCAGACTCAGCTGAACCGAATCTGAAAATAACTCAGAGGTTGATTGCCTCTTAGGACGTGAAACGTCACCAGGAGCAGTCCTTTCCAGGGCTACCTGGACTGTTAAGCAAACTTTGCTATTGAACAAACACATGACAAAAGTCGTATATACTGGGATTTGAACACATGACCTTTACCATGTCACCGAGGTAACACGCCTCCGGGTCTAGAGGCCAATGTCGAATAATGATGACAGACGTAAAGGGATGACTATGGAATAAATAATTTCATGTAAAAGATATCTTCCCAGTTCGACGTAGGAACTAACCTCCTTCGAAAATGAGAGACTATACTTTAATTTTAAAATTGTTTTGTCGCTTTAGGACCATATTTGAGTCTCTCACTAAAGGACATGAACACTTTGGATCTGGTAGAGGCAATCCATATTTTAGTCAGTTAAACTGCTCCATACCTGACACGGCCACGTGATTGCACAGTTGAAATCTCGTTGCCCATCATATCGTAACGGATGACATAATTACAATCCTTGATATCTAAACCTTCTTCTGCAACACTGGTTGCAAGTAGAAGGTTCTTCTCTCCAGTGTCGAATCTCTGGATGACTCGCTCCTGCTCATTCTGGGTCATGCCAACTGAAATCAATGAAGCAAACTGGCATTAGACTTGTTTCATCAATCTCTCCCATTTATTACCCTAATAAGACATTCTTCCCCGAACAAATTGTGGTATGTGATGTATATACGAAATAATTCATATATGAACTGCGGTTGTAGATGAAAGTAAAGAATGATCATCACAGTATATTTTCCAATTTAAGCAACTGGAAAGAAGAAGGCAACTTCTTTCCAATTGCTTAAATTGGAAAATATACTGCGATGATCATTCTTTACTTTCATCTACAACCGCAGTTCATATATGAATTACTTCGTATATACATCACATCATTTCATTTCTCACGGAAAGATATGAACTAAATAAATTGACCTCGCTCCCAATGTGTGGCTTCATAGCTCAGTTGGTAGAGCAGCGCACCGGTATCGCGGAGGTCACGGGTTCGAATCCCGTTGAAGCCCTGATTTTTTCAGGCTTCTTCTTTCCAGTTGCTTAAATTGGAAAATATACTGCGATGATCATTCTTCACTTTCATCTACAACCGCAGTTCATATATGAATTATTTCGTATGTACATCATATTATTTCATTCCTCACGAGAAGATATGAACTCAATAAATTGACCTCGCTCCCGATGTGTGGCTTCATAACTCAGTTGGTAGAGCATCGCACCGGCATCGCGGAGGTCACGGGTTCGAATCCCGTTGAAGCCCTGATTTTTTTCAGGCTTCTTTCCAATTGCTTAAATTGGAAAATATACTGCGATGATCATTCTTCACTTTCATCTACAACCGCAGTTCATATATGAATTATTTCGTATGTACATCATATTATTTCATTCCTCACGAGAAGATAAGAACTCAATAAATTGACCTCGCTCCCAATGTGTGGCTTCATAGCTCAGTTGGTAGAGCATCGCACCGGCATCGCGGAGGTCACGGGTTCGAGTCCCGTTGAAGCCCTGATTTTTTTCAGGCTTCTTATTTGCTTCAATTGGAAAATATATTGCGATGATCATTCTTCACTTTCGAATTGTGTTATCTTTGAGTAAAAGGTTGGCAACGAATAGTTTAAAAAAACATAGTAGTAGGTCGAGGGTAATGTTCGAGCTCCTACATTCAATTTTGTCCTTCAGGACCCGACAATAGGAAAACAGTTATTCTTTCTCATTGAGAAAAAGTTTACTTACTATTGCCATCGCCACTCCCAACAAGTTTCTCTGGCCGTAGAACAGCGTCCAGCTCTTTAGTTTCTTTTATCCAGTCTAGCAAGGCCTCTGTGGATTCCCGAGTCCTTGTAAATAAGATGCCTTTTGGACCTTTCCATTCTTTTCGGCCACCATTCCTGCCATCAGAGGATTTGTCTTCAGGTATTGCGTCACCTGAATTACTGGCTTTGTCGTCATCTTGGTCTGTCTCGTTCTTGTGTTCTTCCTTAACTTCTGTTTCACCTTCCTCCGCTTCGCTTGTGCCACTACCCATCACACTGGCATCACCATTGCATGTAGTGTCTTCTGCCTGTCCTATGCTGGTACCAATTACTGACCCATCTCCGTTTTGATCATGGCTATCTTTGCTTTCACTTCTTTCTTCCTGTTTGCCAGACGTCGCGTCTTTCTCGTTTTCGGGAATCTTTCCTTCTGTTCTATTTTCTTCTTGCTCAGCTTCATTTACTCCGTCATCCTTTTCCTCCCTGAGTTTGCCATTGCTGTCTTTCTTTTGCTGTGGTTCCAGGTCTTCGTAGTTTTTTAAGATCAACTCTTTCAGATGCATCAACAAAGGATTCTCGGGCTCGCCATGTTCCTCTACAGATTTATCCAGAATCTCCATTGCACACTGGTATAGTTTTTTCAACTTTTCATCGATGGCTAGGAACTTTTTTTCATCCAAGGACTCAAAATATTTTTTCAGGCGTTTCTTGGCATTTTTCATTGTTGTGCTGGCGTTGATAGTCAGTGCAACGTGATACTCACGGAGATGCTCTGCATATGTCACAAGAAACCGCTCTCCATCAGCGATAGAGTCTTTGTAGAATGTTTCTACCCACTGGCGATACTGCTGACCAGCTTTGTCTTGAGGCCCGGCTTTGAAGGATTTTCCTTTAGCCCTCTTAATCAAGGCTTCTATTTTATCCATAACCTTAAAAGGACAGAACAAGTCAACGTCATTTATGAAGAGGTAGCTTATTGACCCTTTTCAAAACAATTGCCAAAATTGAATTCGGTTTAAATGGTAATCAACGCTGTTTAGTTACATAAGGCACGAGGGAAACGGTATAGGTTTTCATGGACTTTGATTTTTGAGATTGCACGGATATAGGCATGTTGGTTTTACTTTGTAGGTCCAGATGTTTCAAAAGAAAGGTGTTGTCGTTTACCTGTGAAACAATTTTCACAAACGGGTCTTGGGTGGACTTTGTGACATGGAATATTTCCCTCTCGGGAACGTTTGCGAACCGCTGGAGCTCGGACTGATTTTTCTTCACTGTTGAAATAACTTCAGCATCTAAGTTAGCAGAAACAAGAAGTATGTGCTTTTCTGCTTTCTCCACACTTTGGGCCTTTCCTGTACCGAGAGAGGCGGTAAAACCAACAACCTAAACAAACAGAAGCATACAGGAAAAAGGTTGTCATAACAAACACAGGTGCTAACTGAAGTTCATACCAGACTATAGCATTCCGCAATGTTCTTCATTCCAAATGGAGCCTAAAATTCGGTTAAGTAATAGGCTTTTGGGAATTACTTGTTGTTCAGCTAAGTTAACCGATTTGACTTATTTTTTGGTTCAATTAAACGGCCTTTCCTCCTTTTCAAAAGCCAGAAGACTGGTCAGGCAAAATGCCACAGTTTCACGCATTTGGACATGCATCTGCCACATTCACTGACACATACCATGTCTTGTACTAAAAAATCTATCTGAAGATATCTGGTAACAATAAAATATACCTGTGGTAAGCTGTGTTGAGTTCCAGCCTGGGATTTCAAGGCAAGATACTTTTCCATGATCCTGTTATAGGAATGTTCCTTGTCCGCATGATGGCACTCGTCAAACAGCAGGAGAGTAATGTCACTTAGGTCTACTCTCTCTTCTTTATTCTTATTATTCAGAGCATTGACAAGTATCTGTGCAGTCATAACAACAACCTTTTGGTTTTTAAGGAGGTACTTGAGAGGGATTTCTGTTGCGTTGGCCCCAGAAATTTCGCCTACAGGGTACTCGTCTCCGAGGAAGGCCTCAAATCGCTCCTTTTGCTGGAGAACGAGGTTCAACGTGCTCACGATGAAGACCACTCTTGGTTCTTTCCTAGCGTTGTTGCCTGCGTCTATTTTAATAATTGAGATGAATAAAGTATTTTAAGATTATATAACTGGAAAGGTGTGGACCAGACATGGTATGACATCAAATAGGAACTGCATCCCTCACATTTCTTAGGGATTGATTGGATAAACAGAGAAGAAAGAATCAAAACGTTTTCTTGATCTACTGAACGAAATTGCGAGAATAACTGGAATACTTTGGAAATGAATTAATGGAAAGAGAGCATAGATACAGAAAGGCAAAGTGAAGAAGCTGCTGTGATATCTGCCAGATGCCCTTATTTACTTTAAACAAGTGGTAATTACTGTTGACCTGAGCGGAATAGGTGTAGAGCTTTACTGTTAATGGTTTCCATTGGTATTTCTCCTTTTCTTATAAATTATTTCTTCTCCTTTTCCTTGAAATAGATTGTAAAAGAAGCAAAGCAGTAGACATATATGTCATGGTAAAGAGCTTTGCAAACACTGGCGTATAATTCTATAATAAGACAGCTACTTGCCAGCACTTCCAGCGTCTGTTGAGAAGGAATCAAGATGCTGTTTAGCAATTTCTATCGCCACGTACGTTTTGCCGCTGTTTGTGGGCGCGCAGATGATGGTATTCTTTCCTGCGATCGCTGGGGCAGCGAGTTCCTTCTGATACTCTCTAAGCTCCAATTCACATTTGCCAAACGAGTTGGCATTGCTTCCCAGGAACACTGCAAGAGAAAATAAACGTAAGATACTTTTTCATTTAATAATTTACATAAGATATACATAATGTTTATGTCGTATTGAATTAGTGCAGCAAACCTTCTTCCCGTATCATGTTTAAATCCAGACACTTCTCTATATGGTTTTTGAGATATTTTCCCAGACATTGACCCATACCGTTTGAGTTGGATTTTTAGTTCTTGATGGATATGTTCTGTAGCTGTTGCAGATTGTCCTTTGAACAGTCAGTGCATCCTCGTCTCTTGAATGAAACAACCGGCACTTACCTGGAGGAATATCAATTTCTATGTCAGGCACAGATTCATCGTCATCAGCACTGTCTTCTAAAAAAGAAAAACAGATAAAGATGTAAACAGAGTGACACTTCCTTTACCGTATTACTGCTTGAAGATCTTGACTGTTTAATAGAAGATCTGATTTTTTTCTGTTTGTATACACTTGGAATATAGTGTCATGTCATGAGAAGTCGTGTAATAAAGTTGAATGTCAACCTTGAAGTTTTACCTTGTTTGCTCGATAAACTGCTCACTAATTTTCCCGAAACGTCCTGCTCAGACTCAATCTCTATATGTGACAAATGCAACAGCAGTTAATGATAGCAGATTGACTTTTTATTTATGAACCACAGCCAGAAAAAAATAAGAGTCACAGAAGCAATGCGAATTTAGGCCCTGTCAATGCCTAAGTTGGTATGGACGTAACCTTAACTGAAATGAGCGCATATTAAAAAGATCACATAAAATTTGCTTCACCAAAAGGTTTAAGAAAATTAGAGGCGAAAGATAGATCACAAAAACCAGCATTTTTCATTACTTTACCTTTGATGAATCAGTGTTGGCAGTCTTTGCCACAAATGGCCAAACACGTTGTGGTCATGTTCGTAATGCAAAAGCGTACCAAAACAACAGCATAACCCGTTTACAAAAACCTCAAAAATGAGTCTGGTAACCTCCATTTTCATTTGTACAACTTATTCAAAAACTTCAAGTGTTCACTAATTTATATAACTTCATTAATTAATAAAAAATAAAGTCGCATCCTTACCATGGTAACTAATGATTAAAAGAAAGGGATCATAACTTGTTAACCAATCATTAAGCCTTTGTTTGACGCCATTATTGTAGCGTCAACTGCAAAAAAAACTGGCATTATTGATCCAGCAACATTTACCTGCAAGTTTCTTTTGGATTTGGTGAAACCGATCTTCTCCAAGACTGAGTTTTAGCTCCATTGGTTTTTCAGGGACCTTCTGATCTTCTTTCAAAGTTTTCTCAACTAAGACCTCTTGAAGTGTGCTTTCAAATTTCCCTTCAGTGTACATTTCCCACAATTCCTTGGCTGCCTTTTCACTTGACAATCGAAAAGTGGCAATGATGGATCCTTTAGCTGTGTTTACAAACACAGCACCCTGAGGAAGAAGCTATGGGGGAAATCGACCACATTGTTGAGACTTTAATTTTCATTCACCAAAACCAATGCAAATACCAACAACTATCACCAGGTTCAATAAACTCAAGCCGATTTTTTTTACAAGCAAATAAGCAAGCAAGCAAGCAAGGAAACAAGTAAACAAGGAAACAAGTAAACAAGGAAACAAGTAAACAAGTAAACAAGTAAACAAGTAAACAAGTAAACAAGTAAACAAGTAAACAAGTAAACAAGTAAACAAGTAAACAAGTAAACAAGTAAACAAGTAAACGAGAAATGAGTAAACGGGTAAGCCAGGAAACAAACAAATAAATAACAAAACGATATATACCTCTTGCAGCGCTTTGCGCATTTTCTTGCTTTCATTCGAGGAAGGCATTTTGAATTTTTCAGCCAAATATGACTCCAAATTGCAACAGGTTTCTGCTGGCTCTTCGCTGGTCTGTGGTAACAGGCTTCCTTTAATTCTAACATCTGATAACAAAATTGCATGTAGAAACTTAGAACTAAAATCGAGAAACTTTTTATGAAAGTTAAACAATGACAACAAGTTGCAGTTCTTTTTATAACTGCATAGTATTTAATGCACAAACTACTTGAGATCCAAATCACTTGCCAATAGCTGTTCCAATCTTTTTGAAACCGACTCCAGACTCATCCGTGTCAGCGGAATCATCCGCGGCCTCAACTGCGTGTAAATGAAATAAAAGATATACGACATTAGAAGTACGCACTTATTGTTTTCAACGATAAGTACTTTGAAAATTCTGTGCATATATTTTTCCAGTGAACGTCTTGATACTCGAACCACCATTAGCGTTTATAAAAGTCATTAATCGTGGATCGAGATGTATTTTTGTTCATAATACATGTAATCAATTTCAGACCCCTTCGTTTTAGAGTAATGTGGACAAGAATAGAACAAGAATATGTTATCAGCCCACACGGTAACAAAGATTCCCAGCATTTAAAGGACAGCGAATTCATAAATTTTTGAATAAATTCGACAATTGACATGACCTTCCCACCGAAACCGAAACTGATCTATTTCACTTTGTTTATATTGAAAGCGGCAACTTACTTGGAAATAAAATTCGCTGTCGGTAGTGTTGACAGCGTTTAAAACAATAAAATAGCCCAAAAATTGATCAAATTTGTGTTACAGGTTTTTGTGAATGCACTTTTGAATGGAATAATTTACTTTCACTTTCGATTTTTATAGCGCGCAAAACAGTAAACCCTAAATCGTAAAATATACTTAGAAATGGCTTACCTGGATAATTGTAGTAAGGGTCCAATAACAGCGCAGTATGTTCGAATCCGCACCTTCTCAAGGCTTGTACAAAATCCTGAAAGCCTCTATGTCTTCTTTTGATCCGATCAACGAGAACATAGTTTGCCCTCGTTGGACCCTCGGTTCTCTGTATGGCTTCAACGGCTTCCTTGTCTACCTTTTGTAGGCAAGACAAGTAAGGAAGAACGTCCACTGGGATGAGTTCCTCATGGAAGTCTTTAAGTCGTTTATCCAGGATCTGTTTCTCGTAAACTCTCTTGTTCATGGTAACTGCTTAACTTGAAATGTCGACTCAAAGCTGTCTCCGAAGCGATTGGATCTTTGCAAGTCCGGGCCAGATATATATGTACCAGCGATGTAAATAAACAATGACTTAGAACCTGCAAAGACCGGGAAATTCCCGGAAACTTCGCGCCGTATTCCCGGAAAACGGCGCCACACATTTCACTTTCATTCATTTAAAGGAAACCAAAAAGTCGAGTTTTAAGAAAATGTGAGTTAGCCAATCGACTTGTGAATTTAAAAGCTAGTTTTATAAAATAAAAACAATACGAGAAGATAATTTTGATCTCCTTATTACTTGGACAAACTGAGCAGGCAGCGCATTTAGTTTGTCGATTCTCAGAATTCGTAAACACTTCCGGTCTTGAGGCTTTCATGACGTGTGAATCATTAATATTAAAAACCCTATATTGCGCTTTCGATTTCGAGTGCTCTCAAAATTCGAAAAACATTAATTCGTCCCTTCGGCTTTTAAATCATTATATATAAAACTTTTTTTCTTGGTTTACTGCTTAATTCGACAAAACGTTCCTAGCGTAAATGATTAAAAATGCAGTGTCTTCTTCAGAACATGCTGATGCAGGTCAACTTTGGAAATTTACGAGGGGACTTTTCCCGTGGGCCAATGTGCAAAATATTGACAGCACCTTGGACAAAAAATTCCCACGCACAGAAACAAACTTTGAAGGGTGCGATATTTTCTGGGTTGGGTAAAGGTCATAAAGCAACTGGAGTCAAAACTCGGAGTTTTGATTCCTCTTTCGATGGGCACTCAACTTCCTCCAGTTGCGTTGAACGTAGGCATTACGGGCTTCGCTTTTTACGATAATAGTGAGGCAAGGGGCCAGAGTAACTGCATGAACCGATTTGCTGTCAGCATATTTCTATATTAAAGCTAGCTCTTGTCTGGCAGTGTGAACAACACTTCTTTCCGCTGAAAAGTGGGCCATTGATAATATATTGGTCGCTTTAGAGTTCTTCAGAGTCGTGTCAAAGTAAAGTGAATTACAGCGCGCACGGACCAACTATAGAGACATACAACTGAACGCCTAACAGTATCTGTCAATATTTTTTTTGATTTCCCAGTCGCTAACGGTCGAAAGCTTGTTACTATCATAACTCTCACTTTCGGGATTTAGTGGAAACCAAGAGATTATCAAGGTTATCTCTTGGTGAAAACTGTTTTAGGGGATCCTTGCTGATGTCACTGTTTACATTTATGCCCAGTTTTTAGTATTGAAATTTGATACCGAATAAGCAAAGCTGGAACAAATCTGTTATTTCTCTATATTAACTTCCACACGTAGACGCAGGAAGCTTAATTTATAGGGAGCTTGATACATTTTTGGTGCTAATATTATTGTGACAAAGCGCCGTCAGTCAGTCATACGAGACATGCTTTAAAAACCGGATGAAGGCATTAAAAGGGAATTGGTGAAGGGATGGATGTCTGATCAGCAGTTGATGTCATAAAGAGATATTTTATTAATGCATACTGTACAAGTTTATTCAATTCATTTCAAATAACAAAGACCTGAAACCATGTAAGAAACTGTAACTTTGATATGCAGACTAAGTTTAATATAAAAACTATTGACACCTAGGAATACAATTTATCGGTAATTACAAAATGGCTACCTAGTGAATCCAGAAAACAATTTTTATCAAACACTTAATACGAGCAAAACATCCCAGGCAAAACAGCCGATGTGATTCATTCAAACAATCTGATGGCTTAGAAAGCCTAATTTGCAAGCTCTTTTTACACAAAAGAAAACTTGACTGTGATTGGTACCATGAGTCACGCAGGCTGGTCAGACAGCGACGAACTAACGGCGTAACAGAACAATGCCAGTTGTCTCACACAAATAATCGGTAGCCAGAACAACGCCATCCTCGTAAGGAACCATAAAGCTTGCATGGTATGACATAAAAGCGGTTCCAATTGTTAAACTCGAGCTCATTAATTATCCGGCAGAGCAGCATTCCCAGCACTGCGATCAACGCAGGGCTAAATGGTATGAAATAATGTGCTTGCAAGCCATGTGTATACTGTACAGATTCTGAAATTGATATGAAAAACAAATACCAACATCAAAACCATTGTTTATGATTACTTATTAATTTTACATTGTCGGTATAAGTGTAATAGGTAATAAATTGATTATGTTCAAAAGTGCAGCCAGCAAGGGGGTTGGCTTTGCAGTAGCCAAATACTTCCCAAGTATTAAGTATAACATGATGCAGCAAAAAAACAAAAACCCCAAAAGAACGGTTCGCGAAGAACTAAACATCAGACTGAGTAAAGAATGTAGCGCTTGTAATGAGAAATAACCCGAAATCCTCTGCATAGTTACCATCGAAACCGAAAAGACTATGTGATGTACAAAACGTTTAAAAAGCGACCAGAACCCTCCATCCGCCCAAATTACGTCACTTTATAGTGTTTCTGTTTCGAAGGATTAACAATTCAATTTACATATAATTGTCAGAAACCAATATTTATATTTTTATACTTAAGCTATAGAGTTTGCAGGTCTTGCCAATAAAGGCCCTAATAGCCGTTAGTACAGTTATGGTCAGTTGTCAGAGGTTTGGAAAACAAACGAGGCGAAAGGGTTATATTTATGCTTTGTATTGACACTTTCGAAACGTTTATAAGCCTTTTGAACAAAGGAATATCTGATCGCATTCTCATTTGTAATAACAGCTACTATTTAACCAGGAAAACATCAGATGATATTAGAAATTTAAAATGCTTAACAACTTACTTTTTTGTAGTATTTCTTTTTCTGTAAGAAGTCATAGGTGATTCACATCTCCAGTGTAACCTCTGGCAACTATAGAACACAATACTAGTTGGTCAGTGGGAATTTTTTAGTCGTGATCTTTCGTTTTCATTTTCATTTGTTCTGCTTGTTCGGAGTTACTTCACCGGCGGGAGCTTTGACGTTTGTGATATGCGAAGTGGGACACATGGATAAAAAAAGGAAGAGTAGTTATGAGAGTAATCATAAAAATTACAATTTCCTCGATTGTGATTGGTTTAAAAGACTCCTATTTTCCACTAATTCACCTGCCAAGTTGTTATCGGACAGTTCAATAAGCCAATCACATTCAAAGTTGTAGTTTAAATCAACCAATCTCATTTTCAGAGTGACATGAAACCATTTACGCCTCCTTTTTCAGTATTTTAGCGCAAATTTCCCTCTCTTTCATAACTTGGTTATTCTTCTGTTCTCGGAAATTGTTTTTATGATTAATTGGTAATAGGACTTCGAGTCGTCCAATTCGGTCTGTAATCATACTCGTTATCGCTTGTATGATTACTGACTGAATTGGACTCCACTCAGTCCTATTACCATTACTAATAACGTAAAGAGGAACAGAAAGTTGTCCCAATACAATGGCTGCAAATCACAAACGAATTGATTAACTAAGGAAGCAATGTGGATCACAGTAGAAAAACGAAAGCAACGGTTTGGAAAATGACTGCGGTTTCGGTTCGCGGTTAGAAGCAGCTGGAAATATTCTTAAAAGAAGCACGCTTACAATGAAAACGATGCGGTGATCTTCAAGAAAAGGAGATCGAACCTATTACTAAAATATCTTACTTGTGCAAGAAACCTTGCTTCTACGTTTTCTTCGTTTCTTATGTCTTCCTCAGTAGCTTCTGCGTGTTGAAGAAATAAACTGTTAGCATAACAGGAAAACATAAATTGTGTACTTTATTTATCGTCTTGCACGTAACCAAATATACAGTACCATTCGCACACTCAGTTATCGGGGATAATGAACAGGGCGAAAGAAAGATGTTAAATATGTTGAGAAAACCAATTGTAAATTTATTCCTGTACAAAAAACAATTTCTGATATATTTTCAGTCTGTAAACAATTATCTGTAAGAGAATTATTTTGCTATATAGATATTGATAAATGCTGGTATTTGTCTTGCTCCTACAATTTGATTGAAATTTCATCTTTTTGTGAAAGTGAAGATTCTATTTTTATCTTTTATATGCGAGGGTGTTGATGTCGTCATGGTTTCGGCATGTCAGTCCGACATCATAGCATTTTCTTAAAAGGCAAACATTGAAAGGTTAACGTCAAACGTTAACGTTATTATGGTTGTCATGTTAATTTAAACATTTTCGATTACACTCTTTTAAAACGGTTAAAAGAAACATAGATGTCCAATAGCCACATACTAAAAAGACACCGTTTACTTGGCCGCTTGGGGATCCGCGCGGAGAAAAAGCAAGTAAACGAAAATTAATGATTCCCTGTAACTCTACACTCGTAAATGTTGTGTGCTATAAATTCTAAATTTTACAGCATTTCTGTAGCAATTTTCTTGCGCCACTGATTTCCTATCCGTTTGGCCCCATTATTCAGTGCCAAAAATGCGGCGAATGAACTAAAACAACCTCACGCCGAGAGATAGCGGGTTTGATTGGCCAAGAATTTTGAAAAAACATTAAGATGTCAGTTATTAAAAATACATAGTTTAGTAAGTCGCAACACAGAGCTACTTACGTTTAATTGTTAGCTTTCTCAAGTTTATATACTGTATGTATGTATGTTTTGCATTTGTATATATAAATTGGCAGAAAGCGGCTGTACTGTTTAAACCAGCCATATCGAAACCATAACTCAAAAGAGAGTACAAAAAAATATTACTGCAGTTCAAGCGAAAACGAGTTTGGGTGTTTGGTATTCGCTAGACAAAACGTCGAGGTAAACTTCATGGGATTAAATTATTTCGAGGAAAGCAATACGTTGGATATTAAATGTTGACACGGAAATACGACGCAATGAACTTGTCCATGTTATAAAACTAACGTCATAATAGGCGAGTGCGTTATTGTATCGTTAACAGAAAACTGAAAATCTTTATTTGGTAAACATTTGCCCAATATATGATTATTTCTTCAAATGGGGACTGAAATTCCATGTGGCGTTTGCTAGACTGGTTTTCACTTACCTTCTTCCTGTGGATAAAGAAGTTCCGCTAAATGTTCACAGCCGGTTTCTCTAAGCGCTCTAATGAATTCTTGAAAAGCGTTTGGTCTCCGTACAAGTCTCTCCACCAGTTTTTGGGTCGCTCGCATCGGTCCACGGTTCGCCTCTTCGCAGATTATCTCTTCCTTGTCGTTCGACGTTAAGCAAGATAAATACGGTAACATATCTACTGGGATGACATCGTCAACAAGATCAGATAAATGTCGTTTAATAAGCTCTTTCTGTTCCCTTTCCATGTCGAGACACTGAGGAAATATTCGCCTTTCACTTGACAACGATAAAGTGAAAAGCAATCCAGGCCGGCTAAGACCAAAAATTGAAAATATCCTTCTACTATTTATGACCGAATGTCGAGGTAGTTTTCAACTGACGGTATTTTACCCAGGAAGAAATACGTGTATGACGATTAGTCATCGAAAAAAGTTTCGTTTTCAAATGCTTATTGTCACCTGCTTTTTAAAAATACGTAGAAATACGTATACGTAATAAAACGTTTCCCCGCGCTCAAAATATCCACGACAAACGGTTATTTTCCCTGTCGAATCTGGTACACGCTCCTGCACGTATGTCAAACTTGAATGACATTTCTTTTGTTCAAAGTGACATCGAATTAAAAAGGAAAACCCCGCATGATATCCGGGAAACCCCTTGATAACGAGCGAGGATTAAATCAATTTCCTCGTGTTATATTGAATCATACACGGTATTGATGTTATTTATTATAGTAAATTAAGCAGAAAGAAAGTTTCCGTTTAATACAAACCGGGTAGTTCATGAAGGGCGTAACACAACGACCTGTGCAGAAAGAAATTCGCTACCAGGGCAACAATATACACTTTAATCGAACAGTTGCGAAGGCGCGACGACAGAGCGGATTTTTGGGCCTAAGTGTTATGTATGTTGTATGTTTGAATCAGAGCATATGAAGTTTGAACTCTTATGTCTTTGACGCCTCTTCACTCTTAGCCAAATCGCTGTAACTGTGAACTTGAGGTATTTTTTCTTGTTCTACATTCTGGGCATAAGTGCGGCCCTTTTAGTTTTTTTTACAATTTATGTTGGTGTTACGAAACAAGAAACCCAAGTGGATAGATGCCACACAAGTTGTTGTAATGTTACCCTCTGTGTATTCAGGTATGGCTGGTTCAAACAGCATAACGTTTGTTTTGTAAATATGCGAAAGGCAACCTCAAAGAAGTCGTAAATAACACGAGACGAGCCCATCGAATGTTTGTGTTAGAGCCCAGGCGTAAATATCTATTTTTAGTATAAATCTACTAGCGTTCTATCACGAATGCCGTTCTCTGATTGGCTACGCTACTCACTATCTATTCTGTGATAGATAGTGAGTAGCGTAATAGTGTGCACTTGTTAACAAAATGACGGCCGTTTCTTGGCGTTTTCGAAGTGTTGAGAAGAGGATTTAGATTAAGTTTTGAACGACTAGTAGATTTATACTAAAACAATTAGATTATTCGCTCTCGATTTCTATCGCGCGATAGTTGACTCGGGCTGCGCCCTCGTCAACTATCACGCGATAGAAATCTCGAGCTCATAATCTAATTGTTAATTAGAAACTGTTTGACATCTGTATATTCGTTTGGTTCCATATAGTTCTCGATCAATTAAACCACGCGGAAGTTTCATCGAATCCGCATTCTTGGCGTTAGGTAATGTCACCATACAGACCCAAAACACGTGTCTGAAGTTCATTGAAAAGGATCTGAGGGTAAAAGCACAGCCAAAACGTAATAAATATTGGCTTTGCGTATTTGCCTGACAAAAAAGAGATAAACGTCGATCAAAATATTGCCATCATGGAATATAGTGAAAAATGTTTCCTTTCGCATTCGGTAGACTGATATTGAAATTTTACTTACCTTCTTCCTGTGAGTAAAGAAGTTCCACTAAATGGCCACAGCCTGTGTGTCTTAGCGCTCTAATAAGTTCTTGAAAAGCGTTTCGTTTCCGAACAAGTCTGTCCAACAACTCTTGGGCAGCCTGAATAGGACCATAGTTTCTCTCTTCACATTTGATTCTTTCCTTGTCGGCCGGCGTCAAACAAGATAAATACGGTAACATATCTACCGGGATGACGTCGTTCGCAAGCTCCATAAAATACCGGTTAATTAGGTCCCTCTCCACCCTTTCCATCTCAAGACCGGAAAATTCAGTCGCTTTTCACTTAACAGTATTGAACTGAAAAGCAGACCAGGTTTGTTGAGGCAAAAATTAAATGACCGTCGACGAGTTATAGACTACACTCAACGTTTGCACGACGGCGTTTTCCCAAGAAGAAATGTGCGTCGAAAAAAGTTTCACTTTCAAATGTTTGTAGTCATCTGCTATTTAAAAATCCAGCCACCAGGATAATATTAGAAATACGACTTGAAACTTGTTGCCGCTCACGCTAGCACAAAGTTTCTTTTGTACAAAATGGAAAGGAAAATTCCTTGGCCGGGTATCATGGGCAGCTTAAAACAATCTGCTGGTGTAATGTTCAAAACAAGAAGTATTGATTCTACTTATTCATTATTAAAATGAGACAGTAAGAAAGAACGATTCCGTGAAACGCAAACATAGCCGGGCACTAAGGCAAAATGATTCTCTTGGAATTAAAATAACTCTGAAATCACTGAGGAACCGAGATGGTATGGTTACGATGTACGTTAGCACTGCGCTGAATTACGTCCCTGGAAAGTAATTGTACCAACCCAACAAATGTGAATTTTAATTTTAGTTATGGACTTAGTTCGGTGTTTGAGTCAGACCAAAAACCTTTTTGCCAAAGGGCGAGCTTAAGACACGCGCTATTTAGGCTAACCTTAGTGTCATTTCGTCATTCCTTCAAATCTGGTTTAAAAAACCTTCTTACCCAGTGATATATCAAGTTAGTTATAATCCATCAAATATTCTTCCTTTGCGTGCGATTGGTCTAAACGCGTCACGTAACTGAATCCGAGTGACATCCCCCAATTTTCCAAACCGCGCGCGTTGTGAAAAAGATTTGAAGGATAATATACAAAATATGACGCGAAAATATGCCCGGATATTTGTCCTTGGACATTATCTGTTCCTCAAAGCTCATAGTTTTCCTCAAGCTACTCGCTTCTCGGAACAGACAATGTCCAATAATAATAGTAAAAACAATTCCCCCCCTAAATGCAGACTATTATTAATTTGACTGTCAAATTGTCAATCTCGTTGGTAACGAGTCATGGAAAGGCGACTCAGTTAGCCAGCAATTTAAATAAATTGAACTTACGCCGCTATTGTGGACAAGGTTCGTGATTATCGGCATAAATAACGTTTTCTCGCGGCACGATATTACCACAGAGATTGAATGCGGCCAACGAACCTAAAGATACACTCTTTATTTTTTTTATAAGAATATTGTTTGTTTTTTTCCGACCGAAGCTGAATATTCTTATTTTTCTGCCGATGTTTGGGTGAACATATTTTTGTGAATATTCTTAGATTATAGCGTATGCAATTTCTGTTTTCGAATAAATTTAGTGTCTGGATGATATTAGAGTAATGGAGCATCAAACATCCGGGCTAGTGCTGTTTTTGATGCTTTTTCGCTTTTTGGCTAGTTTGCCGTTTAGAGAAGGAAGAATTTTATACGGCTTAGTTAAAAACATATGATTGTGTTGCATTTAAAAATTTTCAATACCAAAAAATTATATTATTTTCAAAATCTCAGAGTCGGGGTTATTCTTAAAAATATTCATAAAATTTCGCAAATTTCAATCCTCGATATTCTTATAAAACATATCCCTAAATCCGCCTTTACTTCAACGGAGGAGGTTGTACTAAGGTTGTATCGGATTTATTCCCTTCTTCAGCCCTGGTAAGTCGGGTGGCATCAGAGCGACTGATTTATCTGAACGAAAACCTCACTTCCCATTGGCGAGGGATCCTAAAACAAGCAAACCAAAAACGTAAAGATAACCTTTGTTAAGTGTGTGGTTGATGGATGGGAAAATATTCATCAAAATTTCTCGAGATGACCGACCGATCGGTGGAGAACTTTTTTCGTATCCCAAAGATCAAAAATTCAAATTCTGCTACCTAAAGAAACATATTCTGAACTGACTGATGAAATTAGTTGGAGAAACGAATGGGGAGTTGAAATATTCTCTTCCCATGTCACCAGGCACAGCAAAGCTGTTTGTATTCTGATCCATCGTTCGGTGCAAGATAAGGTTGAATTGTTTTTTACTGACAAGTCGGGAAGAATTGTGTTAAAATTACTATTGTTATTAATTCTTTAAAGTTATCCCGCGCTTTGTAACATTTACGCTCCCAACAACCAAACTGAAGAACTAGAATTCTTGCAAGAACTAAACAATTGTCTCATGGACAAATCAGAACTGACTACACTGATAGTAGGTGGTGAATAGAATTGTACCCTTTCAAAGAATGATAAAATTGGTGGCAAACCTGGAAAGCAACAAACTATAGAAATCTTGTCTTGACTACTATAGATATTTTTGATCTAGTAGACATTCAAACGACATCCAAAGCTGCGCAAATACTCCTACAAATCAAAGAATTTAAAAGTGAAATCAAGAATTGGTTGCCAAACATCTGTAACAATACGTAGAGAAAAGTGAAATTTATTCTTCAATGGCGCCTGACCACAAATCAATTTACATTTCATTGTCGTGGTCTAATGAAACACCTCGGGGCCCGGACTTTGGAAGTTTAACAACTCGGCTCTGTTGAATGATAAACAATACGTCAACAAAATCCGTGACTCAGACCTTATTTGGCAGGGCACTGCACCGGTACCGCAGGGGTCATGGGTTTGAATCCCGTTCCGTGCTTTTTCAGATTTTGTTTTAAGAACTGCGTTAATTGCGTACATAATTAACTACGATGATCTTTCATGTCTTTTGATCTTTAAAGTAAAACGTGAAACAGTAACCAGCAAAACAGGCGGCTAATCTGGGCAGAGCACGGAGCACGTGGAGAGCAGATCGCAAAACTTCACGTCACCGCTTTGCACTCCGCATTCTGAGCCCGGGACTCTGACCCTGCTATCTGCCCGTTTTGCAAGCTGAAAAGAAGAAATGACATTGAAAAGCGAATACTTCATTATACAAATTGAAACGATATGCATTTATCTCTTTAGAGGGTTTCTTGAACTTTATGTTGTTGAAGCCTGCCAGTTTTATAGTCTACAGATCCAAAACCTGTACACCTTACTCCAAAATGGCTGCCATTTTTGCTTGCAAATTAGCCCTTGTTGCCTCGTTCAAGGGAAAATATTCTTTTGAAGTTCGAGTTTAAGAACGAGGCAACAAGGGCAAACAAAAGACCACTAAAATAGTGGCCATTTTGGAATAAGGTGTATACAACATATACTTAATGTTTCCACATTCAATTAAGTCCAGCGCTAAAGATATTGCATCGTCTAGTTACAGAAGTAATAGAAAGTTTCTCCAGCGTCAAATTAATTCAATCCCTGTTCCTTCCATTTTTTCTTTGAACACTTTATCAAATAACTCGTTCTGTTCCTCAGTGAAGTACTTTTTCCACTCTCCTACTTGTCCCTTGCGAATAAAGCCATCACCCTTCATTCCATCAAACCAACTAAAGTTTGTATGTTCAGATCTCTTCATGGCGCCAAATGAAGTTTGTTGGACGATGAGATCACGTGTTTCTGGCGAGATTTCTTTACCAATGAACTTCGCTATCTTTTCCACAGCATGTGCTGGATCCTAATTCAGAATTGAAATATCAAATGATCAAGAAAAATTAGTAAATTCATCAACCCTGTTTACTTGGGATAATTGAAAAAAACAAACCAAATGAAGAGGAAAAAAGTCGTTTTCCAGCAGGGAGGTTAGTATTAGGGAAACTGTACTCAAGATCGACGACATAGTCTTACACAATACGGACCGACGATGGCTGGCAAATGACGTGTTTATGTTTACCCTACGGTATTGCTTTTAAAGCAACTTTTACGTTAAATTTTAATTTAAACCATTCAATTCAAGTCTGGCCTACGCGTGCCTTTGATGTTGTTTTACGGTGTAACAAAAACCTTGAAAAGGATATGGAAGTAGTACCCAGTCTTCCTCTCGTGTTGCAGTCATAGCTCAGTTGGTAGAGCATCGCACCGGTATCGGGGAGGTCACGGGTTCGAATCGCGTTGAAGCCCTGATTTTTTCCAGGCTTCTTCTTTCCAGCTGCCTAAGTTGGAAAATTTACTGCGATTATCATTCTTCACTTTCAAAACGATGTTTTATTGACCATTTTGCAAAATATAATTCTCGACTGAGTGGATTAAGGCAATTGCTTGATTCTACAAATACTAAGCCTTTGCCGCCGGAATTAAATGCATGTCCTGCACTTCGCAGCAAACTTCCTCAACCGATTGGGAACTATGCATGTTTTGTCAAGTCGGGGAAATATCTAAAAAGCGAACACATGCTCAGTAAAACTTTCAAAATGAGTCCAGCAGATACTACAGGGAGGAACATTTGACCACGACCTTTCCTTATGTGTGGCAGGTGACCTAATCGCAGCTGAGGGCAAATATCATCCAACTCCTGAGAAATATGTCTCGATCAAGAAACAAAACAAAAGATAAAACTAGATGTAGCTCTCGCTAAGTGCCAACGAGCAACCATTCAAAACAAATAATAATTTGTTGCTGAAAACAGGGTCATGCATTGTGCACGTCACTTTTTCGTAGTCAAGTATTCACGTCAAATGTCTTAAATTGTAATGTAAATATTTCTTTGATCGCTTTTTGCTGCGGTGACAAAGTTGGCTCACTGGCCGATGTCGAGTTTACTCTCGTGTGGTGTGGGTCTCTGGCCGATAGTTTGTTACAGTTGTCGTTTGTTTTAGCTTTGGTTTGATTTAATTCAGTCTAGTTTTTTTGATTGCTTGATGTCTGCTGCCTTGTCTAGATTTGGCACACTGGCCGAGTTTGGCAGGGTGACCGACTATTCTTTTGGCTCGCTGGCCGATTGTTGAGCTTGCTAGCTTGATGAATATACCACTGACAATGTCACTTAACTAAAGTACATTCACTTAGAATTGGAAATAAAAACAAATAAACCTTACAAAAGCAGGTAAAAATTAGGGTGTCACGCAAACCTAAGGCCCCTCGAATTATTTTTTAAGAAAATATCTATATTCCCGGTGCAATCGATAAAACCGATAATCGATAACATTCGATAAAAATTAGTAAATTGTATCGGAAATCGATTAAAATCGATAAAAGGACACGTTGTGAGTAATCGATAATTATCGATTTTTAAATTAATGTTATCGATTTTATCGAATTTCTAAAATGTATCAAATCTTCCATAAAAACACTAATAAATAAATCCTTGGTTGCTTAATGTTTCTGTTCATTGTTTTATATTAAATTAAAACGCTGTCCACATAGAAGCAGTTTTATTTTGTATGGTTTTTGATACTCCGTTAAAATCGATTAATCGATAAAATCGATATCGTTAAATACGCAGAAGACTGTGAGTATCGATTTCTATCGATTGATCGATAAAATCGATATCGATTAATTAAAAATTATCGATTGATATCGATTTATCGAACGGTTTTCCGATATCGGTTTTTATCGATTGGTCATACCGGGCTATATTGTAAACTCGTCTCCCTGCTCGTATCACGTTTTGTTTTATGGTCACGCAATGTTCATAGGCAGCAGCCAGAAAGAAGCGAGATATTTATCTTCTCCGGTTTATCGCTGTCCAGTTTATCGCTTGCAAGGTTTAAAATAACAGCCGATATTTTGACGGCATTTGCTGGCGAATTTTTTACTGAGGAAATAAAAGACACAGAGTCGCTATAATGTTGTTCAAATTGAAGTCAGTTTTGTATCCACCAGAGGCGACAGCGATAAACCGAAGAAGATAAATGTCTGGCTGTTGCGCTTTTTATTCTTTATTTATTTCCAGGGGTCTGAGGTTTCAGGATCTGCGTTGGGTGTCATAAAAACTCAGACCCCGGGAAACAAATAAAGAAAAAAATTTAACTCGATCTTATCACCTATCTCTTATGGTCTCGCAATGTTCATAGGCGTCAACAGGTCGAGATATTTATCTTTTCCGGTTTATATCGCTGTGAGTGTCGCGTCCCGTGGTTACAAAAGCTGACTTCAATTCGCCACTCTGCCTCTAATTTCTAATTCTTCGCCGGGTAAAAAAATTCGCCAGCAAATGTCCTCAAACTTGATTTCAACTCCGCTCGATGAATGTCAAAGCTGGTGAGCATCGACGCTCAGAGCTATGCGGCCTTGACGTTACAATCTCTGCGCGCTACGATTGGCCCGTTGCATGTCTTTTCCACTACGTCATTGGAATCTCAGGAATCTTACCTTACAACAGGAATGTTACCTTACAAACATTCTTTCGATCACTCGAGATTTTTACCGCCTGCACAGTACTTACGCACGGCTCTATAATGCTGCCGCCTCGCCAGCCTCGCGTCTTCGCTCGGCTGGCTCGTTGGCAACAAAAGATAAAAGACGTCGCGGCTTATCGATGAGTTAAAAACGTCTGCTGAACAAGGTCACATCTTGGAGCTAAAGAAGTGCTCTCTCGCTGCTGAGCAAAACATGGACATTCCTCCCTCATTTAGGAGTCGCACGATCACATTTAAGGAGAACATTGCACCGCATGTCGCAGATGTTTATGATTTCGTTCTACTTCGTTCGTAAGCAAGCGGTTTATGAGCGCCAAACAGTATTAGTGCCTATTAAATTCTTTCATGTAATATATCAAACACGAGCGACAGTGTTTCATCGGGATATCCAAACACCGAGAAGAGAGTTGAAAATACGACGCGCAGCGGAGTATTTTTGACGAAATTCGAGGTGCTTGGATAGCCGATGAAACACTGTCTCGAGTGTTTGATATATCTTCTCAATCGAAGCAAAAACTAAGGAGAAAATCGAGAGGTAAAATCGTCAAAATCTATGCTAATTAAGACCGGGTATCAAAACCTCCTTCACGGTTGTGATTTTCTTTGTTTTAGCTTGATGAATTATTGATGAGTTTGAGAAATTCCTCTCTCGATTTATCAGCCTGATGAAAAAAGATGATTTTCTATCGGTACACGAGGCACTGAGGCGCCTCTCTGATATGTTAGCGCAGCCTGCGCATCAGGGCCTAAAACGTCTGCGCGGAAGATATCATGTGTCCCAGAAAATTTGTACACGTTAATGATCGCTGGACAATCGCTCCTTGAGAATGGGCTGAGTGATGGCGATGACGATGACAAGCAGAACGACCACGAACTCATTAGCCATGACGATGATGATGATGACGACGAAGATCATGATGTTGAGGATGATGATCATGGTGCTGATGATGATCTAAACAGTAAGGATGCTGTTGACGAAGAAGGAGAACAGCCGATTAGACAACAAAACGCTCGGGTTAGTAAACAAGGCCATCTTGCGGAAACTCGAGTGCTGTGCATTGCACAGCACCTAGTGTACAGTGTGAGTGGAGGCCGGAGGTGAACACCCAAACACGTTGTTCTCGGCAGCAGTCCTTATCAAGCCACGCGGTCGAAGGAATTAGTAGAAATGTTTCACAATGCCGGTCATACAATCAGCTACTTGGATATCAGTCGAGTCGATACTGCCCTCGCCAAGCAAACGCTTTCAACAGTGACACAGAACACGGGACAGTGATCCATGTAAATCTAGCCGAAGGACGTTTTATTCATTTTGCCGTCGACAACATAGATATAAAGGAGGGAACACTTGACGGGCAAAACACACTTCACTGGCAAACAGGTCAGAATCAGTTGGCGTCCTCCAGAACATTACGCCGACTAAGAGAGAGCAATCCTCAAAGTCTCAGATGAAATGAAAGCTATCTTACATGCATACATCAGAGAAGGTACAGCAGAACCGCGGTTCAAGGAAGATGTCAAAGAGTTATGGTTCAAGCAACCAATCCAGGATTGTCCGAAGTCTGTTTGGACAAGCTTCATTGAAAAGCATTCTAAGGCAGACCCAGAAGTAAGTACAGTTGGCTACATGCCAATCATACTGGCTCCTGCGCATGATGTTAACACTTTAAACACTGTCGTACATCGAATAGTACAAGTCGCTGAATCCTTTAAACAGAAGCACGTTGTGCTGAAGCTTGATCGAGCTCTTTTCCCGCTACTCATGGAACTGAAATGGGTGGTACCAGAGTGTCAGGATTGTCTTATTCCACGGTTTGAAGGTCTTCACACATCGATGATTTTCCTAAAGGTACTAGGTCAGCATTTTCGAGACTCTGGACTACCAACCATCTGGATTAACTGTGGAACGCGCACTTGCAGGAAAGACTACAACAAGGGTACTCGAGTCCACAATATCACTCTTCAGGCGATTGGGCAGCTGCTTCTGCCGCAACTTTTGGTCTATTTGAAAGAGAAGGACAACGAACTAAGTCTCTCGAGAAGTCCATTCAGTCAAACAAGGTAGATAATTGACCTGGTGACATCTGCCAGATACCGCACGGTTATCGCAGTCAAGAAAGAGAAGATATCCTAATTTAGAGTACTGGTGGCAGTACATGGAAATGGTCTGCATCCTTCTGCACTTTGTCAGAGCTCAGAGAGAGGGAAAGTGGGACCTACATAATGCCTTTCAAAAGATACTGTCATTTTTCCATCGTTATGATGACACCAATTACGCTTGACGGGTTGCTGTGTACCTTGCGCAAATTAAACAGCTTCCAGTAGAATTACAAACCGAGTTTGACATGGGCAACCGGGTTGTGAAAGGTTCTTGTCGACAATTTCATCAGGTAGATCCGAATCAAGGTCAGACGTGGCTGAATGGTACCGGGAAGAGTGGTGGTTGGATAGTTGGCATAACAAGGACAAAGGCAGTGCTGCGTAGATGGACACTGTCATATACCCTCCGAGCACATATTCCTGTATTAACAAGCAAGATGTTCCATGTTGCGAACGACGATCAGATAGCATGAGTAGTAGGGGAGGGACCACAGTTTCTTTTTTTTTGCGGAGGACTCTTTTTAAAGTGCGGAGGAATAAATTAACTTGATTTAAAATTGCTGTGGAATACATTAAGGGGAGTGATGTCATAAGCTGTTGTCTTGTATTTGTAAATAAATCGCTGTGGAATGCATCAAACATGTTCTGGTCATTACCGCTGTGGTTTCTCATTACCTGATTTATCCAGACTAACCAGTCCCAAAAACTGTTTTTTCACAATACCATTTTGAACTCGCCTAGACTTGCCCACTAACCTCGATTGGCTCTTGTAGAGTCATTCCTTTATTCAACTTGAACTCGCTGGAAATTTGAAACGTTGTTCGAATTTCGAAACGTTAATCGTGAAGATGGCTTTTTTCACTAGCGTCGATGATTTTCAAGCTGCTTTGAACGCTTGCGTATCAGTCCTTCTCACATCTATTTGGACAAACACGCATTGCTTTGCGTAATGATTTCTCTAGCTTTCTTTGAAAACGTTCTCCGATTTTCGAAACCGGGCTCTTTAACCCCGATTGGTTCATAAAAATATCTGTTAAGTTTTTATCTGAACTCTCAGCTCTGCTGACGAGAGACAGACAGAGTGAATATATTATTCGGCTTAGCTAACTGCTCGAGTTTTCCGCTCCGTTAGTCACGCACTGAACTCCACTTTCAATTTGGTTTTTTAAGTCATTGAAAATATAACCACCAAAAGTGGACGTGAAACTGAGGAGCCCAGGGCGAAAAAAGTATCCCACTTCATTAGCCAGGGAAGGGGGTAAAGTGACAACTCAATCTATTTTCTTACCTTTAGCCTATCCTCGTAGGTAAGAAACAAAATGTTAGGATCGTCTCTGTGTTTCCACCAGCTCATCACGTGATCAAACCACACCCCAACTGGGACTATAAATAAACCATGTATTCATATAACATATTTTTCTGTTTTCGTTATTCCATTGAATGGAAAAATCTCAAAATAGTAAAGGTCGATCAACAAACTGGAGAAATAAAGATTAAGCCTGCTACAGTACGTGTGTAACATTTTAAGATGATTTTCTGAAAAAAAAACGTAATCAGTCACAATTGCTGAAATAATAAATTCAATAAGAGCACTACAAGGTCAAGTATATCATTCACTCATCCAATTAATGGCAGAAATTGGAACAGAAAGGCAGTGCTGACATGACATGGCATGACGTGACATGACTTGGATTGACTTCACGTGACGTAAGGAGCATTCATGATTTGTTATTTTAAGGGCGTATTTTCCAACCTTAAACACGTTCTCTTGCTAACCTTCTCCTTTCATCAAGCGTCCAAAGGCCTCATCCCACGTGGGAATTTCCTTGAGATAAGGCATGTTGCGATAATGATGATAAATGGACACAAAGGTATCTTTGGGATTGCGCATGACATAAATGTAGCGAGGCTTGGTAGCTTCATTGTGGCCCTTGGGAACCATGTCATACTGGAGATGAGTTTTAAAAACACGGGGGGCAGGAAAGCCGGTAAACATCTGCTCTATGGACTCCACGTCGTTCACAGTGTAAGGATAAGATTTGAAAGGCAAAATCATTCCTTCGATAAAAGGCACTCTTTCATCCAGTCGACCCTCACAAACTTTACCATCGTGAATTATCTGCCATACTATTTCCTGAGTCCATGTTGAACCTGCAATAATACTTTCAGTTAGTTTTCAAGCCATTCAGCGGCGGGTGTCCTTGACAAGTTAAATTAGAACCTGGATTTACCTATTTCTTTTACACTGTGTAATGGGCGCTGGTATTTGGCCACTGGGTCTGAGAAGACTGTACGCAAAAACTGCACGGGAACTTCCTTCCAGCTTTGGTAATACTGACAACGTGCTTTGCAAACTAAAAATATCTTGTTAATTGAAAGGCTTGAGAGGCTAAACCTCCTGGATGTAAAGCATTCTTAAAGCCGTAATGTCATGCGCATTTTCTGTTTTGTTGTGACGCATACGCTCCGCACCTCCCCCTCCCCCATAAAGGAATGGCTACTGAAATTCTTTTATTTTTACTGAAAAATATACCGCTCGTAAAATTCATAAAAAATACATCCGGGACCCGAGTGGTTTATTTTCCATAATCTCACACGTGAGTTTATCGATGATTTCATTGATATCAAGTTTGTCTCTTAAATTGTCTTTAAATTCGTTAGTGTATCATCGAAGTATCTTCGGGTCTTCCTCGAAAGTCTTCGGCAATCTTCGGAAATTCTCGGAAAATGTTCGGGAGCGTTCGCCCTGCCTTCGGAACAATTTTGAAATTTCTTCGGAAATCTTCGGAAGGTGGTCGGAAATCTTCGGGAAATCATTAAAAACGCCGTCATCAGCATGTCTATATAATAAAAAGAACATTACACGGCGGCTTGAAGATATGAATTTTATTTTCTCGTGGCAAAAAAACAATATTTTACTCACTCGCTGCGCTCGTTCGTAAAATATTGTTTTGCCACTCGAAAATAAAATTCATATCTTCGCGCCCCCGTGTAATATCCTCTATTTATTTTCAAGGCCGCATAGTCTTAACTCACTAGACAAAAAGTGAAAGGTAAGGTTAAAAGACACAAATCAAATTTAGCACTATACACCTTATTCACAAATGGCCGCCAACCTGGGACGAGCGCGCGGCCAAACATGGAATCGAGGCGTTTTGGTTTCGTGCAAACCTTGATCAATTAACTGGCCAACTTACGTTGAAATTATCGGTCATCTAAAAGCGATTTCTTTAATGCGACAGTTTCCTGAGAGGAATTAGACGCCAACAGAAAGAGAGTCAGCTTCTTCAATTTTCCGAAAGATCCAAACCTTCGAGCTCAATGGCTGACGGAAATTACAAAAGTTTGCTTACTGCATTTTCGTGAAAGCGAAATCAAAAAAGGCCTTGGAGGAAAAAAAGATGAGTGTAGACATTACCGCAGTTCCTTCGAAATTTGCATGGCGCACTTCACCCGGCGCGAAAGTGACTGCCGCCGTCTGCAAGATTTTCACCGAAGAAGAGCAAGCGTCGACTGAAAGAATCATTCACAGAAGAATCATTCACGGTAAGCAGCGACATAACATCCAAAGCGGACGATACAGTTCCTCTCGAAACAGCTGAAATCGTAAATACTGAATCACAAGATTCATGCGAGTCATTACAAGCTCAGTCAAGAGGAAACTGCGCGGTTAGATGAGGAAGTATCAATTTTAAAAGAGAAACTAGGAAATACAGAAGCCCAATTGAGAAATGCCCAGGCAGAAAGTAAGCCTCAACTCGAGGAGAACGGAGAATTAAAGTCATTCATGTTTTGCATCGATAATCTGTCTGGAGATGAATGTATTTCGCTTTTCACTGGGTTTCCAAACTTGCAGACATTCCAGGCCACGCTGGTATACTTAAACCAAGCGTAAAGGAACTGCGGTGATGTCTACACTCATCTTCTTTCCTCCAAGGCTTTTTTTGATTTCGCTTTCACGAAAATGCAGTGAGTAAACTTTTGTAATTTCCGTCAGTTTGAATTTCGTTCCAACGTCTCTTCGAATCTTCTGCAGCCATTGAGCTCGACGGTTTGGATCTTTCGGAAAATTGAAGAAGCCGACTCTCTTTCCGTTGGCGTCTACGGTTCCTCTCATGTTGCAAAGAGGAAAACAGCAAATAATATTTGAACTCGAACTCATCCCCAATGAAATTAGCAGTCAGGAAACTGTCGCATTAAAGAAATCGCTTTTAGATGACGATAATTTCAACGTAAGTTGGCCAGTTTTAAATTGGCCAAGGTTTACACGAAAACAAATTTTTATCTCAAAACGCCTCGATTCCATGTTTGCCTGCGCGCTCGTCCCAGTTTGGCGGCCATTTGTGAATAAGGTGTATGTCCCATAATTTCTTTGTCTTTAGTTATCGAGGCAAATTGTTTCAGTCCTTTACAGCTCTTAAGGTGCGTCCTCCTTCCGAGATGTTGCTGTGACGGAGGGACAATAAATTTACATCACAATTTCTCGTGATTCTTGGGTGAGCATCGGAGTATTTATCGGGTAGAGTACCGTTTATCCGTTAAAAGACCAGATTTATATACGCTTCATTATAAAAGGGGATCCAGTTTAGGTTGTTAAACAATAGTGCGTTGTGCTTCAATACTAATAATAATATGTACGGCCCGTTTCTGCATACGGAGAACTTTCTCAACTGCCTCAGTCTTTGTTGTACGATGTCCATCCTGAGCTTGCATACATCACAAGTGGTTTTCTTACTGCGTTAAATTAGCCTAACCCTAAGTAGAGGCTAATATGGCATAAAAGGCCAAGTCGCTTCGAACGTTTGTTTGCAAAGTTCATCGACATGCACTTCACAAGTTAGATCTTCATCAATGATCACACTAAAACGTTTATGATTTGCGACTTGATCAGTTTCTGCGTTATCCGTTTTTACTTCCAGTTTCCTGTATCTCGGACCATGCGCTTCCGTAAACGCTTCGCCGTTACCAACAAAGCGTTTGTTTTTTACATATTCATATACATTTTGTTGCTGCGAGACGCTCAATTTTCACATCACTTTGTTTGCGTCCAAATGCCTTGAATTTTCTTTTGATCAAATTTTTTCTTACACGGAACACTTTCAACATTGTTTTTGGATTTTACAACAGGGACTTTGTGATGTACGTAAATCCAAAACACGAGAACAGTCACAAACCTCTAGCTCTCAGTCGTTCTTTATTGTTGTCGATCAATGGGCCGATCGAGCGCTCCACAAGCGGAATACTCACCTGTGCTTATACGATACACAAACAACCGTGCAACCGATAAGTTAGTTAAGCTCGAAAATACTTCAAAGCAACTCCACAAAAGGACTAGAAAAGAAAAGCGCATCACGTGACCAAAAGAAACAAAGAAATACATTAAAATAATTATTATTGGCGGGAAAAGACACAAAATCTGATCCCGGATCAGTTCCCCAATAAGTACCCATAAGTTGAGTGACCAAACCAATGACAAAGAACGTAAGGATTTCTTGCCCCCCGCGCCACGTTCACTGTTGTAGCTTGGTCATAATATAGAACTGTCTACATTTGCCTCAAAGAAGTACCTATTAGGATAACTATTTAAAGTCTTTGAACCTGATCTGGGGTATGACGCAATGAAGATATCCTCCTCCCTGGCAGGCAATCTTGTTAAAGCTTCCACCTTTTCTTCGGTGACCCCCGGAACTGCGGAAAGGCCACGAACTATCACCATGGCATCCATATGTCAGCTTACTCTTTATTGGAGTTTCTAAAAAGTCAAAGTATTTATAAACGCCCCTTGTATTAGCCTGTTACAGGGGTAGAAACGCAAACAGGCTTAGCGCGCAGAACAGCGACTGGAAAAAGAAGCGAGTTGGGGGACTGGATCCAACTAAACGATCACCTGTTTTTGCTTTAGTTTTCTTTCTTTGTTCCTTCCTTGAGGGTTGTGCCTCTGGTAGGGGGTGATGGGACGTTTTTGTTATGTTTAGCTACAGTCGTCTCTGTAACTTTTTCTGTCGTTTTGTTCGGTAAACCTTGTCTGACAGATGTGATGTTACACTGATAACTATCAGTTTTCAGTCTGTCAGTGGAGCGGGCGATGTCTAATATTCATACGTTAATTTTTGTAAGGACCACCGTGACAAAACAGAAGTACCGGATCCTCTCGCTGTAGAGAATCTAATCAGCTATAAGTTGAATAATACACGAGAATAAGCAAGGCTGATTACACAGTATAGGGATATATTTTCCAATATTTCGGAAGGCACGGCCTTCCTTCCTCAGGGTGTAACAGAGAATGACTCTAGTTTTAAACGTTACAAATTTAAAATATGAGAAATAAGATATAACTAGTGAAAAGATAAATGTAACAAAAGTTTGATAGACAGGGCTAAGTAATAAATAACATGAAAAAAGTAACGTAAAAATTTAAAAGTTTGAAATTTGAAAATATGGTAAAACGTTACAGCCTGAAAAGTAGCAATGAGCAGCTATAAATAGTACAGGTGACCTAAACATAGAAAGCTAATACAAAAGAAACGTACTAAGTTTCATCTTTCTTATTGAGACCATCATTCGTGAGGTTCAAGGGTTTGACCTCTTTCAATGAGATATGCTTCTCTTGCTTTACGTATACCGTCACGATTAGATTTAACGAGTTCTAGGGGAATAAGTTGCATGTCAGTAGCGTTATGATTGTTACATAAAAAATGTTCGGATACCGTGGTGGGCTTAGAGCTGTAAGTTCGTTTGTCAACAGGTCTGCGAT
>OZ026597.1:41194233-41224233 GCA_964020085.1 Micromussa lordhowensis
ACGGGGAACGGGGAACGGGGAACGGGGAACGGGGAACGGGGAACGGGGAACGGGGAACGGGGAACGGGGAACGGGGAACGGGGAACGGGGAACGGGGAACGGGGAACGGGGAACGAGGAACGGGGAACGGGGAACGGGGAACGGGCAGCGGGCAGCGGGCAACGGGCAGCGGGCAGCGGGGAGCGGGGAAATGGAGTCTGAGAGCTAGTGTACAGCGGTAACCCACCTGAGAATTTAAAATGGCGGGCAAAAGAAAAGGAAAAGGAGAAAATTTGGGGAAATGTGAGTAAGCTTACGTGAGTTTCTACCGCCTGTGCCCAGCAGATTCCGATTGGTACTGGGATAAATAACGCATGAAATGACGCCTGGGGAGAAAACAGAATCACATGCTACCCTAATCGGTCCGGCCACGGTCGTTCTTAAATAGAATTTTTAAAAAGCCTTCATGGTGGTCTCGTACTCGCTTCTCACGAGCTATCAATATTTAAATAATAGCAACACGCAATATGATATCGAGGACCATCTTTGAACTTGGGTCGTCCGCTGTCTTCACATTTGGCAGCATGGCTCAGGCCTTAGACATGAAAAACACAGACCCTCTGGATGTCTTGAAAACTCAAACCCGAAAAAGAAAACAATTTTTCGCAGCGTGTTTGCCGCGGATTGCTTCAAGACGTCTTGTTTACTTTTTCGTCGATACAATGTCCTAGGCAGAATCTTCTCAGAGAAAGAAAGAGAGAGAGAGAGAGAGAGTTTCTCTGCTCGGATCACGAAAATGATATCTAACATTCGTATCGTGCTTTGGTTTCTTTAAAAGTACAAACCAAATGTAACGCAAAGTAACGTTAACGTCATTTCGTTTCGTTTCGCAGAGTACAATAAGCCTAAATCGTCACCTTTTTCTTTTCCCTTGTCTGTCAATTCTCAGGCGGGTTACCGCTGTACACTCGTTCCCAGACTCCTGTTCCCATTCCCCGTTACCTGGTTTAGTAACATCCGTTGTACCAGGTGCCTGTAGTGGGCATTCAGAGCAACTATATAAGGTTAATTACTCAAGTGATTCTCCCTTCTTTCCTCGCCATCAGATCAAGCAGATCAATCACGAGTAAAATCCTTCCCGCCTCCTTCCCTGCCGCCTTCCAACGGATTATTACTTTCTCGCTTTGTTGGCCCGTTGTTTATTAAAGAGCTTATTTTGTTATTGTTATTTGCTGCGTTGCGATTCCTTTGATTTTGTTGACGTTAAACCAGTTAAACCTGCCGCTACGTTGGCCAAATTCATCCAACACAGTTGTCTGGTTTATTTAGATCTCGCCTATCGGCAATTAAATTAGATTTCGAGCAAAGCTCGCGCTCGAGAACGTCCTTGAGAGATGGCCCTGTTTTTTTTTGGTCAAACACATACCTTGACATAAAAATCAATTACGTGTAATTGAGGCCACTAGGCGTCTTGCACGTGATTTATTTTTCAAGAACAAATTGATTTAGTAATTGGTTATGCATAATGTCATCAGAAATGGTCGTTCTTGTTATCATGTATTTCTAACATTACTTTTATTTCATACAGTTACCAGCCACGCTTGAAGAAAATTTTTACTGTGGATGTCAGAGTTGAAGTAAAGTTTAGGATTTGTGTCTGGGATACTTTTAAAATACTGCAATATTACATGCAGTAGATGAGCTTGGAAAAATTGGTGCCTGAAAGGATCGTGGAGCCACAAGCAATCTGAGTGGAGCAACCATCGCTGTTTTTATGATATCGATTTATCGATTTTATCGTTACCAACAAGGATCGTGTATTCTTGACATTAGTGAATAGAAAAAAAAAACTGCTTTAAAATCTAGCTGTGTTTTTCCATATTGAGTTGCCCTTAGGGCCTGGTCAAACGGTACATGATAGAGAAATAAATCAGCTGGATATTCTCGCCCAAAGGAGGAGGAAATTGAAGGTTGAAAGCCATGCACAAAAGTAACACATCACTGGACAGGTATGCAAGTGGCAATCGTGACTATTATTTCCTGTCCCCAGAACCACCTGTCCCTCTTAACAAACTAGATAAACTGCAAAGCCGTGAACGAAGATCCTGCTTGATTGAACGTTGGATCTCAAAGGAGATCTAATCAGCCAAACTTGAAAAGTAAAACGATGAGAAGTCAAAGACTACTGCAACGCTGACACAACGTGGTATATTTAAAACAATATTTCTGTTGGCCACACCAGCCTTCTTCAGGTTTAGATGTTACTAAAGTATAAAAATAAAATTACAATATTAATAGTAGTGTATGTCGTAACGTATATTTCGAAACTAAAAGGAGTGGCGGAAATGACGAACAAAGCAAACTAAATAAAAAAAGGATAAGACGGGTCTACGTAAGTTACAAGTTTTACGATTCATCACGTCTATTGATACCGTGGGGTTCCAATGTCGCCGCTAAATTTATCAGTAAAAAGGACATGGCTCTGCTGATTGAATCACGGTTCAAGTGGAATTTAGCTGCATGTCATTGCATCAATGATCAGGATGAGAAAGAAAATATTCGGCAACAGTGGTGGGTTTGGATTCAATATTAGTTTTGTCTACAGAGCGTCTATGGTCGTTGAATCCGCTTAGTTTCAACAACAACAACAACAAAATTTTATTGGTTACAAATATAAGTAATTACATAAGTTTCCCCCCGCAAATAGCTTATAAACTAATCGAGGCGGGGAGATCTAAAGACATTTTACAAATACAAGGTTTATCTATAGATGGACTAAATAACAGAGAAAACACTACCTATACAATACATAGAATAGAGTAACATAAAACAAAAACAAATATATTAAAACTTTACGAAAAGAGGCTAACCAGTTACCTAAAGTACTAAATAACTTAATAAGACAGGAGACTTCAACATATTCATCTTCAGACCGCAAGAAATTTAGTAATAATTCCTTTATCTTTTCACCTGTGTAGTGTAAATGGCAGCGGTCACACTGTATCATGAAGATTTAAAATTGTTTGGTGTTACAGGTTATGTGTGAAGTGATGTGACGAGTTGCACCTGGGGAGAAGAATGTGTAGTGTGTAAGACCGTTAGTAATGTAGGGACAAGAAGCGCAATCCTGTCCACAGCGGACACAGGCGGTGGTAAACTAGTGTTGTTAGAAGTCGTGATAGTAAATCATTTTCACTGCATACAATTGCCCTGACACAGGACACTAAGTTATGTTATACCCGCTCCTGCCTCAGACACTCGGCTGTCAATTCCGGAAAGGGAGGCAAAGAGAACGGAAAACCAAAGGACAACATTGTCACAAAGAATCTTAAACGTTACTCCTTCCATTACTCAAAACCCCCAACACCTCATATGGACATTTCGGGGCAATCTATACAGCAGCCTTCAAATTATCAATAAAGGGGGCAAGTTTCTAAAGAAACTGTGGTGCTGCGTCGGTGGGAGTATTACAAGATAATTTGGTTTTATCAACTGGGTTGATAATGTGAATTGTCCACCGTAAAGAGATTCGGAAGCTGACGTTTCGAGCGTTAGCCCTTCGTCGGAGCGAATCCAATTCGAATAGTCTTTCACAAGGGGATGAGCTAGTGGCTCTCAAACGACCCATAATAAGAGAATCGACTGACTGACGCCGCGAACTTGACTTTCTTGTCCTCGGAATGAGGAAGGCCTGACGCACAGCATATGAATCCTCGAAAACGAACCTATGCTGAAGAAACCAGCTGCGATTTATCAATGACAAAAAATATCCAGCTTCAGCGTCAGCTAGCAGCCTGAAGGTGGAAAATGGGACCTGATTATTATTAAATTCTCAACCTCGGATAATGCAATTCTAGCTTCCTGCTCGGTTATCAGCCATTATACCTGCGTTTGACCTTATATGGAAATGAATGCGGCAAATGTCGCTGAGCATTAAATTTTCAGCATTTCGTTTCGGCGCCCGGATGTCACATAACTTTCCAATCGTTTCTTGCACTCTAATAAAATTTGGCAAAACCGAAGGTTGAGAATTTAATAAAACAATTATTCCATTCGCGCTTGTTGGATATGAGATTAGTTATAGCCAACTTGGCCCTACGGGCCTCGTTGGCTATTTACCATCTCATATCCAACGCGCGCTCATGGAATAATTGTTAACTATCAAGAGAAAATACAATAGGCTGCTGCTTAGGCTCGCTCGAGAGATGGGTCCCGAATAACCCGCAATGGAGGATAAAAAGCTGTTCAACGTGCCGATCATCAATGTATTGCGAAACTTGGAAACCAAAAGACCGCGCAGGCCCCGAAACTGCCGAGTTTATGGAAAATGAACGCGCTAGCTTTCCATCCAAACGGGAGTGTACGAAAGAGGCTTACGCGGATCGACAGTTAGTGGTAAAACTAATCCTAGGGGTGCTACACTATCTACCGGCTCCGAAACAGCTATACATCTGGGGTCACCCATTGTGTTATGGAATCGGAGACGAACTGGGAAATATTAGCAATAGTAGGCGAGTTTTTAATGATAACATTTGGGGGATATGCGGAATTGTAAGTAAGTAAGTAGGTAAGTTGTGATCTTTAATGAGAATAACAACATCACAGTAGAGTGGTCCACAGAAGGGTCCTCAAAAAATTAACCTAGATAAAGTAATAACAAATTAAAAATAATATGAATTAAATAAATCTAAGAATGTGTAGACAAAAGTTAGAAAAAGACTAATTAAAAACGTTCACCAAACGAGCCGCGTTTAAATGAAGTCAACGAATTTGCATCCGTTTCTCGATTTCTCGAGAAATCCCTTAATTGTACGCCTGTCCTTTGAAATTCCTTCTGAAAGGTTTGAAGAAGTACGTGGTCGACGCGAACTCCGCCACGTCCCTGATAACTTCCAAAAGGTCAACCTCGGAACAAGGCGATTTCTCGAGAAGGTCCTGCCAAAGGGACAGCTTATTACGAATGTTACCAGCCCTGAAGTGACCAGGGTCAAATAAGCGCAAATGAACGAGATTACCCAATGCTGGACGGGACGCTACTAGCTCTGGACGAGGCAAGGCGCCAACAAAGGGGCTCCCTGTGAAATGCAGCGGACATGATCAAGTGATGGTAAGTTTCTTCATTAAGCGTCAAATTCAATCCCTGTTCCCTCCATTCTTTTTTTGAACATTTTATCAAATAACTTGTTCTGTTCCTCAGTGAAGTACTTTTTCCACTCTCCTACTTTTCCTTTGCGAATAAAGCCATCCCCCTTTATGCCTTCAAACCAACTATAGTTCGTATGTTCAGAGCTCTTCATGGCTCCAAATGAAGTTTGTTGGACAATGAGATCACGTGTTTCTGGGGAGATGTCTTTGTCAATGAACTTGGCTATCTTTTCCACAGCATCTGCTGGATGCTAAATAAATGAAATATCAAATGATCAGGAAACATTAGTAAATCCATCAGAGGGTAGTGACATTTTTCGTTGGGTGGTGGTAAAGACTCGGTTCAGTAACTATTTAATTCACGATTTTTTTCGTTGTGAAACACTTATGTGACTTCCGGTTGATGTATTATATTGTGTGACCCATGGTCACACACACGACCGTGTTCATTTGCCAGCATTTCTTCGTTACTTTCATTGCTTAATTTTCCGTAATGGGTACGAATACTATACTTGATGATATTCCAGCTAATTCTGTGCCCGATTTTCTGTAAACAGTGCCTGCAGTTAACATCAAAGGAGAAGAGGCGAAGACATGATTGATCATCGCAGTTATACACTCAACCTAAGCAGTTGTGAAATTAAAGTCTGAAAAAGATACAGGCCTGAACAAATTCAGGCTTTGATTTCACAACTGCTTAAGTTGTGTGTATAACTGCGATGATCAGTCATGTCTTCATATCTTCACGGAGTTCAAATATATTCACTTGTATTTTTCACCATCCACGGGTATGTTACGAAATCACAATACGACCAGCTCCCAGTTGGCTTGATAGCTCAGTTGGTAGAGCACTGCACCGGTATCGCAGAGGTCATGGGTTCGAATCCCGTTCAGGCCTGAATTTTATTCAGTCTTTAATTTCACAACTGCTTAAGTTGTGTGTATAACTGCGATGATCAATCATGTCTTCATATCTTTCTCCGCGGTTCAAATATATGATCTTTAATATTCACTTGTAAAGGAGAAGAGAGTCGGAATCTGCAACTGGTCCGCCATCTTGAAAATTGCAGGTAAGCTATATTTTTTACTGAACTTGAGGCGGGCTTGTTTTAATTTTATAGGGGGTCAGTTGGGGGGTCAGTAGGGGGTCAGTGTTTAGTCGAAAACCTAGTTTTCCCAAAATAGACCGACCAAGGCCGGCAAATAACGCGTTTGTTTTTTCTCTACGGTATTGCTTTCAAAGCAACTTTTATGTTGAATTTTAGTTAAAACCGTGTGCGTTTGACATTTCGGGCTCAAAAAGCGATAATGTTTGTTGAATGTTTACATTTCACGTTGTTTTACAGCGTAAAAAAAAGCTTGAAAGCTTGAAAAGCTGGAAATTTAGGAGCGGTTCGTACTCGGGGTCTGGATGTGAAACTCGGGACCGCTGGAGCGCGCGCGATTACGTTACGCCTAATTTGGTTTTACAGTAAGTCATTATTATCAAGCTTGGCAACTTTTGTGGAAAATATAATCGCCAAACGTGGACGTGAAACAGAAAAAAGGATCCTACTTTATCAGCGAGGGAAGAAGTTATATATCAAACACGAGCGACAGTGTTTCATCGGGATATCCAAACACCGAGAAGAGAGTTGAAAATACGACGCGCAGCGGAGTATTTTTAACGAAATTCGAGGTGTTTGGATAGCCGATGAAACGCTGTCTCGAGTGTTTGATATATCTTCTCAATCGAAACAAAAACTAAGGAGAAAATCGAGAGGTAAAATCGTCAAAATCTATGCTAATTAAGACCGGGTATCAAAACCTCCTTCACGGTTGTGATTTTCTTTGTTTTAGCTTGATGAATTATTAATGAGTTTGATAAACACTTTCGCGGCTTACATTTCACAATGTATACAGTGTGAGTTTCTACGGCTCTATTCTCCCAGAGGAGATATAGGAAACAAAGAAAAGACAGTGTGAGTTTCTACACCGCATGCATTGAGGACAATGAATTTTTACGAAAATGACTACTCAGTCTATTTTCTTACCTTTATTCTATCTTCGTACGTAAGAAACAAAATGTTAGGATCGTCTCTGTGTTTCCACCAGCTTAGCACGTGATCAAACCACACACCACCTGGGACTACAAACAAACCATGTATTCATATAATATATTTTTCTGTTCACGTTATTCCATTCCCAGATTTTTAAAATCTCACGACTCTCACAATAGTAAATATCAACAAGCTGGAGAAATATAGACTGAGCCTGCCATGCGTGTAACATTTTGCGATGATTTTCTGGAGAAGAAACGTACTTATTTACAATTGCTGAAATCATACATTGATAAGAGCACTGCAAGGTCACTGATATCATTCACTCATCCAATTATGGCAGATTAGAGCAGAAAGGCAGTGCTGACTATATTCGTCTGTGTCAGCGACACGCACTCACCACAGACTGTGACGTTACATGACATGGCATGACATGACTTGAATTGACTTGACTTGACGTGACGAGAATATATATATTTTCCAACTTTATTACGTTCACTTACTAACCTTCTCCTTTTATCAAGCGTCCAAAGGCCTCATCCCACGTGAGAATTTCCTTGAGATAAGGCATATTGCGAAAATGATGGTAACGAGACACAAAGGCATCTTTGGGATTGCGCATGACATAAATGTAGCGAGGCTTGGTAGCTTCATCGTGGCCCTTGGGAACCATGTCATACCGGAGATGAGTTTTAAAAACACGGGGGGCAGGAAAGCCGGTAAACATCTGCTCTATGGACTCCACGTCGTTCACGGTGTAAGGATAAGATTTGAAAGGCAAAATCATTCCTTCGATAAAAGGCACTCTTTCATCCAGTCGACCCTCACAAACTTTACCATTGTGAATTATCTGCCATACTATTTCCTGAGTCCATGTTGAACCTGCAGTGATACATTAAGTTAGTTTACCAGGCTTCCAGAGTAAAATTAGAACCTGGATTTACCTTTTTCTTTTACATTGGGTAATGGGAGCTGGGTCTGAGAGGACTGTACGCAAAAACTGCATGGGAACGTTCTTCCAGCATTGGTAATACTAAAAACGTGCTTTGCAAGACAAAGACATTCTAAAGCCGGGAAGAAGTTGGGGTGGTGGCGGTGAGAGGGAGGAGAGGGGGGAGGGGGGGTCGGTATATTAATCTCATCCGCATTTTCTGTTTGGATGTGACGCATACTCTCCCCACCTCTCCCTCCCCCATAAAGGAATGGCTACTGAAATTCTGTTTTTGTTTAAGGTCGCATAGTTTTAACCCACAGGAAAAAAAGTAAAATGTAAGGTAAAAAGACAAAAATCAAGTGTTTACAATACAAAAGAGCTGAGTGAAACGTGACTTCTGATCCACATTTTTACAACCTTGTTTTAAAATATTTGCCAATCTGCCGACATTTACTGCGGACACTCAATTTTGACATCAATTTTCATTGATCAATTTTTTTCTTACATCGAACACTTTCAACATTTTTCATTTTGTTTTTCAGTAATTTTACGACAGGGATTTGGATTTTTGTAAAATCTGCTCCCGAAATGGTATTTTCCCTCAATACCTAGCTATTAGTTGATCGACCAAACAATGACCAAAAACGTAAGGGTTTCTTACCCCCCGTCCCAGCTCTTCAATCCTCGTTTTTTATTTCTCGACTGGGAGATTTAACAGTTTGGTCATAATTACATGGGAAGTGTTCACATTAGCACCATCAAGGAACTGCTCACATGTAACAGGAAACTATTTAAAAGCGTTGAACCTGATCTCGGGTAGGACGCAATGAAGATGTCATCCTTCCTGGCAGGTAAACTTGTTAATGCTTCCACACCTTCTTCTGTGATACCGAGACCGCACGGCACTGGAAGCCCATGAACCATCTCCACGTCATGATCCATATGTCAGCTTAGTCTATATATTCGTGTTCCTAAAAAGTCAATGCATTTATAAACTAGGTATACCTATCGATAGAGTGCCAACGAGCGAATAATTTGTGCTATAATAAGGGGTTTATTAATACAGCATAACGGATTTTTGGTTCTCTTCTGTTGCAAACATTACCGAGAGAAAATTATAACGCGTTTACCGGCAGGTAACGTTCGTCACGCAATCCCTGAATATCAAGAGTATTGGAATGTATCGCTGCTCGGTCGAACTTTCAGTTCAATATGATGGGCAAAGTCAAACTGAAAGTGAACACGCTAGTTTGATTGATGAACACGACTCGTTTAATTCTGTCGCAAAACAGATCCGATTTGTGTTTTGAACACTGGATTCGACTGTATGATAAACACGCTCGTTCAGTTCTGTTCGGAAACACTGCCGACTCAACCTTCAGTTCGATATGCTAGATTTCAACACTGGATTTGCTCTAGTGGTTCGACTGGTGAACACAATCTTTCCAAAAAAGGTGCCGGATGGAAGTTTCAGTTCGATATAGGTAAACAGAGAAGGAATACACTGTTTCGATTCATGAACACGCTCGTTCAATTCCGTGGTGAACACGCTGGTTCGTTTTCATGTCGATTTTGTGTCTTGGATTTGCTCTTGTCTAACAGTTTTCCTGAATATTCGAATTAGAAGAAGAGTTTTGTAAAGGGTACGCTCCCCAATTGAACTTTCATTTCGATAAAGTGAGAGAGGAAACACGCTGTTTCGATATGTTCTGAGACTATGAAATTGTTCACAGTTGGATAAACACAACAGCAATGATATTCCACGAGACAAGTCTAGATGTAACGCGCCTCCTGATTGGCTAAAAACTACAATAGCTCGAATAGTTCCGTCCTTGCAATTGGCTCAAACTGAGCCATTGTTACATCTTACACCTTACAGTTACACTTTCAGAGCTCGATCGAGAATTTTTTCGCATACGCCATTCTTCGCGCGGCACTATTCTCTACCGCCTCGCCAGCCGAGCGTCTTCGCTCGGCTGGCTCGTTGGCAACTACCCTTGTATCAAAACCGTTCAATAGATTAAGTCCAGAATCTGAGAAAAGAAAGAAGGTAAGTACGCAAAGGCTCTCGCCAAGATTCAGGCCACAATAATTTTTCTTATGCAAGATATGCAGAGAAACTTTTTACCCAAATTTATAGAGATTTGTAAGGAGAGGCCATGTTGGTGCCCATCCAGATGGGCACCAACATGGCGGCCGGAAACCAACAGAAACATCTGTCACTGAGTTGTGCTACAAAAGCGTGAATTTATGTCTCGAGGAACTCAAAAACATTAAAATAATACTTTTTCTAATACAAGAACTGTTCAGATAGCCAAATTTCCTGAAATAAGTCCTGAAATAAATCACTTTTAACCAACACGGCCGTCATGTAAACGTCGCGTCACGCAAAAGCTCACGAAATTCAAGCGTGGTCTATCACAAAACCAAGAAATATGTAGCCTGAATTTCAGCCGTCTCCTCCTCTCGCTAAGTCTCGGGAGAGAGACGTCTGAAGGCACTGGGCGATAATGTCGTCCAGTGACGTCACGAGTCAAAAGTGGTAATTTATGAAATTTCGCTAGACAAAACCGTTAAGTTTGGTTGACGTCAATCATCTCCGCCTCCTTATCGACCGTATGCAAAATTTATAAAAATAGTCTTAAACTTTGCAGCGGTCCACTCGTAAAAATTATCATTTTACTTTCAGTATGTTCGGTTAGCTCACTAAATACACTGGAATTAAATATTCCTTGAAGTTTGTAACTTGACTCGTGCGGCTTGGGTTTCTCAACGGCCATTCGCATGCATGAATGACCCGAGAGCAAGCAAATCTACACGTGAACTAAATTATCTATGTACGTATTCATGGGGCTACGGACTAAACAAAACTTCTAATAAACCTGATAATTTTATGGTAATAGGTCGTAAGGTTTATAGGTTTAAGTATATGTTCAGTCCGTAGCCCCAAGAAAATACTTGCAGAATAATTTGTTTGCTCACGTGCAGATTTGCTTGCTCTCGGGGTCATTCATGCATGCGAATGGCCGTTGAAAAACCCGACAAATGTCTTCATTTAAGGATTTGAATGGGTGCTTTGCCAATGTATTTAGTGTGCTAGCCGTACATATCGAAAGTACGGTAAAATGATAATATTTTACGAGTGAACTGCTGCAAGGTTTCAGGCTTTTTTTTTCAGGTAAATTTTGCATATGACTATGCTTCGTTTGGAAAATGGCTGTACCGCTTTGAAAGCTCAATCACCACTGACGAGTGGAGCCACACATATTAAGGGCTTTCCATATCCCGTAGGTAAGTTTACGAATACATCGCTTCCGCTAAGAATTTTCCTGTTGCGGATTGAGGTTTTGAACCCCAAAGGTCGAGCATACACCAGAAACGGCTTTAACTCTTAAGGCGTTAGCTCGCGATTTTCTTCGAACGCGCGATGTTTGACAATAAAATTATTCAAATTATCCGCGGAGGGCGAATAAATTAAACACGCCAACCAATCAGAAGCACTACCAGGTTTTCTGGTAGTGACGTCACTGGACGACATTATCGCCCAGTGCCTTCAGACGTCTCTCTCCCGAGACTTAGCGAGAGGAGGAGACGGCTGAAATTCAGGCTAAGAAATATGCTGAGCAAAAACGTTTATGGAGATTAGTTTTCAGCTGCTCTTATACATCATGAAAGTAAAATATCAGGAAGATCAATAATTTTGTAGTTTGAATTTTAGTGACGTCATGTGAAAACCGGCACGCGACTAGAAAAAGAAGCGAGAGACTTGGGGCGCTGGACCGAACTGAACGATCGCCTGTTTGTTTTTGCCTTCGTTTTCTTTTGCCTCTCAATTGAAACTTACACCTCCCATGCCATGCCATCCCCTAGCGTTGCGTGACATCCCAAAAAACGACTGCGAAGGAGATTACCCATGTCCAGGAAACGTTTCAAAAATTCGCCCTGGATAATTTTGTTCCTTCCTTGAGGGTTGTGCTCTAGTAGGGGGGATGGGATTGTTTTGGTTATTCGGTAAGTTTTGTCAGACAGATCTGATACCTTTTCAGTCAGTAGAGCGGGCGGTCTCCAATATTTGTTATGTCTGTTTGGTCGTTGAATCACCTGATTTGCTGTCACATTGAGACCATCTAAAAAAGGGGGCTGCTGATGTTTTTTTGTTGTCACAATTCTGATATCGATGAAACCCGCCTCTGCTGTTATCATCAAAACATTCATTGCATGCCACACAAGGTCGTTCTTGTTTATTGCGTTCGAGAGAACACAGTAACGGAGAGAAATCGAGTTTTCCTGTATGTATTTAGCCTCCTACGCAGACGCTCTTTGGGCTCGTCACGCAATCTTCCTCCTCAACTTGAGAGAGTAAGATTGCGTGACGAGCCCAAAGAGCACTAGTATGTATTTGGCCAATTTTGGTCCCCTCGAAAAAAAATTGTCAGGGGCAAATGACATCATCCCCTCGAATATTGTTTGGAATCGGTGGAAAAGTACTCTGAAAGCAAGATCCATAAGAGTGAGCCTGAACCAAGGAAATACTCGAATCAGTCGCACAGAGTTTGTTTACGATAAACGAGCACGCGATTGCACATGTTTACTTGTATTTGTGCTTCCAGCTTAGAATAATGTACGTAAAAAATATACACTTTTTAATTAGCTTTGACTCGATTTTACGCTGTGAGAATATTAAACACGAAATTCGAAGGCTGCCGTCACGCAACGTATCAACAATATACAGGGGGCCTCTTCGCTGGCATGGACTTTGACACTATGCATATCTGTCTGTAAAACCTCGGTTTTTGATGAAAAATGTTGATTTTAGTAAACGACATAGGTTGAAAGTCAGCTAGTGAAATCATTTAAGGTTTCTATATTTAAGTGACGGCGTTGAACGCACTCTCATAATCTTTGATTACTACTAGTACAGTATTTAATTTTTTATCCAACCGTAGCTACTGGCTACCGGAGATTGATTGTGATGTCACGCCAGTCTGGAAGCTGAGCGAGTCACGCGTACCGTAATTGATCGAAACCTGAGTTTACTTTCTTTTATAAAAGTCAATAGCAAGGCAGCAAAGACTTTATTAAACAACATCACAGCTTACCAACTATATGTAAATGACATACTAATCAATCCAGTTACCTCCCGGTTTAGTTCCCGACTTACAATAGACATGGAACACTCAAGAGAGACACGAACGCGATCCTGTACACGAAAATTGTGATAAGAACTGAAAACTGGAACTGTAGAGCGCGTGCAGTATATATCCTGCGAATACAGCTGAGTCAAGCTGAACACTGAGTTAAGATCACATCGAATCAAGGCCGAGTTTCTTGTGAGATCTAAGTAGTCTAATTATACGTCGACATTCATCGCGCCTATTCTGAGCGTCCTTGTTTTCGCTTCATTGTGAGCGATGGACCAAATACAAGCCCAATTATATCTTCAATGTGCTACTGATTTGCAAAATTACCTCTCTTTCCATGTTTTCTTCAAACTGCCAATGTTACTTCGAAGAAAATATATCGAAAAACTACGAGATAAGTACCAAAGGATCGCAAAGAAAAGAAGAGATTTTTACCTTTTAAATAAGAGGTGTTTACATTTGGAGTCACCATCAGCTAATCTACTTTCAGTACAAGTATACAGACATGGCAGTGAAAAATCCATTCCTACCTTTTCGTGCTCACGTCTAGATGCCCGGCTTAATGCGAACTTGTATTTGATATGTTTCCATGCGTGACATTCGCGACCATGTTGTTGTTTTGTATAAATTACGTGACGGCTTAAAGGTGGTCACGTGACACAGTTATAATCCTTTTTAAAGAGGGTGTTATATGAACATTAGAAATTAGAAGGAAACCTAAGATCTGCTAAGAAAAAGCTCTTAGTTGTACCTAAATATAATTGCTGCGGAGCGAGCGTAGCGAGCGAGCAGCAACATAAACAGGATTTAAGAAGAATATATAAAAGGGAGTACGAATTCTCGAATTCATCACTTTTTACCAGAATGCATTGCGGCTTTTTACCAGAATGCATTGCGCCTTCTACCAGAATGCATTGCGCCACGACTGCTCCTGACCACGAATAACACGAGGTTGTGACACTGTTGTGTTGGCGTCCTTTTTCGCGTGGATTGCAGTTGAGAAAGGTTAGTGGTTATGGTTTGCTTTAATTTACCTGTAAAGACTGTAAAGCGATGTGAGCGAGATCGTGCTTGGCTTTCACAACCCCTGCTGTTGTCGTTAATGCCGAATTATCTGGACGATTAATTGTCACATCATAATTTAAAACTTAGTGCGTCAATTTCGTAGCAGTCTCGCCCCCTTCGTCAAGTTCTTAATTAAAACAAACGAGAACCGTAGAACACGCTAATTTATATCTGCTGCGATCGATTTGTTTCCATCCAAACACGAATTTAAGCTAAAACTTCAGCATTTTCACATATCGCCACGGCCGGACGCGTCCTCATCAGAGTCTGTCACATTCGATCCTAGAGATATGTGCGTATCAGTTCAGAATTTAAGTAAGCTTTCTACTTTTACAATTTCCACATCTTTTGTTTATTTGGTATCAATTCATGTCCAAACAGTTAAGATCACCATGTGCTTTTGTCACGATCACCGGCGATGCGTCATACAGTGTATGTATTAATGTGTCGTTGTTGTTTTCTTGCAGACAATTTCATTTGGAAATCTGCGCCACGAACAACACGAGGATGTCATAGAGTCTTTTCGCGTGGATTTCACTGAAATTTTGTTTTGATTTACCTGTAAAACGATGTGCAGGAGATCGTGATTGACTTTCACAACTCTTGCTTTTGTTTTCAATGCAGTACGTGAAAGTTTAAAGTGTAAAAATCTAAACGCCCGGGTCTGGACGATTAATAGCTCTTATCGCAGTTATCAGCGGTTTGACATGCAAGCGAGGCGAAAGGGTCAATACTGCATTGTATTGACCCTTTAGCCTCGTTTGTGTGCCGCTCTAAACAAAGGAATATTTGACAGCGGGCTCAACTCCGATAACAGCTATTGTAACATCTTATTTAAACTCTTAGCAGTCTCGCCTCCGTGGTCGAATTCTTAAATCAGATGAAGAGAAATCGCCGTTACTAAAACTTGCAGAATAATTAAAACAAACGGAAACTGTAGAACACGGCGCTTATATCATATAATGCTAAAGTTTTAGCAGTTTCACATATCGAACGTAGACGTAGACGTAGACGTATTTCCGGCTGTCACTGGTGCCGCCAGCGGAGACAAGCGACAGCCGGAAATAGTTCGCAGGCTAGCAATCGACGCATTTTCAATACTGTCAACACTCTAGACTTAATGCTCCTACAATTTCCACATCTTTCAAATTTCATCTTCTCGATTTTCCTTGTAAACTTGGGCCATCGCCATCGATTCGTCATGATGCATGAAGTTGATACATACAAGGACAGATTTTAAGTTACACACCACAAATTGACACGACTTTAAGAAATAAAGGTTATAATGTAAGACTTGGAACGCGTAGATAGATCAATGACTAAGTAAAATATGTCATTATCAACAAAATGTGTCGCAGCATTGCTATCTTTTAGATACCCTAGTCTTAGAACATATGGATATAGAGCGTTCTCTCATAGAGCTCCCACTTTGTGGAACGCCCTACCCGATGACATTAGGTAAGTGGACCTCCTAGAAACATTTAATCCAAACTTAAAACTCATCTGTTTAGGCAGTTCTTTTATTGATTGTTTTATTTTAAATTTTAAATTTACTATTCAATTGATTTTATATTTATATCACTTTTACTGTAAGGGCCTGTTTACATGGAGGTGGGGGACCCCAGGTAGGTGAGGTAACCCGCCTAGGTGGGGTAACCCGCCTCTCCATATAATCTCTCATTTTTATTTGATCATGTTTACATGATAGGTGGGGTAACCCGCCTAGGCAATCTTGCTCCCCACGAACGTCTGCTGAAAAACGAACGGGTTGTTTAATTACACCAATCACAGCGCACTTCCCGGTCAAGGCAGCGAACTTTGAACCTTGATCAATTTTCGCGCGCGACATTGTAAAAATGGAGGATATTTGCGTGGCATTCCAACGCCGAACGGGTTTGCGAGACTTTCAAAATCGTCGATATGAATCCTTTTCAGCGGAAGCTATGGAATATTTCGTGAAGAAAAAGGTGGACGTCTTCGTTAATCTACGGATACCAATGTGACCTTTCAACGATTATCTGGACGTTATCGGCAAGAAGCTGTAAAGTATTTAATACGTGAAGAAAAGGATGGACATGTTCGTTCGCGGACATTTATTTGCATGGCTGGTTTCTAGTTTCGGTTTCGGAAAGTCTACTTGAAATGATCGCAAAGCGCCAAAATACTAGCGTGCAGCTGAGCGCGTCCTTTCATCGAGTGTGCGAGACAGTTTCGATAATCTGTTTAAATCCCCATCGAGAAACTATAGTTTATTTCATTGTGAAAAAGATGAAGTGCTCGTAGATCTACGAACGCGGACTGGAAGCTGCATAGTAAATTTGAAAACGTTGACGTTGCGCACGTGAGAATGCAACAGTCTCGCCCCAAGGGAGCCTGTTCAGTTTATTATTAGCTTTTAATTACATCATGATAATTAGCCGACGCCGATTGGCTCTAAAGTAATTTTCACGTGATTGCTCGGAGTCCAAACCGGGACGCAAGCAAACAAAGGGAAAGGAATGTCCCCTTGGCTTTAGCAGACGTTCGTGGGGGAGGAAGATTGCGTGACGAGCCCAAAGAGCGTCTGCGAAGGAGGCAATATAGGAAGCACTCAGTCACACTCCTGCGAGTGGTTTTCAATACAATTCCGTTCTTTTTGCAAGTTTTGAAACTGTCATAAAACCTTTGCCTTTCGGTTTTAAGACCTAGAATTTACCGTTCTTCCTAATTTTTTTTAGTTTAATCCTCTTTTTATTTCCAATATTATATGCGAGTAGCCTCCTTTTGTAGTGATAAGTAACGGAAAAGGTTTCTGGAGGGCAAAGCTTCCTCGCTTCCCGTCATACGATCAGGAGCTTCTGCTTGGCATACATTCTAATGTTTGCAGTATTCACTCGTTATTAAATCTCAACTTTTTCAGGCATAGGACTGAAAATTGGTCTTCTGGCTGTTTAATTAAGACAGTTTCTTTCCAGTTCTATAATTCATTTAGCTGCAGCGAAAAGTTGAGAAATTCTTGGTCACGTGACCAACTGTTGCAAAAAAAAAAAGGCGTATAGGGCTGGAGCAACTTTTCAATTGTTTGTAATTTACAATTCCATTTCCCATAACTGTTTTCGGCTGATGAGACACTGGAACCTGGAAAAATTGGCAAATGATGAGAAAAATTTCCGCCGCTCCGACGTTCAGCTAAAAAAAGGACTACCTCAGGAGGTAGAGGTACACTGTAGTCTACAATTCCCAGCGTGGTTGCTCTAGTTTTTACTACGACCCGTGCTGACTAGACCCAGCCAGGCCTCATACCATGAGGGAATTTCCTTGTGATAAGGCATGTTGCAAAAATGATGATAACAGGACACAAAGGCATCTTTGGGATGCGCATGACTTAAATGTAGCGAGGCTTGGTAGCTTCATTGTGGCCCTTGGGAACCATGTCATACCGGAGATGAGTTTAAAAACACGTGGGACCCGAAAGCCAGTAAACATCTTCTCTATTGACTCCACGTCGTTCACCGAGTAAGAATAAGATCTGGAAGGTAAAATCATTCCTTCGATAAAAGGCACTCTTTCATCCAGTCGACCCTCACAAACTTTACCATTGTGAATTATCTGCCATACTATTTCCTGAGTCCATGTTAAACCTGCAATGATAACTTAGATCCTTAGGCAGATTCAGATACTTTTAGTTAGTTTACCAGCCTTTAGAGACGAGTGTCCTTGAGTAAAATTAGAACCTGGATTTACCTTTTTCTTTGCACTGGGTAATCGGGGGCGAAGAGGGGGGTGGGAGGGGGTAGACGGGAATTTGGCCACTGCTTACGTGCAAGAAGATTATAGTCAAAAACTGGGAACGTTCTTCCAGCGTTGTTCATACTATAATGCTTTGCAAATCTGAAACTACATTCTTAATGGACGAAACTGCACCTCTCGGATGTTAGATTTTCTTCAATCCGAGAAGGGGGATTGATAGTTTTTCAAACAGCCTCGCATACACTCCCCCTACAAACTAATGGCTGCTGAAATCCTTTTAGACTTTCAAGGACATGTATTTTTAAATGTTTAAGTCAGTAGCAAAAAAGTGAGAGGTATGGTTAACAATCAATACAATTGAACTGAGCCAGCGACACGTGAGTTCTGATCCAGCTTGTTTTTTAACCTGTTCATATTTGCACACCTCTCTTGATCAAAATGTTTTCTTACGTAGAACACTTCAACAGTTTTTGATTTTTCAGGAGTTTTACAACAGAGATTTGGATTTTGGTAAAATTTGGTCCCGAAACGGGATTTTCCCGTAATAAGTAGCTATTAGTCGATCGACCAAACCAATGACGAAAAATGTAAGGGTTTCTTTACTCTTGTAGTGTCATTTCTTATTTATCCACGGGGAGATTTTACTGTTTGGTCACATATACATTGAAACTGTTCGCATTTGCACTACCTACAGGAAACTATTTAACGTTCGCGCTAATTGTTTCTGCGCATCCCTACTGCGCACGCAAATTCACACGCCACGTCATGCATCGAGCGCGCGCTAAGTAATAAAACGAAAAATGATAGGGCAATTGCTATAGCTTTCTCTAGATTCAACGATCTTGCACATTCTGTGACCCCTATTTTTCTTTTGATGGATCATTTCTCTACCGTTTTTTCTACGTTTAGCGAAAAAATGACGAAAATCTATCTATTAGAAGTTTAATTCTTTTGCAACACGCACGATTTTAGCTGTTCGTTTATCTGTGCGGCGGTTTTATATGCCTCCTGAAGGGTTACGTTTTGTGAAAACGTTGGCAACATTTGGAATTATTAACGCAAAGGATTCACTTATACAAAATATTACTATGATAGTTTGTCTCCGTTGATTTATCTTTGATATTTTAAGCTTAAATCCCTGGAGACCATACTTTTTTACGCGCGCCAATTTTTCAATATCAGACTAGTACGTTTTCCGCACGCTTTCAGTCTCTGAAACAAAGTCCGTGACACCCATTTGTTTTTCATTTCTGAAACAAGTAATTCATTTTATGTCCGTAGTAGAAGTTTGAAGAAGATCTATCGACTAGAACATTTTGGCGCGAACGTCCTTAAAAGCTTTGAACCTGATCTTGGGAGGCAACCTAGTTTAAGCTTCCACCTTTTCTTCTGCGATACCCAGACCGCACGGAACTGGAAGCCCATTAACCATCAGCGCGTCATGATCCATATGTCACCTTGCTCTTTATATTCGTGTTCCTAAAAAGTCAATGCCGGCATTTATAAACGCCCCTTGTATTAGCATATCGTAGGAGTAGCAACGCAAACGTGCTTGGCAGGAGGAACAGCGACTTGAGAAAGAAGCGAGTGATTCTGGGCGTTTATAACCCAACTGAACGAAGTGTTAAGCTGCACCGTGTGGTCTCTATAGACCTCTATTTTCTCGTATTTTCATTCAATCATTGAACACATGGATAGAATCGCAATAAACTTGGACGTCACCCGTCCATTTAGTTTGACAAATCTGATGTTACACTGATATCTGTCCCTTAGTGGTCAGTCAATGGAGCGGGTGACACCGAGGGGGGTATTGTTCCATCTTCGTTATGCTTGTTTGATCGTCGAATCACTTGATTTGCTTTCCCAGTAGACTATCATCACTAAATATTATAATTTATTTATAAATTTCTTTATCAATTTTATTTTTTCAAATGAATCCTATTTCAATAACAATACAATACTCAAAAAAAAATTTACTCTGAGACTATGATAAATGATCGCGAAGTTTCTTTAGGATGAACTTGTTACTGTTCCAGTTAAGAAATTAAACAAAGTTAAACTGTCTGCTTTGGTCTTTATATCGATAAAACCTGTGTCCGTGACGTTTTCTCTGAGAGCCCTCTTAATACGGACACCCGGATAATGGCATGCCCCCTTGGTGTCCGTATTTCCCGGGTTCCACTGAGTGGAGCTCGGTTAATACGGACACCAACGCGACATGCTATAGTGTCCGTATTATCCAGGTGTCCGAATTCCGGCAACTTTATTGCATGGATCATAGCCAAAATGAACAGAAATTGTAAAATATTGCGCGTATACCTATAAGATTATAAATTCCAATCGTAAGAAGATTAATTCTAACTTTAAGGGGCATAGTTAATTACAACATAAAAGACAACTATTTACGTGTACAATTTTGCTCATGAGTTAACCCATGCTAAAAAAACAAAAAAAATGACGATGACGGTAAGTTTATTAAGATTCAATCCCTGTCCCTTCCATTCTTTCTTTGGACACTTTATCAAATAACTTGTTCTGTTCCTCAGTGAAGTACTTTTGCCATCACCCTTCATTCCTTCAAACCAACTAAAGTTTGTATGTTCAGAGCTTTTCATGGCACCAAATGAAGTTTGTTGGACAATGAGATCACATGTTTCTGGAGAGATTTCTTTACCAATGAACTTTGCTATCTTTTCCACAGTATCTGCTGGATCCTAAATAAATGCAAAACATTGCTCAATTCATTATTCATCAATGCGATCAAACCACACACCACCTAAGGCTACAATGCACATAAAAAAGGATATCTTGTGTTTAATAACATATTCTTTCATTCCCTTATTCCATTTCCCCATTAGTAATCTCATAATGATACAATAATAAAGGTCAACAAACTAGGGAAATATTGGAAGACTTGTGTGTGATATTTTCAAGGATTCCGTACATGTATATGGAGGATAAGTAATTTAATCAGAATTGTCTCCCAAGATCAAAATCAGTGTGGCAAACATCGAGGGGTGCACATTGAGCAACAGCTACTGTTCAGAATTCATCTAGAACTATCATGGCAAAGAAATAACCAAAACAATAAGCATAATTTATTAAAGACAAATTTTCAAGTTGCTGGAAAATATAGATCCATTCCTTTTCCTCAACATAAATGTCTTGACTTTTACTTCCCAGAAATTTCCTTGTTAAAAATTTGCCAGTCAGCAGATACATTAAACACACATGGAAGTATTGGTGCAGGGCCATATGTAGACCTTGAAAGGGGGGGATGCACAGTTGGGTGTGGGAACTACCCAGATTCAAGCTTAATCGTGTTTTCCTCACCATTCCCACAAAGGCTCTTTTGGGTTGAATCCCCCCTCCACTCAAACACACAATCCCTCTCAAAAATTATTCCAGTATAAGTCCATGCTTTCCTTTAAAAATTGTGGCTTTTGAGATACCCATCCCCCCTTGAAATTTCCAAATTGTGATCCTCTTTGGCGTGGGTCAAGATATTTTCTGGAAACACATTTTTTAGGCTACAGGTGAGTCGCTATAGGTCTTCCAACCAGTGGGCAATTGGTTGGCGTGCAGATACGTCAGGGAACAGATCTGCTGCGTGTCCCTGAAACACAACATTGACATTCATCAATCCATTATTCCCAATTTATCAGAACTGAGAGTAGTACAGGGTCATGCATTGTTTTGGCAACGGCTTGGAGTTATTGTCTGCTTCATTAGTGTTAGCAGTGTGCCAAGATTCCAAAGTTTTTTCGAACTCGGAGACTGGAAGGTAATAATCACTCTATTGACTTCAACAATGCCAGAAAAATTGATAAGGGAAACTTCCGAATTCAAAAAACTTTGGAATCTTGGCACACCGCTAACACCAATGAAGCAGACAATAACTCCAAGCCGTTGCGAGTGGCGATGAGCTGAATCTAATTTTGCCAAAGTTTGCTCGTCCTCTATACTCTTATTTTTTCTCATCAGGTTTTTTGGCACTGCCACAAATAAATGTTGTTAGATGAAAAATATTTAATGATTTTGCATTTTTCTCTGCAAAACATTACCGGTCCAGATGCCGGTCTACATGGGAAATTATTATATGACTGTGTCTTACAAGGATTGGGAACTACCGAATTCACGAATTTGATTGGCTGAAATCGATATTGAAAAGCGGTCAAGATTTTTCATGTCACGCGATATGAAAACCTAATGTATCGTCCTCATCAGGGCCTTCTCCTCGGCCTCTCGTCAATCTCGAGCCCAGAGTTCTCAGGCTCCTCGGTCAGCGGTGGGTCGCCGGGGAGAACTCTGGGGACACGGAATTTTTACCGCAGAAATCGTGCGGTTCCGGTTCTTGTGCGCATGCTTGGGTTTGATGTAATAAGATGGAAAAACGGAAGTCATTACGAAGTCAACTTCAGCCATTATATGATCGAGAAAGGCGGTATTTCTGTTAAGCGGACTTAAGCTGTTTTTGGAATTGGAGCTGGTTGGGTATTTCGATTTCTACTACGAAACTGAGAGATGTCAGGCGCCTTTTGGTAGGTGATTTTCGAGTCTTGCTATGAAATCAAGCACATCTGGAGCTCTCTCAGTACACTACTCCCCCGGGACACTACTCCAAGTGAAGCTCTTGATTTTGTTTCTTTTCTGCAGACATGCAAAACGGACGGAGATGTTTCCACACACACAGATCACGGCACTGTTGATCAATCTCTTCCAGGAAGTGTTATTTCATGGATGATTTTACGCTTGGTAAAAGCATCACAGCCTTAGGAATTTCCGTTGTAAATTGTTTCTAAGCCACACAACAGCTTATGGATTTCTTCCCTCTGCAAAGGTTGATTGCCATTATCTGTCAGCTGATAGAAACAAAACAAAAGTTTGAATTCAGATCTGACCAACAGACAAGAACAGTTAATGCTAAAATAAAGCAAAACATAGTGTTATTATATGGCTACCCCTGTGAGTGAGCAAGAATATAAACCAATATTAGCTTGGACTCAGTTATTAGCTACTCTACAAATGGTAAAGATGGAAATAACTTATGTGATAAAATAATTTTTTCATCTACCAAGCTTGTTTTGTCAAGACTGCTGGATATTGGCCTCATTATTTTTGGTGTGTTCATTGACCTCAAATGCATCTCAGACCATGAACAATTGGAAAGAAAGGGTTTGGCCTGATGAGTGGGCGACCATGAAACAGGCTTGTAGGGAACTTGTTTGCTTTTTCTACCATATATACTTCGCTCTACTTCTGTGTATTGAGCACTGTTTTGCGAAAATCAGTTTTCACACTTTACATATATTATATAATCTATCTAAATATATCTATCTAGCCTGAACTCATGCATGCTCATTTAGTAACCCATATATAGTATGGTCATGGAATATAGTTTGGTAGACCTTTACTGGGATCAATAATTTGACTATAGTTACAGTGTAATTAGTGTGTTGATAGAAGCAAAGGTGAGGGGTGGAACCCCATGGTAGCAAGGTAAAACTAATCTAAAAGCTAAACACAAATTTAAAAAAAACTTAAATATTGTTTTGAATCATACTCCTTGCGTTATTATGAATGAGACAATCAAAGATACATTATGCTTCATTGCCTGTCTCCACTCAGGAGATAAATGGGAATGAGAGAAAAACTGCTGGGGTGAGAATATGACCTATACCCTTCCAATGAAGTGATATCTTGTCCATAGGGAAGCAGTGAAATTATATCACCTCATGCAAGTTGGCTCATGCTCCAGAGATCTCCAGAAACTGGAACGATCTTTCTGTGTGGGCTTCCAGTGGCTAAGCAGTATGACAAGTAATTTGTGATACCTTGTAAAGTATGATATAGCAGATTTTTAATGTCTCCAATTAAGTATCAAACTGAAGAATATGTAGAATGTCGAAAATTAAACTCTTTTAAGACCTTTCAAGAATCTTAAGTCACCTCAGGATTTTGAAGGCCAACTTTCTCAAGAATTTTTTCACTTGGGAATGCCTCTGTGACAGGGTTGGGTGGTATCTCATTCACAGTGGAATCATGACTTGCTTCATTTCCATCTTGCATAATGGAAGAACATGGCTGTTATGAAAAACAGCAATCAGGAATCCACCGTAGGAAAAAAGATGGTGGCTGTACATTTTACCACAATACCTTGCGAACCTAACACAGCGTTTAAGACACCAGGAAAGCCAAATTTTTACAATATTTGTCCCTGTACTAAGCACATTGTGTATCGTAGGTTTGAAGATTTTACAACCCTTTTGTGCCTTTTTATGAACGTTTTTAAAGTTTTTTGTGCGCTAAGAACTGTGGGTTAATGTACCAGTCGCCATCTTTTTTCCTACGGAGGATTAATACATTCTAATTGTGATTTCCACATCATTAACCTGATTCTAGAAAACTTGGATGTTCAGGTTTGTTTTGTCTGCATTAATTCAACAATTTTTTTAACAATGATCTGGTTCATGAAGAAATTTAAACAATATGTACAGGGTGTATTTTGTCCAGGTGTACATGAAAAAGTATTTAATAAATGTATTTTAAATAAATACCACATATTCACCTCAGGGTTTTGGAGCTGGCCATCTCTCCCCATAATTTCCACACTTGCATCTTCCATAGGGTTGACCCAGGCTTGGGTAGTGTCTTGGCCCCAGTGTCACAAATTCCATTTTCCTTCCATACAGAAGAACATGGCTGTTGAATGATGACAACCCAGGTTACCGGTAATTATATTCTCTGATTTCAATGTTAAGACGAAATGTACTTTATAAATGATTAAAGCTTAATTTAGAATGCATTGTCTCCTCAGAATTTGGAAGCCTGTCATTCTCCAAAATTTCAGGATGTGCTAGCTCTTTAATACCACAGTGTCAAATGCTTCATTTCCTTGCATCTGACTCTGCTGTTGTTATGGAAATGACGTAAGCTGCAGTTTGAGTAATGCAGTTTGTACATTATTGAAAACGGAATACATTATGGGCCCAGCAAAGGGGCCCAAAAACAAAGACAGAGACGAAATGTGGGTGCAGTAAATCAGCGTTGATAACCAACTTTGAGGTCTTTATTGTCAAGTTTCCTCGAGTTTGGGTGATTTGTTTACCCCATTAATAAATGTATTGTGTACAGCATCGATAATGAAATTCCAAGGATAAATGGGATTTAATTCCTAAGCATATCTATCTATTTCTCCTGATGCACGACATTAATTAGTATATCTACCTTTAGATTGACTAGAATCTATTTTGAAATACCTCGGTATCCAGAGAATCCGCAGGCTTTGGAAGTATTGTTTTAAACAGGCAAACTCTAGAGTTCGTACTACTGCTTTTTCTTTCCAGATGCCTTCGTTTCAAATCAGGTAAAACGGAGGGAGAGGCAGCTGTTTGTGAGGGACTTCTGTCTGCGATAGATCTCTTTAACTCTGGAGCAAAATGCTTTTCGTCGGCGTTGTGACAAATGCTGTAAAACTTCTCTGTCTTCTCTATTATACACTTTATCAAAAGATAACACGATCGACAAATTGAAGTTGAAACAGCTCCAGCTTCCTCCCGTACATTTATGTCTCCGTACTTAGCTGTACTTTCTAACGGCCTCGGCTATTCCTTTGCTTGACGATTTTTCACCAAACAGCTTCAAGTAGAACTTCTCCTTTTTTCAATCAATTTTCTACAGTTTCTATAAGAACGGCAAAATCATCCAAGGATGCGGCTGCCATTACGTGAGCCCTCTCGAAGCTACGTTCGCAGCGGCAACGTGTGGCAACGAAAGTTTTTTTTTAAATGGCTGAAAGCTTAGCAAGGAATATGTTTCATTCGTATGTTTGAAACTGTGTTAGTTTGGTGTAATATATTTATACATGACAGAGGTGCAGAAGGAAAAAAATTCAAATCTACCTCCAAAACATTTCACCGTCCTCCTTTCGTTTCTGTTGACTTCCGCTTATAAGCCACAGCCAATGAAAATAAATATCTTTTTTCGGAAGATTTCCGGTACGACCGGCTTCCGCCCAACGATTGTTTTACTGAGAGCCAATCAAAAAAATCATATTTTTTCGTGTCCCCAGAGTTCTCCCCGGCGACCCACCGCTGACCGAGGAGCCTGAGAACTCTGGGCTCGAGATTGCCCAGTTGATAAAACCAAATTATCTCTATCACATTACCTTTCTTTTAAGCGGTGTTGTGTTACAAAGATTCGATTTATAAGGGTTTGTATGAGAACGCAATGGCTGACATTGGCTGGCATTGGCTGTCGACAAATTGATGCTGACTACCCCCGTCGGGCTTTTTTCGTTGTACACCGTAACCAAACAAACTTTTTGGATTAACATTATCATAACTGTTCAGAGTCCACTGAGTGTTGCTACATCCAGGGGCTTTTTATTCACAGAAAAACTACTCTTGTACGCCTTGCGTGCCTATTGTTTGTATCGTGCTCGAGAGATGAAAAGCGAAATACCGGAGGAGTGGGTCGTAATAGGTGTTATAATACCAGTTCAACAGAGAGATAAGACCTTCGTCAAATAAACGTTAACCACGTTTGGCCTGTTGGTCTAGTGGCATGATTCTCGCTTAGGGTGCGAGAGGTCCCGGGTTCAACTCCCGGACAGGCCCTTTTTGACACTCTTTTGTCAATGAAGACAATATCATAACGAAACAGGCAATTCTACGATGGTTTTTGTGACGTAACAACGGCCATATGGAATAACGGACTACCTTTCTCCTTCGAAAAAAATACTTTCATTTTTGTGAAAACAATTCCAACTGACCACCATGAAACCCTTCTATATAACAATATGACTTAACTAAGGAAAACCTGTAGGGGAAATCTGTCATTTAGTTGAAATATTTCAAGCAGACGCACCTTATGGCTGTTTCATTTCTTTTATTAGACACTGCATCAGAAAAACAAGAAGACCTTTTTGACGATTCAATCATAATACTGACTACTTATCAAAGTATGTAAAAAGGTACCTTTTTTGCTCATGGATGTTACGTAACATCCATGAGCTTAGGAGGCAGTCGGATGGCACTCGATCACTCACTCACTCACTCACTCACTCACTCACTCGATTCTGATTAATTTATTCATTAAGCCGGATTAAATCGTTTCTCCCAACCCTCCCCTGCTTAGTATGGTTCTTTTCCTAGGCACTTCATGGTGTAGGTTCAGCAGGTTTTAGCGGGGTACTAGAAAGACGAATTTTTTGTCCGACAACATGGAGTTCGTACATATGGCGGCTAACGCGGCACGAAGATGGTTTTTGGTTCAACTCGTGGAGTTGTAAAATTGAAATTTGTCAAGCTAAGCAGCAGTAGCTGTAACAAATGGACATGGAAAGACAAGAAGCATAGCATAGCGCTCGTCAAAAACCCATGTGTAAATTCATAAGGTCAAGGTGTTTTTTCATTAGACGTAAACAAAATTCTCCGATTACAAAGTCACGCTAAACTCACGCTATGCAAAGAATGTAATCAGATACTCTTTTTTTCGTATATTTGCTGAAGGGCAAGAGAGTCACGTTTCGCAGAAAATGTAAGTTTCGTGACCTGAAGGTTTTGCGTGATCCGTGAAGAACCTGAAATATTAACCGATATTCGTGATTTTACCACACAGCTCTACGTGATTTTGAGACACAAGTTCTCCGAATAGTTACAGTGGTCTATCGAGAGTGCCTTAGCCATGCAATATGCAATACGGAGCCTTGATTTAGCCATTCGCGAGTTTCCTTCCTACAAACACTGTTTTTAATGTAAGAGCAGGTCCTTACTTTCTTATTTTCGTAATTCGGGAAATCGAAATTTGTTTATCCGTGAACCGTGATCCTCTGTATTTTAGGTTCGTGAACCGTGCCAGAGACTTCCCTGTACGACCCTCTTGATATCTAAAGCTTTTAATCGGACATTGTAAACAGACCACGAGAAGATGGTAAATTGTCTTTTTGTTAGATTATTTTTTATCAGTGCTGGCCTGATGGGCCGCTTGACACAAATGTAGACTTTGACTTCCACCGTCTGAGTTTCTATTTGCAGAACGAGTGCTTGTGCCAAACGTTTCCCATGAAAATCACTAGATTTTCATGTGAATGACCGTGCAGGTGACATATATTTTCATACCAATATAGTTTCGCTCAAAGACTCGTTTTGCCACAGTGGCAAAAGTAAACTTGGCATTGGGCTATTCATCCATGAGCTGCTCAGAGAGCCTTTGATTAGATAAAGGTATACGACAAGGGATTCCTTTCTATCAAAATGGTAAACAAAAGGGTAAGGGGTTGGACCTCGGGGCGGAGCCTCCTCGTGTAGAATTTTGTGGAGTAGCCCTCCCTCCCTTCACCTCCCCCCTCCACCCCACTTATACAACATTTGAAGCTTTGATGAATACGTTTCAAAAGTAATGAGAACTAAAAAGTTCGACATCTCTAAGGCACCGATGGGATTTGAACCCATGACCTCCTGTTTACTAGACAGTCGCTCTAACCAACGAGGGTTCTCCAATACTCACAAACAGACTCCAATGGAATATCATTCATTCCAATGGTATTCCATTGGTGATATGCATATCATTACGGGCACTTAGAATATTTTCTACAGTTTCAGGCTGTGAGGGGATGCATTCTACTTGTCCATTGGTACGATTGGTACGATTAGTACGATTGGTACCAATGGAATATCATTCATTCCAATGGTATTCCATTGGTGATATGCATATCATTACGGGCACTTAGAATATTTCCTTCAGCTTCAGGCTGCGAGGGGGTGCATTCTACTTGTCCATTGGTACGATTGGCACGATTGGTACGATTGGTACCAATGGAATATCATTCTTTCCAATGGTATTCCATTGGTGAAATGCATATCATTACAGGGACTTAGAATATTTTCTTCGGCTTCAGGCTGTGAGGGGGTGCATTCTACTTGTCCATTGGTACGATTGGTACGATTAGTACGATTGGTACCAATGGAATAACCCTCATGGCATTGGTATTCCATTGGTGAAATGCATATCATTACGGGCACTTAGAATATTTTCTACAGTTTCAGGCTGCGAGGGGGTGCATTCTACTTGTCCATTGGTACGATTGGTACGATTAGTACGATTGGTACCAATGGAATATCATTCATTCCAATGGTATTCCATTGGTGATATGCATATCATTACGGGGACTTAGAATATTTCCTTCAGCTTCAGGCTGTGAGGGGGTGCATTCTACTTGTCCATTGGTACGATTGGTACGATTAGTACGATTGGTACCAATGGAATAACCCTCATGGCATTGGTATTCCATTGGTGAAATGCATATCATTACGGGCACTTAGAATATTTTCTACAGTTTCAGGCTGTGAGGGGGTGCATTCTACTTGTCCATTGGTACGATTGGTACGATTAGTACGATTGGTACCAATGGAATATCATTCATTCCAATGGTATTCCATTGGTGATATGCATATCATTACGGGCACTTAGAATATTTCCTTCAGCTTCAGGCTGCGAGGGGGTGCATTCTACTTGTCCATTGGTACGATTGGCACGATTGGTACGATTGGTACCAATGGAATATCATTCTTTCCAATGGTATTCCATTGGTGAAATGCATATCATTACAGGGACTTAGAATATTTTCTTCGGCTTCAGGCTGTGAGGGGGTGCATTCTACTTGTCCATTGGTACGATTGGTACGATTGGTACCAATGGAATATCATTCATTCCAATGGTATTCCATTGGTGAAATGCATGTCATTACGGGGACTTAGAATATTTTCTTCGGCTTCAGGCCGTGAGGTGGTGCATTCTACTTGTCCATTGGTACGATTGGTACGATTAGTACCAATGGAATATCATTCATTCGGCTCGCACGCTTTAGCAACGAAAAATATAGAGTTGTATTTAGCCTGTGTTTGGGCTCGCACGCATTAACAACGAAAAATATACAGTTGTATTTTGCGTGTGTTTGGGTTCGCGC
>OZ026597.1:41231733-41241733 GCA_964020085.1 Micromussa lordhowensis
GCATTCAAGTTTAGAACGAGGTATATACATTCTAATTAGCGCTTTTCGACCCTCCCACTTTAGGACTCCGAAGCGCTCTTTGGCCTCCCAAGATTTGAGAACAAAGTTTATTGTGTTTTGCGCTTTAAGGCATTCGCGTTTTCCTCAGAACGAGGAAAGTACATTGTCCTTACCATGTTTTCCTCTCGAGCCATTCACGGGTCATTTGTTCGAATGGACAAGGATGAAAAGATGAAAAATTGACAGACCTGTCTATTTTTAGCTTGAATTTACCGCGAATTCAGACTCCCGCAGGGACAACAGTGACCAATCATAAGCACGGACTTGATTCTTTAATTGACGTCGGCATTTTCACTGGAAGATTAAAAGGGAAAGCCGCCATTGTTTCCCTTACCGATGCGCGCTCGTGTAGAACGGAACTGACCTATTTTGCGGGAAAAGAAATCTAAAAATAGACCGGTCTGTAAAAATGCCGTGACACAGGCTTAGTATTGGAGTTGCAAGCTCCTAGTGATGGGCTCCTGTCATAGTGGCACTTTAAACAAGTGTTTCTGTAGGCATCCTTTAAAAAAAAAAAACAGTATACTTTTTAGCTTTCTACCGACGTCTAAGAAACTAATAGACTAAAATAAATTTGATCTAGGCTTTTTGTTTTGAACCTTTCAGGAGGAAAAACAGCAGTTATTTGAAATCAAAGAAATAAATCACAAATCTTAAGATAGTGTTTTCCAGCTGGCTTAATTGAAAGAAATGTTGGTCCGTGTGAAGGTCGAACTCACGACATTGGCGTTAACAGCACCAGGCTCTGCCGACTGAGCAAAACCAGTCCAAAAATTAGGAAAAGAGAAATCAGCTAGAAAGCAAAAGAAAGTGTTTTCCAGCTGTTTTAATTAAAATAAATTTTGGTCCGTGTGAGGAACTTCTGTCAACCAACACGTACTAATTTATCTTTGAAACTATTTTCAACCAAGTGCAAATGGTTTAGAAAATTTAGAGACAGTTTGTTTGTTTATAAAAAAAATATTTCATACTACAAAGATTGATCTTTATTTTGCAGTTGAAAATGGCCCTGCTAAATTTCGAGTTGCTGGTGTTTCAATAGATGAAATGTTTTGTGCTATTTGTAATATTTAGCGGTTAGACGAAATGAAGGTGCGAATTAAAAAGAGCATATGCCTTTACTTGCGAATATGGAGCGAACCTGTCATTGTGTTGTTTGAATTGTGCTGTCCACGTGAGCAACGAGGGATTAGCTCAAATGGTAGAGCGCCCGCTTTGCATGCGGGAGGTACCGGGATCGATACCAGGATTCTCCATTTTTCTTATTTTTTTATTTCTTACCATTTTAATACTTGCAGATAACATTTTACTCGCACCGATTGATAGTAACAATCTGTCGCATTTTTCTTCTTTGTTACCAAAGTTAAATTAAGAAAACCAGCCCTTTTTTAAGTAAACAAAACAATGGCAATGAAATATTGTAGTTTGAGGAGTTACAATAAAGTAGTCAGGTTTTATGTTCATGTTTAAAATGTAGAACAATAATAAAAATTCCTTTTTGTCCAAATTTCATACATTGAATGATTGTCAATCCTTCTGAAGTTTTGCAACATTTTAAGCCCGACAGGTTTCCTCATTAGGTGATAGAGCACGTTTGAATTTCCAAGTTTATGTGCGTTGCGTGACATTAAAATGGTGGCCCGATAAGGTTCTCGAATTATTGCTCAAGATTTAGCTCAGTGAACAATTCTTGCGGCAGAAGAATCATTAATTTCAATGTGTCGGGGCTGTAGAGTAATAACTTTTCGTTTCAAAAACTTTTCTTTACTTTACGGCCGCGATGTTCGTGCCCCTCCGAAGGCGGGCACAGACATGGCGTCTCCATACAAAGCTCTATAAGATAATTTGGTTTTATCAACTGGTTTGATAATGTGACAATTCACATTATCAAGCCAGTTGATAAAACCAAATTATCTTGTAATACTCCCACCACCGCAGCATCACAGTTTCTTTAGAAACCTGCCCCCTTTATTCAATGTCTGGGTGAAACACCTTTCCGAATAACGCACGAATGAATAACCACACAGACCTACATAGATTATGTAAACACCAGTGAAATACCAGGTGAGCTTTCGCGCGTAAATATGATATCTTCACACGTGAAAATAAGATGTTATTTCACACGTGAAAATATCATGTTGTTTTCACAAGTGTTAAGATTACCATTGCTATAGTTACATAATATCTTAAAAAGTACTCAGATTTGTTGCTGTATGATCGAAACATCACCGGTTCGTCCTTGGAATTCTTGAGTTATCTTCGGCAAACTTCGGAAAATGTCCGGAAAATGTTCGGAAACGTTCGTCTGGCCTTCGGAACAATTTTGGAAAATCTTCGAAAATCTTCGGAAAATCGTCGTCATTAGTATGTTTATATTATAAACAAAATATTTCATGCCCGCGTGTGCCTATGAATTTTATCTTCTCGTGTTCAATTCGAAATCTCACTCGTTCGCTGCGCTCACTCGTGAGATATCGAATTGAACACTCGAAGATAAAATTCATAGCCACGCGCGGTCATGTAATATCCTCTATATATGAATAATCTTGCATATCCCAGCCTCTTGACTTAAGGCGGGAGTAAATATGAATAGGCGTGAAATTTGAAGTGATATAAGTAATAGTAATTGGACCGAGTGGAGTACAATTCAGGGAGTAATCGAGCGAGTAATTCAAAATGGGACGAGCGCGAAGCACAAGGCCGATTTGAAATTACGAGCACGATTACTCCCTGAATTGTACGACACGAGGTCCAATTACTAATTAATCGTATCTATAACAAATTTCGAAATCAAAAATGTCTTTTGAGAACGTCTGTAGCGCTCTTCGTAAGTTTTGAAAACTGTAGAGAACTTTGCTAAGGAAACCATAAAGCGCATGTAATTGACGTGAAAATCACGTGGGTATCTAATTACAGGTGTCCGATTACAAAAAGTTCAAATCGGACACCTGTAATTGGACACCCACGTGATCGCGCGCCGACAAATAGGCGCGCGTAGAACCAATCACGATTGAGAATTTTGTTATAGATACGATCAAAAAGGAAATTGTTAGGATTAAGATGGGTTGGAGACACTGCCAGACAGTTGCCCCCCGCAAAAGAGAGCCGCAGGTTGCTAGGGGATTGTTTGGTATCCGTCTACTAATTCTTCACTTCGAATTTCAATTTTCCAAATCCATCAAATCTTCAACATTTCATATTTTTCCCAATTTAATCTATCCTTTGAGAAAAAATATTGCTTTCCCAAAATGCCCAAAAATCACCCAAAAATTTACACAAAACCGCCAAACAGCGGTTAATGAGATAAGCAGAGAGACTTAGTGTCGCTTGAAACGTGACCGAGAAAACAGCATTCACGTGTACCCCCCCCCCCCACCTGTCTTAATTTATTGAATGGTCACGATTTTTATTTTTGACTGCGTGACACTACAATCCAGCCGTTTGTCCGTTAGCTCAGTCGGTAGAGTGAGGTGCTGATAACGCTAAGGTCGTGAGTTCAACCCTCACACGGGTCATTCCTTTTTGCGTCCAAAAATAGCTAAACGTAATCCAGCTAGTGACAATACATTTTTTTCAAAACAAAATACGCGGTTTGCGCATTTTCTCAAATGAAGAACAACAACAACAAAAAAAAAAAACAGGGTGGATATTTTTTGTTGTCGACGAAGAATGTATATAAAATTGTCTACTTTTGGTCTCTAAATTAAACGTTCTTCGTTTAAAATCAATATACCAATATCGATGTTAATAATTCCTTTTATTTTATGTCCACAAGGGCGGGAGCCAAGTTAGAAATCAAAATGACGACATGGACTAGTACTGAGCCAGGAATAATGACAGGTAAAGTGACGCATTCTGACCGTGGCATAATGACGTCATAACTTACAGGCCGCTTGCGCACACTGAATGTGTTTCTGATTGGGCAATAGACTTGAGGGTTTTCCGCACACCAAAATTAAAATAGAACTAATAAAAATACGGGCACCAACCAAGAGCACCTTGACCTTGTTATTATAAAATGAGAATTTGGAGAATCCGGGTATCGATCCCGGTACCTCCCGCATGCGAAGCGGGCGCTCTACCATCTGAGCTAATTCCCCAACTGGACATAAAAGAAGCAGTTTGAGATGTTTACTGTTAAGCACTGATTAAAACACGGACATTACTTTCAATTCAACTGAGAGCGAAGAGATCTCATGGTACATCAAGGGTGGTAAAAGAGGTGATCAGCTAGGCAATGATTTCAACAGAGAGCGGAGAGGTAGCATTAAAGAAAAAAAAATATACTGGACTTTTGAGAAATCAAAAGTTCTTCCTTTTTTAAAGAGAAACCAAGGAAGAAAGGGGGAAAATCTCCCCCCTTGCTGAGCAAGTTAGAAAAGATGATTGGAGAATCCGACACAACTGCAAGAGGTCAATTATACATAAATTAATTGAATGAACAAAAAGTATCTACCTATCCCTTTCGTACAATACAAGCCAGATTTTTCTTTTTCCTCTACATTCAAACATAGCATGTGAACATTTACAAATCAGACTCGAATTTTTGATTCGTTACCAGTAGCCTAGTGTATACCCCGGAGATTTAGTCGCCACTCTGTTTACAGTTTAAAAAAGGAGTCTTGCCATATCAGAGTAGCAAAATCGTACAACTAACACGAGTAGATCTCCCTTATGAGTGCTGAGTAATATTACAAGCTCGGGTTGCATTGTCCTCTTGTGGAGGGATATAATTAGGATACACTTAAAAAAAAGGTATGGAGCGCTATCACCAGTTTTGCGCGCAACGATCGTTTCCAAACAGCACGTCAATCACAACTGACCTCGTCAAGAATGCATAAAAACAGTTGAAGGAGAATCCATAGTCCTTGGATTAAACCATTTACCAAGAAAAATTTAAGATATCGAGTTCCTCATCAGACAGGTGGTTTTACACGCAATATATGCCATTAAGTGACAAAAGCTGGTAACATGAGCGTAGGCCTGTTGGTCTAGAGGTATGATTCTCGCTACGGGTGCGAGAGGTCCCGGGTTCGACTCCCGGACAGGCCCAGATTGCTTTTTAGGTAACAAGTTTTTAAAAAAAATCATAACAATAAAATTTTAGCAGGGAGCCTACTTCGGTAGAGCATCAGTCTTTGAACGGACGTGTTTGATGATCTCCGCTATCCGTTTTTCCCGTTAGCGCCTTTGAGGTTTGTTCTCTGGTTTCCTGGTTTTGTTAGATTGTAACAGGCCTTCTGGCCACTTTTTGCTTCGAGATTATAAGTGGCATCGCTTCGTCGTAGCCGTTTAATTTCGAAGTTTGGATAATGGAAAGTTCTGTTGAAAGTGAAGTCGTTACGAATTTGAATATGGAAAGTTCTGTTGGCGCCAAAACTGTCCCGGAGGGTACTGATGGTACTGTGGATAATGTCCCTGGAGATAGTCTTGAGAGTGATAATGATGTAAACACGACTTCCACTGATGATAATGGGGCTTCGAAATTTGCTGATGCTCCGAATGAAACCCGATCGTATGTAAATGCAGATTCCATGCTTCGAGAGCGGCCAGAACGGCTGGTCGTGTTTCTTCTGATAAACCAACCTGGCGGCGTCCTACTCATTCCGCGGCTAATGATATGCCAAAACGCCCCAGAACAGCTTTATGTACGCCATCACGTTCCACATCAGCGAGATCTGTCTTTGAAGCCTTGAGTATGGCACATATCGACGCCTCGGATATTCAGTGCAGGCAACGAAAGATGAACAGTGAGGTTGTAATTACTTTCAAGTCAGTGGATGTTAAGGAAAAATTTCTTCGTTTAAACGCTCTCACCGTTGGAGGGTACAGCTACGCGACGCAAGACATTAATCGCCCTATGACCTTTTTGACAATATATGACGCTCCATTTGAACTGAGCGATTTGGCCATTATCAGGCGGCTTGCTCCCTTTTGCGAGGTTGTGCATTATCGCCGGGGCAAATTCGATTTTATGCCAGGAGTCTACAATGGCCTACGTCATTACCGCGTGAGGGTAACAAAACCTGTCCCAAGTTTTATCCGGTTTCGTAAATACCACATTTTTTTGAAGCATGACGGCCAGGTACCAACCTGTCGGCGCTGTAGCCTCGCTGGTCATTTTAGTAATGATTGCAACCTGAAGGTTTGTTTTAATTGCGAAAACATTGGGCATGAGGCTGGTTCGTGTCCGGCGCCACCTTTATGCCATTTTTGCAAAGAAGCTGGCCATACTAGCCGCGAATGCCGTTATTCTTGGGTTTCGTCATTAATCAGAGGTACCACAACAGATGAGTCAGCCCCTGTTAATGTGGATCGTTCCGATGGGGAAGATAGTGAGGCCTCCTTCAAGACCCGCTCGGGAGACTCATTTAAATGGGCCGAGGATTCGGATGTCTCCGATGAGGATAAAGATGATGATGATTTTAGAGATGCCGAGGCGCAACCTCTTGCTGCGGCTTTGCCCGTGAGTACGTTGCCCGCTGATCCGTCCTTTTTTGAGCCATCTGAAAAGGAGTCAGCTGCCACTGAACCATCGACCGCTGAGTCGACAGCTGTTGGGCCGTCTGTATTAGCTGCTGTACTGCCTACAGAATCTCTGCCTGATGCCCAACCGAATCAGACTGCCGAGAACCAGGCCTCCCCGGCCGACCATGGCACCGATGTATTAGCTGCTGTACTGCCTACAGAATCTCTGCCTGATGCCCAGCCAAATCAGACTGCCGAGAACCAGGCCTCCCCGGCCGATCATCAGCCTGATGGAGTACTACATTCCCAGGGCTTCATAAAGCCCCAAGTCGTAGTAATTGATGACCTAAGTCAACCGTCTGATCCTTCAATTGCGCTTCATTCTTCCATACTTGTCCAATCCTACGACAAATTTATGCACACCATTGTATTGTATTCTTTTGTATTGCGTCGTTCTCAATTGTATTGTATTGTTAATCTATTGTCATGATTGTTATGTGGATATAATACAAGACAATGGTGTGCATAAATTTGTCGGAGTATTGGACAACCCTCACAGCTCTAGAAGCAGCCGCCCTCCGCAAGAAAAATCACTCTTTTGTCTCTGGAGAGCCGCAGACTCCCGCTGCCTCTTCTACGCCCATAGAGACTACGGTAGACCTAAAACGCAAGGCTCAAGCCCATCCCGACGCTCCCCCCAAGGAGAGGCGGGAGAAGAAAAAAAGCAGGAAGTAGATAGTTTTACTTTTCTTACCTGTTCTTCGAGTCCTTTTTCCAAGACAATTTCAAGGTTTTGACTATTAATGCGAGGGGTTTGGGGAGTCCCCTAGATAATAACCTCCTCTTTGATCTCATTGAGAAATCTGCATGTGATATTTGTTTCGTTCAGGAAACTTTAGTTAGTTCTGAGGCAAATATCAAAGTTCTTTCCCGTAGATGACTGGGCCGTAGTTATTGGTCCCCCTCAATTGGCAAACAGGGAGGTGTTGCCGTTTTAATTTCTCCCAATGCTCCGATGAAGTAGTGTCTTGGAAAAAGGACTCTAATGGGCGTATAATTAGTATTCTGGTTAGAATCGACGGTGTAGATCTTAACTTCGTCAATATTTATGCTCCCACCAATCGTACTGATCGAAAATTGTTTTACGAATCCCTTCATGAATACTTTGTTTCTGTCTCAGCTCTCGTGATCGGTGGCGATTTCAATTGTTATGAAAATGCACTCGATAAATTTGGCGGGAATGTTTCAGTCGGTGGTGAATGTAAATCTCTAAAATCTGATTTTGTTTTGGTTGATGCGTGGCGTAAGTTACACCCTAGCGCGCGCGAATTCACCTGGTTCAACCATGATTATTCAATTGCTAGTCGCTTAGACAAGTTCTTTGTTTCAAAGGAGTTGTTTACATCTGATTGCCAATGTGAAATCTCACCTTGTCCGCTTTCTGATCACGATTTTGTTTCTTTTGTTTTTGATATCCCTGATGCCGCTATGCGCGGCCCAGGGATGTGGAAATTAAATAACTCGCTCATTGATGACAAAAACTTCTGTGGTATTATTCGTAATTTAATTGAAAGTCACGTTTTGTATTTTGCTTCATTTCCGTCTCCTCAAGATTGGTGGGAGTTTTTAAAAGTTTCTATCAAGGAAGAATCGATTTCGTTTTCCCGCCAAAAGCGCCGGCAATTGTGTCGACATCGTGTTTTTCTAACGAATAAATTAATTAGTCTTCGTCAACGCCTGGTCAACGGTGACAATTTCGTTGTTGATTCTATTCAAGGTATAGAATAACGCTTAAAGGTCATCTACACTAAAGAAATCAAAGGAATTTTAGTCCGCAGTCGAGCGGAATGGCTCGAGGAGGGCGAACGCCCAACTCGTTATTTTTTTCAGCTGCACTCTTCTAATGCGCAGAGAAGCAAAATATCATCGATATATAATTCATCCGGCGTTGAGGTTTCGTCACAAGATGAAATTGAGCAGGCACATGTTGATTTCTATTCTTCCTTGTTTTCAGAAGAACCGGTTGATATGGTTTTCCAGGATGATCTTTTATCTTCACTTTCTCGCCAGCTGTCGCCTCATCAGTCGTCAATGTGCGAGGGCACAATGACGATTGATGAAATTTCCTTTGCAGTTAAGAACATGAATACGAACAAATCTCCCGGGCCCGATGGTTTAACCGTTGAATTTTATCGTAAATTTTGGGATATATCAGCTCCTCATTTAGTTCTTGTTTTCAACTCCTGTTTTCAAGCTGGTGAGATGTGTGAATGCATGAAAACAAGTAATACTCGCGTGATCTATAAAAAGGGTGATCGGAAATCTCTTAAAAATTGGAGACCGATCTCCCTTCTCAATGTTGATTATAAAATCTGCTCTAAGGCTATGTCTGTTCGCCTTTCTATAGTCCTGGAATTCATTGTTGATCCTGACCAAACATGCTCTGTTCCTGGGCGGAAGATTTCAGCGAATCTTCATACTCTTAGGGATATTTTAGATTACCTTCACCGCACAGGGAAGCTGGTATTTTAGTAAGTCTTGATCAGGAGAAAGCCTTTGATCGCGTAAACCGTTCTTTTCTACAGAGTTTGCTAACTCGTTTTGGTTTTGGCCCATCTTTTTGTAACTGGGTTAACACGTTTTATAAAGGTGCTAATATGCGCGTTATTGTGAATGAATGGCTCACAGAGCCGATTCCTTTGTCTCGCGGCGTTCGCCAGGGGAATTCCCTTTCCCTAATGTTATATATTCTTTGCGTTGAAACTCTTGCATGTCAAATTCGTTCATGCTCCCAAATTGAAGGCTTTCTCTTACCTGGTGCTAACGGGTCTCAATATAAAGTAGGTATTTATGCTGATGACACGACTAGTCTAGTCAAGTCTGTTTATTCTCTTGCAGCCCTCTTTCGCGTAATCAACGTGTACGAGAGGGGATCCGGAGCGAAACTCAATGTATCCAAAACAGAGGCCATGTGGCTGGGAGCGTGGCGTTTGGCCTCACATGGGTAACAAAAATGAAAATTCTAGGGGTTGTTTTCGGACAGAACGCAGAGGCGGCCAAAGCTTAAGAAGTTAGAAAATCATCTTAATTTTTGGAAATCTCGCTCTTTATCCCTGATGGGCAAGTCCCTGATTGTGAATACAATAGGAATTAGCAAACTCCTGTATCTAGCTACTATTCTTCCTGTCCCTAAATGGGTTATTTCGGAGGTAAATAGTTTGATTTGGCCTTTCCTATGGGGTTGCCGAATGGAGACCGTCAGCCGACAGTCGTGTCATCAGCCCTTCCTAAAGGGGGGTCTGGGCATCATTAACTTTAAGATCAAGGCAGATGCCTTAAAGTTAGCATCAGTAGTTTCTAATTGCTCCAATGTCGATTCGAAGTCTTTTTATCTCATTAAGTATTTTTTCGGGGCTAAGCTATCTCCAATTCGACCGGAGTGGTGTTTCCTTCGGGATAACTCCTCTCCGAG
>OZ026597.1:41246733-41284233 GCA_964020085.1 Micromussa lordhowensis
GGAACGATTGCGATCGGTTGGTCTCATGTCTGTAAAAATGAGACCAATGTTATTATTCCTCTGGTTGAAACACAAAATTCTCTCTGATTTAAGGAAAATGCTAAACACCTTTCACGAGGCATCCCGATGGATTACAAAAGTTTGATCGAAAAGAATTTGAGTTTACTTGCTTGTAAAAAAGAAAATCAACCTGTAAATAAACGTATCTTAGTACTGCTATAGAATTACTAAGAAAGTGGACATGTGACCAACTTAGTATTCCTTACAATGTTCATTATTATTACTATTTTTAATTTTTGAACAAAACTGTAATAAACCACTTCGTTGTCTAACGTAGGGCGCCGTAGCTCAGTTGGTTAGAGCGTCTGTCTAGTAAACAGGAGGTCATGGGTTCAAATCCCATCGGTGCCTTAGAGACGTCGAACTTTTTAGTTGTCATTACTTTTGAAACGTATTCATCAAAGCTTCAAATGTTGTATGAGTGGGGTGGAGGGGGGGGGGGGGGTGAAAGGAGGGAGGGCTCTTCACAAAATTCTAAACGAGGAGGCTCCACCCCGAGGTCCAACCCCTTACCCTTTTGCTTACCATTTTGATAGAAAGGAATCCCTTATCGTATACCTTTACCTAAAAAAGGTACCTTTTATATTTTATCCGACAAAACCGTTTTAAAGCGCCCCGCTTTGACAAGCGACAGAGCGAAGTTCTTACGTCTTTTGAGTGTTGACCGTGCCCTGTGTGTTTGTGTGTCCATAGCAAATGTCGTGGCCCAAGTTTCCAAGGAATTTTTTGAGGTATAGTCTCATTAACTATTTGAGTGCCCATCCAGTAATGTCAATTTCAGTAATTACAATTTCTTTACTATAACGCTTAAAGTAGGATAATCTACAAAATAATAATAACAAGCAAACCAGTTATTGAAAAGACTGTCTAATTATGTAATGAACAATTAATGAAACAGACGAAATATTTTTTCCTCCCCATAGAACTTAATAAAAGTAAAAGCAAAGCGTACTGGAGAACTTGGTGTGTTCTCCTGGAACATACCCCATGTGCCTTCTGACAAGGAAGCCACCTGTTCACCTATTTTTCCTAAGTGCGGCAGGCGGTGGAGAATAACCTTTGAGAAACGCGGACACCAATCAATGTTCGGTTTGAAATACGTACAGGGGGTCGGACGGATGCATTTAGCTGTAAGGTTGTACGAGTCTCTGCCTGTGTGCATTGTAGAGTTTAAAAAATACATTTTAGGGAATAAAGTCATGGGCGGCGTTCAACGATTTTATGATTTAAACAACTTATACCACGCTACAAGAACTTTGAAGCCTTTCTTATTTTATTCAGTGCGAGTATGTAGTTCTATAAATTTGAACTAACACGCATCTACATATAGCTAATGTACTCAGGTTACAACTTTTGAGGCTGTACCATACCTGCACAAAGCTTAGATACAAACGGAAAGCTTACTATCTTGTGTGAGATTTACAAAATTCAATATCCAGTATGTATATATCATCAGATGTTTTGGTGTGTATATTTTTACGAGTTGTGCCGCACAAACAACGCGTAAAAATATAAAGAACGCGATACTACACACCAAAACATCTAATAAGAGATTCATTATCTAACTGCTGTAGTCAAAAACTTATCAATGAAAAGAGAGAGAATCGCAGTTTTGCGTGCGCACGCCGACATGGTTGTCTACTGTGCAAATAACTGTACAATATCGCTGCATATTTGTACTATAATTTGGACGGAATTCCCTACAGTTGTATAATAAATACATCTTATTAGACGTTTTGGTGTGTAGTATCGCTGTATATTTTTACGAGTTGTGCAGTATTTTGACGAGCCCGTAGGGCGAGTCAAAATACAAACAACGAGTAAAAATATACAGCGATACTACACACCAAAACGTCTAATAAGAGATTTATTATCCAACGATTTTTTTTCCCAACATTCTGACTTGCCAAGGTTTTGAACTTCACGCGGCCGGGAGGAATGAGACGAGTACAAATATCTGTTATTTGTACTCGTTCGCGCGATATTTGTACTCTACGAAGCAGAGTTGGATAATAATGTCAAATATTACACTAACTTAATTTTTCTCCTTTGACAGCTTTTTTCTAGAGGAATCAAATGGAAGCCGCCACATTATGAACATTCCAGTGGCCAAAATCAACAGTGGGGAGATGACTGAGGGGAACAGGGCAAATTTAATACCAATTAGAATAACCGTGAAGGTGGAACTTGTAGAGCCAGTAATTAAATGCAACAATTAATTAATTAATAATGATTATGACGAAATTCAGCAAATAACCATTTCCTTCTTCGAAAAAGAGTTGCTGGCTTGTGGCACACACTGGTGTCTTTTACACCAATACAGTGATGATTATAATGAAAGTAACCAATGTTCAATATTCCAGCGGCCACAGTTAACAGTGGGGAGATCATTAGAAATTTAATGCCAGCTATAATATCCGTTAACATGCAAATTATAGAGCCAGTAATCATGCACAATAATTGATTAATAAGTGATCATTATGATGAAATTGATTACATAAACGTTTTGGTGTTTGAAAATGAGTTGTAGGTTTGTGGCACACAGATGTCATTCAGACCAATATGCAAGTAAACAATAATCAATATTCCAGTGGCGATGTTTAGCTGTGTGGAGGTGACTGTAGGAGACAGGGCAAATTTAATGCCAGCTATAATATTAACCGTTAAGATCCAATTTATAGAGCCAGTAATCAAGCGCACTAATAGATTAATTGATGATCATTATGATGAAATTGATTACATAAAGGTTAAGATCCAATTTGTAGAGCCAGTAAGCACGGGCACTAATTGATTAGTTGATGATGTTCATTATGAAATTCGTTAAATAAACGTTTGGTTTTCTGAAAATGAGTCGTTGACTTGTGGCAGTGTGGGTTACTTATCTTAAGTTGCAAGAGTTGTATAAGACTACATGGCAATGGATTTAATAGGAATCTTTATAGTAAGATGAAATGTTCGGGAAATTTAATATACAGAACGTATAAAGGAGAGATAAACCACTAGAAGTAACCTCATTTTTTCAGAAACAAAACTACCTCATTTTGGTTGCTTAGCTGCGCTGCGTTAAGTTTTTAAAAGTAAATGTTTGCACAAAGAAGCATAAAGAAGCACAAAGTGCACAATTTAAGGACTATTAAAGTGATTAAGGAGTCCTAAAGTGTGCAATTAAAGAAGTCTTAAAGTGCGCAGTTTAAGGAGTTTCAAAGTGCTCATTTAAGGTGTCTAGGTGTGCAATTTAAGGAGTCTAAGTGCACAATTTAAGGAGTCTATGTGCGCAATTTAAGGACTCTTAAAGTGCGCAATATAAGGAGTCTAAGTGCGCAATTTAAGTACTCTTAACGTGCACAATTTAAGGAGTCTAAGAGCGCAATGAACGGACTCTTGAAGTGCACAATTTAAGGGGTCTAAGTGCGCAATTTAAGTACTCTTAAAGTGCGCATTTTAAGGACTCTTACAGTGCGCAATTTAAGGACTCGTAAAGTGTGCAATTTAAAGACTCTCAAAGTGCCCAATTCAAGAAGTCTTAAACTACGCAATTTAAGGACTCTTTAAAGTGCATAATTTAAGGAGTGTTGAAGTGTACAATTTAAGAACTCTTAAATTGCACAATTTAAGGAGCCCTAAAGTGACCAATTTAAGGACTGTTAAAGTGCGCAATTTAAGGAGTGTTTAAGTGCGCAATTTAAGGATTCCTAAAGTGCGCAATTTAAGGAGTCCTATAGTGCGCAATTCAAGGAGTCCCAAAGTGCGCAATTTAAGGAGTCCTAAAGTGACCAATTTAAGGATTGTTAAAGTGCGCAATTTAAGGAGTGTTTAAGTGCGCAATTTAAGGATTCCTAAAGTGCGCAATTTAAGGAGTCCTAAAGTGAGCAATTTAAGGAGCGTTAAAGTGGAGTCCTAATCTGCGCAATTTAAGGACTTTTAAAGTGCGCAATTAAGACCTGAGGGAATCCTCAAAATATAGAAATTACATAGCGCACTTTTTGGTAATTTTACCAAAGTTTTTATAAAGAGCACTTGGCCCAGATACTGATAATGATTCCAATTTAAGGGGTCTAACAGAGCGCAATTTTTAAAAGAGCTTGAAACATTCGAACGCACATTCACATTCCAAAGAAACCAGGTAACAGTAAAATCAATAGCGTATATTTGAAGCGATGAATCAACGTGAGTGATAGATGATAAAATAAAGATGAAGTCGTGATGCGAAGTCGTAATTATGGCTGTGGCGATTGACTATATGCGTGTGTGTGTGTGGTTCGAACTAAAAGCAAAACAATAGAAAGACTATGTAAGCTAATACTCTCTAAATTACAACTGACATTGATCCTGAACTATAACGACAAGATTAGAACTAAAAATATGTTACAGAGACTTACTTTGATCTTGCTCCTGCGAGGGTAGCAATTCACGAAACGATAGCTCAATAAACGATAGCGACGACAGCGATAGACAAAGGTAGCGAGAACATAGAAGGCGTAACTAAAACTGATAAAAACGTGGTGTCTCTAATTACATGATTCCAAAGGTTATATAGCGAAACTTGGATTGATCACAGCAATCACAGCATGAATAGCCAAGGCTTACAAAACGTACAAAAATCATTAATGAGCAACGAAATAAAACAGAACAAAGAAGAAACGAGTTACGAAAGTAACACCTACTAATCACCAGCAAAAGACGAGATAAATATGAAAAATGTTTGAAAACGCTAGCCATGTTTCGAGTAGCATGAAGCATATGGCACAATGTTATACGTATTACAGTCGGTTACAAGTGTCGTTGCTAAGTGACTGTGACGGGATGTAGACATCAACAAACCGCTGGTCCAGACTTCGGCTCGCATGCAAAGAAGCATGCTTTTCAAGTTGCGCTTTTGTACTCTCCCGCTCTTGGTCTCCGAAGAGAATACACAGCATATACCGCAGTTGGGCTCCCACGCTTTGAAAACGAATAATATTCATTGTGTTTTGCGCTTTGGAGCATTCAAGTTTAGAACGAGGTATATACGTTGTAATTAGCGCTTTTCGACCCTCCCACTTTAGTTAGGACTTCGGAGCGCTATTTGGCCTCTCAAGCTTTTAGAACGAAGTTTATTGTGTTGCGCTTTAAGGCATTCACGTTTTCAGAACGAGGAAAGTACATTGTCCTTAGCATGTTTGTCTCTCGAGCCATTCACGGGTCGTATGTGTTCGAATGGACAAGGATGAAAAGATGAACAATTGCCACTTATACAAGTTTCAAAAGTTATGGCAATTGAAAACGCGACAGGGGCCTGCCCGGGTTCGACGTTTGTGCCATTTTTAATATTTAGCGGTGAGACGAAATGAAGGTACCTATTAACAAGTGCATATGCCTTTACTTGCGAACATGGAGCGAACCTGTCATTGTGTTGTTTGAATTGTACTGTACACGTGAGCAACGGGGGATTAGCTCAAATGGTAGAGCGCCCGCTTTGCATGCGGGAGGTACCGGGATCGATACCCGGATTCTCCATTTTTTTTATTTTTTTTATTTCTTACCATTTTAATACTTGCAGATAACATTTTACTCGCACCGATTGATAGTTACAATTTGTCGCATTTTTCTTCTTTGTTACCAAAGTTAAATTAAGAAAACCAGCCCTTTTTTAAGTAAACAAAACAATGGCAATGAAATATTGTAGTTCGAAGAGTTACAATAAAGTAGTCAGGTTTTATGTTTATGTTTAAAATGTAGAACAATAATATAAATTCCTTTTTTGGTCCAAATTTCATACATTGAATGATTGTCAATTCGTATAAAGTTTTGCAAAATTTAACCCCGACAGGGTTCCTCATTAAGTGATAGAGCACGTTTGAATTTCCAAGTTTATGTGCGTTGCGTGACATTAAAATGGTGGCCCGATAAGGTTCTCGAGTTATTGCTCAAGATTTAACTAAGTGAACAATTCTTGCGGCAGAAGAATCATTAATCGGAGCTGTAGAGTAATAACTTTTCGTTTCGATGGCAAAACTCAATGACAGATGTTTTTGTTACTTTAAGGCCGCCATGTTCGTGCCCCTCCGAAGGCGCGCACTGAATGTATTTCTGATTGGGCAATTGCCGGTTTTCACATGACGTCACTAAAATTCAAACTACACAACTATTGATCCTCCTGATATTTTACTTTAATGATGTATAAGAGCAGCTGAAAACTAATATCATACAAATTTTTGTTCCGAATGGGTTCTTGGTTTTGTGATAGACTACGGTTGAATTCTAAGCTTTTGCGTGACGTGGCATTTACATGAAAGCCGAGGTGTTTAAAAAAGGACTTATTTCGGGACTTATTTCGGGACATTTGGCCATCTGAACAGTTCTTGCATTGGAAAAAAGTATTATTTAAATCGTTTTTTAGTTCCTCGAGAGATAAATTTCCCCTTTTGTAGAAAAACTCAGTGACAGATGTTTTTGTTGATTTCCGGCAAATTTGTTGATTTTTTTGTTGGTGCCCATCCGGATGGGCACCAACATGGCGTCTCCATATACAAATCTCTATCAATTTGGGGAAAAGGCTTCTCCGCATATCTTGCAGAAGAAAAATTGCTGCGACCTGAATCTTGGCGAGAGTCTTTGCATAGTTACCTTCTTTCTTTTCTCAGATTTTGGACTTCATCTATTGAACAGTTTACGTTTTTGATTTTTATTTTGAATGGCGTGACACTGAAAACCAGTAATAGACTTGAGGGTTTACATGGCCATAATTCCACACACCAAAATTAAAATAGAACTAATAAAAACACGAGAACCAACAAAGAGCACGTAGACCTAGTTGTTATAAATGATAATTAGGAGAATCCGGGTATCGATCCCGGTACCTCCTGCATGCGAAGCGGGCGCTCTACCATCTGAGCTAATTCCCCACCTGTACATAAGAAAAGCAGTTTGAAATGTTCACTGTTAAGCACTGATTAGAACTCGGACTCTATTATCAATTCAACCGAGAGCGGAGAGATAGCATTAAGGAAAAACCAGATATACTGGACGTTTGAGAAATCCAAAGTTCTCCCTTTTTTAAAGAGAAAGAAAGGAAGAAAGGGTGGAATCTTCCCCCCTTGCTGAGCAAATTAGAAAAGATGATTGGAGAATCCGACACAAATGCAAGAGGTCAGTTATACATAAATTACTTGAATGAACGAAAAGTATCTACCCATCCCTTTCGTACAATACAAGCCAGATTTTTCTTTTTCCTCTACATTCAAACATAGCATGTAAACATTTACAAATCAGACTCGATTTTTTGATTCGTTACATAGCCTAGTGTATACCCCGGAGATGTAGTCGCCACTCTGTTTACAGTTTGAAAAAGGTATGTTGCCATATCAGAGTTGCAAAATCGTACAACTAACATGAGTTAATCTCCCTTATGAGTGCTGAACAATATTACAAGCTCGAGTTGCATTGTCCTCTTGTGGAGGGATATAATTAGGGTAATCCTTTTACTTTATTTTGTTTATTTCCTATTTTATTTCTTCATATGTTAATCTGTAATTTACACTGTCAATTATTTTTACGTATTTTCGGTAATATGCTACATAAAAACACGTCCCGATGGAAAATTTTCCATTGTACCTGAAGAAGTCTGGTTTGGCCAGCCGAAATATAGTACACGTTCAAAAAAACATTCTACGTTGTGTTGGTTTCTGCCTTTATATTCTTCACTTAAAAAAGGTATGGGGTGCTATCACCAGTTTTGCGCGCAACGATCGTTTCCAAACAGCACGTCAATCACAACTGACCTCGTCAAGAATGCATAAACACAGTTGTAGGAGAATCCACAGTCTTTGAATTAGACCATTTACCAAGGAAAATTTCAGATATGGAGTTCCTCACCAGACAGGTGGTTTTACACGCAATATGTGCTATTAACTGACAAAGGCTGCCATTATAAGCGTAGGCCTGTTGGTCTAGTGGTATGATTCGGGTGCGAGAGGTCCCGGGTTCGACTTTTTAGGTAATGATTCAGTTAACGGAAAGTAGACTCCAAATGTTGTCTACATGGTGGAAAAATTCAAACGAAACACCCCCAGTCGTCAAAATCAACGATCCTACTTATGGCATCCGCGTGCTCATTGATGGACCTAGGAATCCAGTCCACCTGCAAATCAATACCATTTCGCAAAACTACTTGAATAATAGAGAGGGAAATCTCATGCAAATTCCGCTTCATACTGCCGTTGCGAATAATGGACGGAATGTTGCGGTTATCCGTGGACCATTGAACTGCGCGCCCTGACAACCCTACGGAAAAACTAGAGACAAATATGGACTGCCTTAAGCTCACGCCACGTGGAGCTGCGAAACATTTCATTAGCAGTCCACGGAAGATGACAAATAACACCCTGGTGGTCTTTAACAACACTGCCAACCCCTAGATCACTAGCATCTGAATAAACAATGGAACGAGAAGGTGAAACGTGACGCTCAATGGGCCTCCCATTCAAACTCGGAACGTTCTCTTTCCAGAAAGAAAGCTCTTCTTTGACAGAATCGGACAAGGAAAACCTAGCGTCCCAACTAGGCTGAAGGACGATGGACATGTGAATAAACTTTGTCATCAATGTAGTAACATTACCTACAGCTAGATTAAAGGACTTAATACGACCAGCGAGAGCGGACAGTTCCCTGGCGGTGCAACAATTAGCCTCTAAAAGGGAATCAATATCAGAAACAACCCGCTTGAGCTTAGTCCCCGGAATAAAAAGTCAACCCTGAAAAAGATCAATGGTGAAACCCAACCAATCAAGGACTGATGTAGGAACCCAAACAGATTTCTCGAGGTTGGTTTCAAAGCCAGAACGAACCAAATCAGTCTTAACCCTGGTGGAATGGGCTAGAGCAACCTGATAGGAAGGCCCCTCCCCTAAACCATCATCAAGATAAACAACAATGTGAATACCATCTCGCCTCCAGTAGGCAACGAGAGGCCTAAAAATCTTTGTCAAAAACAAAAGGGGCTGAACAGAGGCCGAAAGGCAGGGCCCTAAAGCAAAAATAACGGACCTTACCCTGATAAAACCAGGAAAAACCCAAAAATGTCTGAGGGGGCGGGAAGATAAGCGCATGATGATAACCGCTCTTAATGTCAAATGAAAACATAAAATGACCCTTGTCTAAATAATTTAGAGCAACCTTAAGATCCTCAAACTTGACCTTTTGCTTGCAGACATGCTTATTTACAAACCTAAGATCCAAGATCAACCTCTTTATCCCAGATGAATGAATAGAAACGGAAAGAGGGTTAACGTTATGGGGCAGGACCTTTGCTTCAAAAATGCGATTGGTAATCAACAATTCGGAAATAGCTTCGCTAGCAAAATCCGAATGCGCCAAAGCTGACTTATTATTACTAGAAAAACTAACAGGGGGTATAGAAGGAAAAGGAATACGATAACCATGCTCGATAACATCTAGAATAAATTGACTGGCACCTATAGAACGCCAAAACTGAATATGGGATTTTAGCCTACCGTCTACAACGATACTAGAACTACGACCCTGTTCATATTCAAAAAAGTCAAAATCATCTTCAACAAAGTCCCATGACTTATCTGTGCTTTCGACGAGTGCACCAACATCCCAGTCCATTACGTACGTTTCCCAGGTTGGCTAGCTGACAACTGCGCCTGAAGGACGGGACACTGATTCCTGAAATGGCCAAAAGTACCACAAGCAAAGCAACTGCCAACACGCAAACCACGGTGAGCCTTAGGCCAATTGACAGCACCGAACGGATTCGAAAAATTAGACCCTTCCTTTAACTCTTCCAAGGCCTTTTCAATTTGAGGCGATGACGCCTGAAGGGCGGTCGAAGCAGAATGGACGTGTTCAAGAACTTCAGAATTAAGTAAGAACTGCTTCTCGTTGCCTTTCTTTTTAAATTTCGGAACACTAGCAGTAGCTGTCTTGAGCTTCTTCAGCGCAGCGTCGTGTTCTTGTGCAAGTTCTCTCTTTAAAGAAGACAAACCTGAACGAAACTCATTTTAGCTTTTGAAATGAGTTTATTCACAATAAACTACTAATGTACATAATAAAAAGTGCAAAGCACATGGGCCTGGCCCCTCACATAGAAATTCCATACTAAAATAAAAACCTAGAGTATTACTTCAGCTTCACACTGTCAAATATAATGTTCAAGAATGTCTCTGTACAACTATAAAATTGACTAAACATGAAAAGAACATGAAAAGAAGTGGCGGGAAAACGAAATCGATTCTTCCTTGATAGAAACTTTTAAAAATTCCCACCAATCTTGAGGAGACGGAAATGAAGCAAAATACAAAACGTGACTTTGAATTAAATTACGAATAATACCACAGAAGTTTTTGTCATCAAGGAGCGAGTTATCTAATTTCCACACCCCTGGGCCGCGCTTAGCGGCATCAGGGATATCAAAAACAAAAGAAACAAAATCGTGATCAGAAAGCGGACAAGGTGAGATCTCACATTGACAATCAGATGTAAACAACTCCTTTGAAACAAAGTACTTCTCTAAGCGACTAGCAATTGAATAATCATGGTTGAACCAAGTGAATTCGCGCGCGCTAGGGTGTAACTTACGCCACGCATCAACCAAAACAAAATCAGATTTTAGAGATTTACATTCACCACCGACTGAAACATTCCCGCCAAATTTATCGAGTGCATTTTCATAACAATTGAAATCGCCACCGATCACGAGAGCGGACGCAGGAACAAAGTATTCATGAAGGGATTCGTAAAACAATTTTCGATCAGTACGATTGGTGGGAGCATAAATATTGACGAAGTTAAGATCTACACCGTCGATTCTAACCAGAATACTAATTATACGCCCATTAGAGTCCTTTTTCCAAGACACTACTTCATCGGAGCACTTGGGAGAAATTAAAACGGCAACACCTCCCTGTTTGCCAATTGAGGGGGGACCAATAACTACGGCCCAGCCATCTACGGGAAAGAACTTTGATCTTTGCCTCAGAACTAACTAAAGTTTCCTGAACGAAACAAATATCACATGCAGATTCCTCAATGAGATCAAAGAGGAGGTTATTATTAAGGGGACTCCCCAAACCCCTCGCATTAATAGTCAAAACCTTGACATTGTCTTGGAAAAAGGACTCGAAAAACAGGTATGAAAAGTAAAACTATCTACTTCCTGCCTTTTTTCTTCTCCCGCCTCTCCTTGGGGGGAGCGTCGGCCTGGGCTTGAGCCTTGCGTTTTAGGTCTACCGTAGTCTCCATGGGCGTAGAAGAGGCAGCGGGAGTCTGCGGCTCTCCAGAGACAAAAGTGTGATTTTTCTTGCGGAGGGCGGCTGCTTCTAGAGCTGTAGGAGCCACAGCGAAGGTACGGCGGGTAAGTCTAGGAACACGGACGGGAACCCGGCTTTTACTAGCTGAAGAATGAAGCGCAATCGGAGGATCAGATGGCTGACTTAGGTCATCAATTACTACGACTGGGGGCCTTATGAAGCCCTGGGAATTTAGTACTCCATCAGGTTGATGGTCGGCCGGAGAGGCCTGGCCTCGGCAGTCTGATTTGGTTGGGCATCAGGCAGAGATTCTGTAGGCAGTACAGCAGCTAATACATCGGTGCCACGGTCGGCCGGGGAGGGCTGGTTCTCGGCAGTCTGATTTGGTTGGGCATCAGGCAGAGATTCTGTAGGCAGTACATCGGTGCCATGGTCGGCCAGGGAGGCCTGGTTCTCGGCAATCTGATTTGGTTGGGCATCAGGCAGAGATTCTGTAGGCAGTACAGCAGCTAATACAGACGGCCCAACAGCTGTCGACTCAGCGGTCGATGGTTCAGTGGCAGCTGGCTCATTTTCAGATGGCTGAAAGAAGGACGGATCAGCGGGCAGCGTACTCACGAGCAAAGCCGCAGCAAGAGGTTGCGCCTCGGTATCTCTAAAATCATCATCCTCTTCATCCTCATCGGAGAGGTCCGAATCCTCGGCCCATTTAAATGAGTCTCCCGAGCGGGTCTTGAAGGAGGCCTCACTATCGTCCCCATCGGAACGATCCACATTAACAGGGGCTGACTCATCTGTTGTGGTACCCCTGATTAATGACGAAACCCAAGAATAACCGCATTCGCGGCTAGTATGGCCAGCTTCTTTGCAAAAATGGCATAAAGGTGGCGCTGGACACGAACCAGCCTCATGCCCAATGTTTTCGCAATTAAAACAAACCTTCAGGCTTCAATCATTACTAAAATGACCAGCGAGGTTACAGCGCCGACAGGTTGGTACCTGGCCGTCATGCTTCAAAATAATCTGGTATTTACCAAACCGGATAAAACTTGGGACAGGCTTTGTTACCCTCACGCGGTAATGACGTAGGCCATTGTAGACTCCTGGCATAAAATCGAATTTGCCCCGGCAATAATGCACAACCTCGCAAAAGGGCGCAAGCCGCCTGATAATGGCCAAATCGCTCAGTTCAAATGGAGCGTCATATATTGTCAAAAAGGTCATAGGGCGATCAATGTCTTGCGTCGCGTAGCTGTACTCTCCAACGGTGAGAGCGTTTAAACGAAGAAATTTTTCCTTAACATCCACTGACTTGAAAGTAATTACAACCTCACTGTTCATCTTTCGTTGCATGCACTGAATATCCTAGGCGTCAATATGTGCCATACTCAAGGCTTCAAAGACAGATCTCGCCGATGTGGAACCTGATGGTGTAAATAAAGCTGTTCTGGAGCGTTTCGGCATATCATTAGCCGCGGAATGAGTAGGACGCCGCCAGGTTGATTTATCAGAAGAAACACGACCAGCCGTTCTGGCCGCTTTCGAGGCATAGGAATCTGCATTTACATACGATCGGGGTTCATTCGGGCCATCAGCAAATTGTGCAGCCCCATTATCATCAGTGGAAGTCGTGTTTGCATCATTAACACTTTCAAGACTCTCTCCAGGGACATTATCCACAGCACCATCAGTACCCTCCGGGACAGTTTTGGTGCCAACAACCATATTCAAATTCGTAACGACTTCACTTTCAACAGAACTTTCCATTATCCAAACTTCGAAATTAAACGGCTAGGACGAAGCGATGCCACTTATAATCTCGAAGCAAAAAGTGGCCAAAAAGCCTGTTACAATCTAACAAAACCAGGAAACCAGAGAACAAACCTCAAAGGCGCTAACGATCCAAAAGCCTCAGAGTCTCAGTTTTTTTTTTAAAAAGAATAAAACCACTTTATTCTAATAAGTCAAACTATTTACAACCAACCATATGGAAACTCATAAATTATACACTAAATCCAATCAACATGGAAAACCTAATCCTAAATAAACATCCGAAATTATTACACTTGATTACTCTATCTGGAATACACATCCTTATGGTAACGAAATTACAATAATACGGAGAATTAATTACTTAATCGGAAACTTCGAAGGCGCTATATGGGAAGATAGCGCGGGTCCGGAAACTGCTTTAGCCCCAGGAAAAGGAGCACAAGTTAATCTTGGAGCCCCATTAAAACGGTAAGAATTAAAACGTATATCTTCAAAAGTACGATGGTCTTTTAAAATCCGGAAAGTATTTACTCCAAAATCAAAAACATAATAAAGGTAAAAGTTCTTATTATCCGAGGAGCGATAAGTCTCCTGGACTACGTGAGTGTCTGTAGTGTGGCCGGAGTCCAACAAGGACTGTTCAAAGTCCTCAGGCAGGCGCTTAATCCATTTAAAATCAGACGTGGCAATACAACTAGCAATTCTATGTTTGGCCCTCGAGCTCGCATTGCTCGAAGGCGAATCGGTAACGTTCGGCGATTCAGGCACCGGCACAGGAAGGCTCGGTGGTTCGGGTTCCGGTGGAAGTGTGACGGCCGAGGCCGCTTCCACAGTCTCTTTATGTCTCTCATATCCTTCATCATCATCGTCGTCATTGTCATCATCATCATCATCATTATCATCCTCAACGTTCTCGTCATCATTATCATCATCATTATCATCATCAACGTTCTCGTCATCATCAACATTATCATCATCAACGTCATCATTATCATCATCATTATCATCATCATTATCATCATCATTAGCGTCGTCAAGGGTATCATCATCAACAATATCAAGTCGACCAGACGTACAATTCCGGGCAATATGTCCAGGTTTATAGCACAGACGGCATTTACCCCGTAGGGGACACGAGTAGGCACGGTGACCATCAGCACGGCAAATAGGACAAGGGCGAGGCTGACCGCGGTACAAGACGCGGCAGGGGTACCGTAGAACGCGAAGATTCACAGGAATATCAGAGGACAGGGACATAGTTAGAACACGTGTACCGGTGAGGATATCGGAGTCAGCATAATTTCGTAGACGAACATCATGGATAGTACCGTAAGGGCTTAGAGCTTCGCGGAGGTCATCATCGGGAACTTCAAATGGTAAATGTTCAATAGAAACTTCAACAGAAACAGGATCAGCTTCAATCAAGGTTAGATCGTGAGAATCTATGGAGATACCGGCTTGTAGAGCAGCTTGGCGGGCTTCAAAGGACTTGAAGGTGACACGAACGTAACGTTTTGGGACGAACTGGATACAGGCGATATCATTAGTACTCAGGACGGCCAACAACTTGGTGAGGACATCGTGGCGGGAAGACGTGGCGGAAATCTCTTCAGGTACAGCAACTATCAGCGTAAGCGGACGGGCCACACGAGCAGTCATCTTTGGGAAAATAGGCCGGATGGGCGGCAAGCACCCAGCGGCCTAATTCCGCTACAAGAAAAAGAACCAGTAGGGAAACCCGTGAGAGTCGGCCTAACTGGCAATAACGTTTTAGCATGTTCCCGGTCAGGGGATCAACTGCAAGGGCTACCAATTCCCTAGTAACGTACTGGACAGCAACACTGGAACGTGACCGGATCTAAGCCAAAAGGCCGAGAAGCGATACGGAACCTTCCCTCCTCTAGGAGGGTCGTCCAAGGGTTCCCTCTTTCGGATGTGGTGGTCAATATGTTGTCGCTGACACCATTGTTCTTGAGAGCAGGGGCCTGGAACCAACTGTAGGTCGACGCTATGGCACAAGTTATCGACATAGACGCACCTGTCCTACCGCATATAAGTCCCCAAAAAAATCGGCAGAAACTTGATAACGTCCATCCAGGGCTGGCTGTAATTCAACACCTTTTTCTCCTCCAAAACGAGGCCATTTCTTTTGTACCCGGTAATGACTGGACTGCGTGACTGAGAAAGCGTTACAGAAACAGACAAGAAGGAACGGCTACGTTATCATTGTTCGCTCTCGACGTGCATTAAACTTGTACAAACGTCCAGAAATGCCTGCTAAAAGATACCTGGTTGGTATTATTGTGTTACCGGCCCGTTAAAACACTAAATTTTCATCCGATTCTCTTGTCTCTTTCCCTACACTTGGTGTATCCGTGAAGCGCTGGCCAAAATTTTTGACGATAAACTTATTTTTACATTGTAATTCAGTATTATTTAAACTCCCTATTGTATAACATGCTGTAACATAGCCTTATTTGAACTCCCTGTTGTTAAACATATGATCGTAACGTTTTTACCTTGTAATTTAGTATTCTGAACTTCTTGTGAACATACTATTGTAACTTGTTTAATATACCTATTATGCCTTGTGATGTATACTCTAACTAGTTAATTAATAAATAGGACTCCTTGGAGTCTGTTTTAGAAAAAAAAAACCGGTTCTCGTCCGATCACCGAAGATAAGCCCTGTCGGGCGGGGTTAGTACTTGGATGGGTGACCGCCTGGGAATACCCCGTGTTGTAGACTTTTCATTTTCACGCCCGTTTCATTTCCATCTATGCATTTTTCTCCTTTCTTGACCACCACGCTTGCGGACGGCATTTTAAAAGTTGACAGTTCGAGAGCTGAGATGAATACATTACAACTGTGAAAACCTTATAGAGTCAATTAACGCCATAGCGGCTCACGTGCGTTCATACCAATAGGAAAGTATTTACATTCTCTATCACTGCCACTACGTTTAGCTCCGCCGAATGTACATACATTAACATGGCTCCGAGGCCTGGGGGGAATAAAACAAAATAAATTAATTATTCACCCCTCAACCTCGATGTGATTTCTTTTGTTTTATTCCCCCAAGCCTCGTAGCCAAGTTAGAATTTTGATATATCGAAAATGTTCTATTCGTGCATCTTTCCCTATCGATTCACTAAAAGTCAGCAACACAAGCTTTGCTAAGATCATAGCTCGATAGCATCGATCCTATTGAATATGAAGTTGCTGAAGGATAAAAAAGTAAAGGTGTTCAGTTACAGAAATAATTCCCTTTTTTTGTTTATGGTCCTGACATGGCTCAAAATTTTTTATGAGCTAGCTAGAGGTGGGTAGTGTCATGGGAAGAAAAAGGTACTTTGTTTCCGGCCGGGCTCGAACCGGCGACCTTCCGCGTGTAAAGCGGACGTGATAACCACTACACTACGGAAACCGTACGAGGTAACTAAGAGCCACATTAGTGTACTAATCGAAAAATTTTAAATTCAGGCATTTTTGATCGGAAAGACTGAAAAAATAAGTCTATGAAGTACAGCAGACAGTTGAAAATTTCCGGCTTCTCACGATGTTTAATACTGTAGTTTTTCAGAAACAGCGTTATTCTTACTGCAGGGTTACCTGGGTGATTATTATTCTGACCAATTAACCAAAAAACTATTATTACGTTATTTGTTCAGCTAATTAGGCAAAAGGTAACAAAGAAACATGATAGTAATTGAATTTTTCCGCGGTTTGAAAATTAGCGGAAAAATATTCTCTCGTCGGTATGAACTATCAAGGGACTTTACGAAGAGTATATTAGGAGTGTTTGTATGCAAATTCATCCTCTTGGTGTTCTCTGGAGGCGACTCGCTTTTATTTTTATTTTATTTCATTTTATTTGTTTTGTTTTTCCCTTCGTTTTTTACCATGCTTTGTTCTTTTGTTTTGCAGGCATAATAAGTTAGTAATTGTCGGGGCCTTTTTTGCGCCCGTCTATATTGGGACCATCTGTGCCCAGAACTCTTACGTGTGATTTACTCCAAATAGGACCCTTTGTGTCCAAGTTACTCGCGGACGATTTTTTCCCCCGAGTGGGACCATCTGTGCCCAAAATGTTTAGGGAAGATTTTTCACCCGAATGGGACCATCTGTGCCCAAGATATTTAGGGGTGACTTTTTCACCCTAATGGGACCATCTGTGGCCGATATATTTAAGGATGATTTTCGTCAAAGTGGGACCATTTGTACCTGGGGCCATCTTTGCCCTGAGATACTTATAGGGGTGCTTGTTATCACCCGTGTGGCATGGATCATATGTGCCCGAGATTTCATGGGGGTGATTTTTTACACCCAGTAGCTTTGGACCATCTGTGCCCGAAACGAAAGATTTTACATGAAAGCAACCATTATTGGGAGAAGTTATTTTGCCAGTTTCCTCCTTGAACTTGTTGTTGTCGTTGTTGTTGCTATTGTTGTCCTCATTGCTGTTCGTTTGCCGTTATTTCTGTATTTTAACTCGCTTTGTCATTTTCTGCTTGCTTGTCTCTCCTTTTCTCTCTGTTTTTTTTTTTCCTTTTTCAGATGTGTTCCAGTCGGAGATGTGGTGCGAATTCTCTGCTGCATTCCCTAATCATCTCCAGCCATTGGTTAGCCGCGTCCAGGAAACAGTGCTTGCTTCAAAAGCGGAAGGCACCGTTCGTACTTATTTGGCTGGTTTTAAGCGCTGGAAGCTTTGGGCTTCGTCTAACTGTCTTTGCCACATGCCTGCCAATTCGTTTCATGTTGCGGCCTACTTACAGTGCCTGATTTCCGAAGCCAATTCTCCTTCCCCTGTACTTAATGCGGTTTACAGTATCGACTGGGCTCAATGCTTAGCTGGCCTGCCGAAGGTCTCTGATCATGCTATTGTTTCTTCCATGGTTAGTGCATCCCAAAGAATTCTAGGAAAACCGAAGGCAAAGAAAGAGCCCATCACCAGCGAAATGCTGAAAGCGCTTGTAACTTGCAAGATTTCAGATAAGTCTCCTTCTTTGTCAGATTTGAGGACAGTAGCCTTATGTCTCTTGGGTTATGCTGGCCTCTTTCGTTTCAGTGAGTTATTCTCCATTAGAGCTTGTGACATTAAATTTTTTCCTACTTATGTGTCTATATTTTTAGAATCGTCCAAGACAGATCAATTTCGTGACGGAGCGTGGGTTGCAGTCGCGCGGTCGAATCAAGATACTTGCCCCGTTAAGGCGTTGGAGCAATACATTGCTGCCGCGAAAATTGATCTTGGTGAAGATTTGCCGTTGTTTAGAGCTTTATCGTCTTCTAGATCCACCTCCAAGGTCCGGCGCCAAGGCTTGAGCTACACCAGAGCCCGGGAGATCGTTAAGGACGCTTTTAAGGACATAACAGACGTTTCCCGTATAAGTCTTCACAGTCTCAGGGCCGGAGGAGCCACCGCTGCCGCCAATGCGGGCATTAATGATAGACTTTTTAAAAGACATGGCCGTTGGTTGAGTGAGAATGCCAAAGATGGTTATGTTAAAGACAATTTTCAATCTTTATTGTCCGTCTCGCAATCTTTAGGAATTTGATAAGACCGAGCCCAGCAGGTCGGACAGCACCATCCATGGGGCTGGGGTTTTTTCCTCTCTGTTACCGCAACGAGCGCGGTACTGTCCTTGTGTAGTTTTTTCGTTTTTTCTAGGCCTTGTTATTCTTATTGTCGAAACACCTTGTACGTTTATTGTCAGTCGGTCAGCCAATTAATAAACTGTGCGGCCTCCAGTGAGCGCACGATCGCAATTTTCGTGTGTATGTTTTTTGTTTCATCTATTTTTTTTTTTTTTTTTTTTTTGCGCACGGGTTCAATATGACCAGGGAATTTAGACGAGAGGTGAAGTTTTCGCTGAAATCGCTCATAGAAACGTTAACTGTTCAAATAAACGTTTCAGTGGCGGATCTTGGGGAGGGGCCCGGGGGGCCCGGTGGGCCCGGCCCCCCCCTTATTTTTGGTCAAAAGAGAAGAAATGACTGAAAGGAAAATGGCAGCCATGGCAAGTAAATCAAGACCGGGCCTCCCTCCCACACCCCCCCCCCCTACCGCCCCCCCCCTTTGCTCAAGGTCTGGATCTGCCACTGCGTTATCAAAACTGTTTGTGATAAAAAAGTAATTATGTTATTTGTATTGTAAAAGTGAGGTGTTTGCTAGTAAGGACGGTTTTGATTTAAAAAGAAGATTTGTGTGACCTGAAATCTTCACTCCCACTTCTACAGTGGTTTGGATGGGAATTGAATTGTTGGTCAAAATGTTAGTGTCAACTTAGAAATGATGTATTTATTTATTGATAGCTGAGATTAAAGATCTGCAAAATTTGCTGATTCTTGAGAAATGGTTAAATTTCGATCTCATAGCTACATGTAAGCATTACCCAAAATGTAAATATTTGATGCGAACACCATCCACTCCCTCTGCTTAACATATGACCTCCTGTTTACAAGACAGGCATCTCTCTAACCAACTGACAGGCGCTCTAACCAACTGAGCTGCCGCGCCCTTCATTAAATGACGTATTTTATTTTTTAATTTAACAAATTGTAGTAACAATGCAAATTGTTAGCGGTACTAGGTTGGTCACATGTCCACTTTTTGCAACCGTTCCTGGTGATGAAAAAAAATGCTGAGTGACGCATCCTCAACAAACTATTCACATTGAATGTCTCGCTTTAGTGTAGTCAGAACTGCTTTCTTGACGTGACGCGGGAAACACTGCTTTCAGTGGAGTTGGAATGGTAACTACAAGACAACATTTTTTTTATTAACATCATCTGTGTCAAGCGAGTAGCAGGTTAAAACAGAGGCACTAAGATATGTTTGGCCTGTTGGTCTAGTGGCATGATTCTCGCTTTGGGTGCCAGAGTTCCCGGGTTCGACTTCGGGCAGGCCCCTTTTTTATACTCTTTGTCAATGAAGACAACATCATAACGAAACAGGAAATTCTGCGATGGTTTTTGGGCCGCCACAACCGACCTATGAAACACTAGAATATCTTCCTTCTTCAAAAAATTACTTTCATTTTTGTATAAGCAATTCTAACCGATCACCATGAAACGCTTTTAGATTAAAATATGACTTAAACAAGTGTTTCTGTAGGCATCCTTTTTTTTAGAAAACAGTATACTTTTTAGCTTTCTAACGACGTCTAAGAAACTAATAGACTAAAATAAATTTGATCTAGGCTTTTTGTTTTGAACCTTTCAGGAGGAAAAACAGCAGTTATTTGAAATCAAAGAAATAAGTCAGAAATCGTAAGATAGTGTTTTCCAGCTGGCTTAATTAAAAGAAATGTTGGTCCGCGTGAAGGTCAAACTCACGACATTGGCGTTAACAGCACCAGGCTCTGCCGACTGAGCAAAACCAGTCCAAAAATTAGGAAAAGACAAATTAGTTACAAGGCAAAAGAAAGTGTTTTCCAGCTGTTTTAATTAAAATAAATTTTGGTCCATGTGAGGAACTTCTGTCAACTAACACGTACTAATTTATCTTTGAAACTATTTTCAACCAAGTGAATGGTTTGGAAAATTTACAGACACTTTGTTTGTTTATAAAAAAAACTGTTTCATACTACAAAGATTGATCTTTATTTTGCAGTTGAAAATGGCCTTGCTAAATTGCGAGTTATCCTCCTGATATTTTACTTTAATGATGTATAAGAGCAGCTGAAAACTAATATCATACAAATTTTTGTTCCGAATGGGTTCTTGGTTTTGTGATAGACTACGCTTGAATTTCTAAGCATTTGCGTGACGCGGCATTTTTCGGGACATTTTGCGTGACGCGACTTTTTTCGGGAAATTTGGGCATCTGAACAGTTCTGAATTGTTTTGGAAAAAGTATTATTTAAATCTTCTAGTTCCTCGAGAGATAAATTTCCCCTTTTGTAGCAAAACTCAGTGACAGATGTTTCTGTTGATTTCCGGCCGCCATGTTGGTGCCCATCCGGATGGGCACCAACATGGCGTCTCCATACAAATCTCTACAAATTTGGGGAAAAAGCTTCTCCGCATATCTTGCAGAAGATAAATTGCTGCGACCTGAATCTTGGCGAGAGTCTTTGCATAGTTACCTTCTTTCTTTTCTCAGATTCTGGAATTCATCTATTGAACAGTTTTTGATTTTTATTTTGAATGGCGTGACACTGAAAACAAGTAATAGACTTGAGGGTTTACATGGCCATAATTCCACACACCAAAATTAAAATAGAACTAATAAAAATACGCGCACCAACAAAGAGCGCATTGACCTTGTTATTATAAAAAGATAATTTGGAGAATCCGGGTATCCATCCCGGTACCTCCCGCATGCGAAGCGGGCGCTCTACTATCTGAGCTAATTCCCCAGCTGGACATAACAAAAGCAGTTTGAAATGTTCACTGTTAAGCACTGATTAAAACAGGGACACTACTTTCATTTCAACCGAGAGCGGAGAGATAGCATCAAGGAAAAACCAAATGTACTGGACGTCTGAGAAATCCAAAGTTCACCCTTTTTTAAAGAGAAAGAAAGGAAGAAAGGGGGGAATATTTCCCCCTTGCTGAGCAAGTTAGAAAAGGTGATTGGGGAATCGAACACAAATGCAAGAGGTCAATTATACATAAATTACTTGAATGAACGAAAAGTATCTACCCATCCCTTTCGTACAATACAAACCAGATTTTTCTTTTTCCTCTACATTCAAACATAGCATGTAAACATTTATCAGAATAGCAAAATCTTACAACTAACATGAATAATATGAGTGCTGAGCAATATTACAAGCTCGAGTTGCATTGTCCTCTTGTGGAGGGATATAATTAGGGTACACTTAAAAAAGGTATGGAGCGCTATCACCAGTTTTGCGCGCAACGATCGTTTCCAAACAGCACGTCAATCACAACTGACCTCGTCAAGAATGCCTAAACACAGTTGTAGGAGAATCCGTAGTCTTTGGATTAAATCATTTACCAAGGAAAATTTCAGATATGGAGTTCCTCACCAGACAGGTGGTTTCACACGCAATATGTGCAATTAACTGACAAAAGCTGCCATCATAAGCGTAGGCCTGTTGGTCTAGTGGTATGATTCTCGCTTCGGGTGCGAGAGGTCCCGGGTTCGACTCCCGGACAGGCCCATTTAGGTAATAATTCTTTAAAAAGATCTTAATAATAAATTTTTAGCAGGGAGCCTACTTCATCAGTGGAGCTTTTCATATTGAGGCGCTGCATAATTAATTAGCTCATTGCAAAAAATACTGTTATTCCTTAGGTAGCGTCGGCAATGTTTTGCGCCGTTTGTTTTGCGCAATTTTCCTTGGTCGTTCCGCTTGAAGCGTTGTCTTTTCGTCCTGCACTCCACAAAGACAGTCATCTTTTGCGACCCACCCACCTCCGCTGGTGGCGGTTGGCCAAGCTCTTACCTGCTCATATCCTCGTAGCATGCCTATTGCATCACCAGTCGCGTACTCTTCCATAACTTCTTCTTAGGCGATGAGGTCATCAGTATAAGATAAGATAAGATAAGACTGTATTGAACACTCCCTTGAGGGGCTTTTCGGTGAACAATACATCATGTTTAAAATGAAAGATAATATAAAAATTAAAATATATATAATATAAGAACAGTCCATAAAAGGTAAAAAATTACTAATCGAAAATCTATAAATACCTAAGTGTCCCGTAATATATGCTTAAGTTTACGCTTAAAAACCTCTTGATTTTTATTAAGTTTAAGATCTTTATCTAAGCTGTTCCATAAACTGACACGTGACCGGAAGCTTGACCTCTCGAAAACAAGAATCGCCTACTATCCTAATTCATTGGCAACCTATTCCTTGATGCGAATAGCTCTGTCAGGCGATGTGGAGCCGAACCCTGGAATGAGCATAAACACCGGGACGAAGGCCAAAGGTAATGGAGGACGTCGTCCGTGTATTAAGATTGCTCACTTGAATGTTCGCTCAATCAAGAACAGAGCACTATAACCTCGCTCGTGATTTGGTAAAGAAATACAGGTTGGACATTTTCACCGTCTCTGAGTTATGGCTGGATTATTCGATATCTGACCTCGAGGTTGAATTTCCCGGCTTTACATTACACAGACCGGAGGAGGCGTTTGCGGAGGAGGTGTTTGCGCTTTGAGAAGACTTGAGAAGCTGTCTAACATATCTGACTCTGGATTCCACCAGCTATGGCTTAAGATACAAGTTCGAAGCTTTAAGTCACTGATTATTTGCACCGCCTATCGAACCGACGACGTACCTCTGTCCTGTTTTGAAAATGATTTGAGTTGCGCAGTTACGTCTGCAATGTCATTTAATACTCCTATATTCATTCTCGCTGATTTCAACTGCAACATGCTCAGACCCTATGAGAAAGAGGCAAAATCGCTACAAGACTTCTGTAAATGCTTCAACCTTACACAGGTTATTGACGCGCCCTCCAGGATAACTCAGTTCTCTAAGTCCCTTATTGATGTTATCATTACTAACAACACAAATTTGATCAAGGAAACAGAAATTATCCCTCACTCAATAAGCGACCATGATCTGATTGTTGCAACTCTACAACTCAAGAAACCTCGTCCTAAACCTGTCTACATCACCACAAGGAGTTTCAAGTATTACAACAAAGCTTCCTTTCTTGAAGATATTTCTAGTGCTCCCTGGTCTGTAATAGAGGCTTTTGATAATGTGGAGGACAAACTGTACACTTTTAATTCTCTCTTTACCCAGATTTTGGATCAACACGCGCCGCTGAAAACTGTTAAGCTTCGAACCCGACCAACTCCATTTATTGATGACAATATACGGGCCCTAATGAAAACAAGGAACCACTGGCAAAAGCTAGCTAGGCAGACAAACGACCCTGCTGCTTGGTCGGGTTATAAGAATTTTAAACAGGAAGTAAAGCGAGAATTGCGGATTTCGTTGAAGATTCCATTTCACAAAATGCAAATGACACTAACGCCATGTGGAAGACAATAAGATCATGTATTCCAAAGAAATCGGTGAGTACAAGAGTTTACAGTGATGATGATAAAACCGTTGCCAATAGATTTAATCAGTTCTTCACCTCAATTGGAGAAATAACGAATGAAAAAATCAAACTGCTCGCAAATGAATACGGCTACGCTCCAGTACAACCAACCGTCAGCCCTGAATTCCCATCTGCAGAACAATTTACATTTACTAGAGTTGATTGTCAGGGTATTAAAAAGACTGTGTCGTCACTGGCTACAAATAAAGCACCCGGAATTGACAAGTTACCAGCTCGTGTCATCAAAGACTCTGCACCTGTTATCATTCCTTCCATTACTTCTATAATAAACACTTCGCTTACCACTAGTACGTTTCCTGCAGACTGGAAGATTGCTGAAGTGTCACCAATCTTGAAAGAAGGTGATTTTGAGGAAGCAGGCAACAATAGGCCAGTTTCATTATTGCCTATTCTTTCTAAGGTGTGCGAAAAGGCGGCCTTAAACCAGCTCATGCCCTACCTGACGGCAAACAAAAGATTAGCAGTGACCCAGAGTGGAAATAAAAAGTGGTATTCCACTGAAACTTCTCTTGTTGCCTCCACGGACACCATTCTTGAGGCGATCGACAACAGAAAGCTAACAGATGTCGTTTATCTGGACATGAGCAAAGCTTTCGATAGCATTAATCACGGCATTCTACTACGAAAATTAAAAACCATTGGGCTGGCCCCATCGGCAATCTCCTGGTTCAACAGCTATTTGTCCCAAAGATCTCAAGCGGTCCGCATAAATGCTGAGCTGTCTGATGCTCTGCCTGTAATGTGTGGAGTACCACAAGGTAGCGTGCTTGGAGCCCTACCATTCAGCATTTACGAGTATCCAGTGAGGATATGGTATTGTTCTCAGATGAGTTCACACAGAGTGCAACAACATTTACATAAATCTCAACTTGGAGCATCATAGTATTTTCCAACTTGTAGGTATGGATGGGACATTCACTCGATCTTTCCCTCGCTCTTTCGCTTCCTGTTGAATTTTTCGTAAATTCGCAGACCGATGTAAATTCCAGAAGAGTCTGAACATAGCCAATCTTTTGAAGCGATTGTAGTCAGAGGCCAAGGGAAGCCCAAGCGGCTTGAATACGTGAATTTTCAACCTTCAAGAAAATAGCCTGCAAACAGGCTCCCGGCGAACCCGAACGAAGCGAGGGAGCCTGTAGACATTCTAGTGATACCGCCGTTCCATGATACCAGGATCTGGTATCATGGTTAAATCTCTGATTGTTGACATTTTTGAGATAAATATTTGACAAACTCTTGCAAAATGCTGTTGACCGCCCTTCTTGACTCTTAACTTACGGTTAGTGACACTGCATTCGCCGTTCATTTTTTATTCTATTTCGACACCAGTCCTACTCACTAGTGAGTCACGTGAGATATGAGCGATCAGTTGCGCGCGTAATTCCAGAGCGGTCGGTCGCGTCTTTTGAAGTTCATGATTATGGCGAATACAAATGAGCAAACACTTTCTTCTGAGTTAGAGGATGCCCTCTTACACGATGACCATGATCCTAAGGAGAAGACCCCAACTACTGCCCGCCAGGATACCATGTTCAGCATGTTTCAGAACGTAAACAAAACCCGCCAAGCGATGGCAGACTCGATTCTCAACATGAACCAGTCGCTCAAACGGCTTCATCCCAGCAACACAGACGATCAACTCGACTCTAAACGGCGAAAATACAGTGCCAAAGACGTAATGAGTGCTTCTGATGGTTCAGATGAAGATGGAGACGACTCGGACGCGGAACTTCAGGGCCTTTGTGGCGCTGAAGCCGATAAAACTTCCAAAGATAAACCATGTGCTCGACTCGAGCAAAGCGACGGCGGAAATGACCCATTGTTGTCGGAAATCGCAGAAGATCTTCTCAATGCAGACGAATCAGGTCCGGCTGCCGAGAAACAACTGGCTGACTTTATTAACAACTTGTGGTCTAAGAAATTGCCCGACTCAAAACTTAAGGATAAGTCGGCGAAATATTTACGCCCGGCGAACTGCGAGACTCTCACGACACCGCGGGTTAACCCTGAGATTTGGGATAAACTGAGCCACTCAGTAAAGCAACAGGACCTCAGGTCCAGCTCAACCCAGAAAACGGTTGGTACTGCTGGTGCTGTACTGTGCAAATCCATTGAGATGCTGCTAGAAATGAAGAATTCGAAGCAGCCGAAGTCAGACTCTGACATTCAACAACTTCTAAAATTGAACACAGATGCTGTCGCTCTCCTAGGGCACGCACATGTCGACCTGTCCCACCGTCGGAGGGAGTCGATCAAACCGCATCTAAATGAAGAAAGTGTTTGCTCATTTGTATTCGCCATAATCATGAACTTCAAAAGACGCGACCGACCGCTCTGGAATTACGCGCGCAACTGATCGCTCATATCTCACGTGACTCCCTAGTTCGTGACTGGTATCTCATAGAATTACAGTCAAACTTCAACTTACAGGTAAGTCTCGTTTAACTTATAAATTTTCGGTCTCTCGACCTTTCGTTATTTAATTTCACACGTAAAGGGTACCTTATGCTGTGTTATGGAGAGGAATTTTAAGTAGAGTGGAGCCGTTTGGCTGTGTTATAGCAAACTATTCTCTTTAGAGGTCCGCTGTTATCTGCATATCGCTTCGCAGAGTTTGACACGTCTATCTTTTGTGGCGTGCTTATAATTTCTTTCGGCTCGTTTCAGTAGTGCAAAATATTTTTTACGTTTTCTAAGTATTGGCTCTCGAGGGACAAAGTTTGAAATATTTCGTGCACATGTCGCTTACTTGCAGTCTATATTATGAAGCCGGGCCCGCCTGTTTGATTAGCTCGATATCTGACCTCGAGGTTGAATTTCCCGGCTTTACATTACACAGACCGGAGTTCAAAACTGTGGTTTTTGTGGTTGGTTGACACAAAACCTGCATTCAACCGTCATATTATTACGAACAGACGTTTGGTTTCTCCAACTGTTTCTGGCCGTCAATCCACTAACAATCAGTAACACAAGTTCTGTTAAGATCACAGCTCGATAGCGTTATTTAAGGCATCGATCTTAATGTGAAGTTGCTGAGGGATAAAAATTTAACGAGCTCAGTTACCGCAAAGACTTTCTTTGTTTGTTGTTGTTGCTAACTATAATTCACAAGCAATGTGTACTCTCTTTCGCCTCGATCTTGTGTGTCTTTTCAACGAAATTTATCTTCCTGCGGGCCCAACTGTAATAACAGTTATCCCGTATAGAAAATAATAACCTGAAACTATTATTAATGATTAATTTTTGGTGATCGAAACCAAAACAACGTCCCCTGGTGGGCTTGAACCACCAACCTTTCGGTTAACAGCCGAACGCGCTAACCGATTGCGCCACGATGACTGCCATGATGCAAAGTGCAATTTACATCAATTTTATTTGTGTGGGTGAAATTTGAACTCGCCTAAGTTTTCTGCTATACAAATTGATACGATCCGTGCAATGACATCTTCCCTTTTCCACGACTCGTACAAGTCGTACGGGTCGTGAAGCAATGATTTACGAGTCGTTCGGTTGGTGAACTGTATATCATTAGAGAGACTTAATGGGTATATACAGGTCAACGACTCGTACGAGTTGTACGGGTCGTGAAACAATGATTTACGAGTCGTACAGTTGGTGAACTGCATATCATTAGAGAAGCTCACGATGGGAGGAGTTATAACTTTTTTTAATCCCTTCTTTTACTTTTATGCGAACGTTCAATGAAACGTTTGAGATTGTTTCGCTCACAAATTCGAAAATAGGCTCTTCCAAACACAGTCAGCCCAAGCTCTCTATCACATAACCTTTCTTTTAAGCGGTGTTGTGTTACAAAGATTCGATCTATAAGGGTTTGTATGAGAACGCAATGGCTGACATTGGCTGTCGACAAGTCGATGCTGACTACCCCCGTCGGGCTTTTTTCGTTGTACACCGTAACCAAACAAACTTTTTGGATTAACATTATCATAGCTATTCCGAGTCCACTGAGTGTTGCTACATCCAGGGGCTTTTTATTCACAAAAAAAACTTCTCTTGTACGCCTTGCGTGCCTATTGTTTGTATCGTGCTCGAGGGATATGAAAAGCGAAATACCGGAGGAGTGGGTCAGTAGTAACTGTTTTGGCTAATGAGACAGCACATAACTAGTGTTATAATACCAGTTCAACAGAGAGAGTAGATTAAGACCTTCGTCAAATAAATATAAACCACGTTTGGCCTGTTGGTCTAGTGGCATGATTCTCGCTAAGGGTGCGAGAGGTCCCGGGTTCAACTCCCGGACAGGCCCTTTTTGACACTCTTTAGTCAATGAAGGCAACATCATAACGAAAAAGGCAATTCTACGATGTTTTTTTTTTGTGACGTAGCAACGACCATATGGAATAGCGGACTACCTTAGCTTTCTCCTTCAAAAAAAATACTTTCATTTTTGTGAAAACAATTCCAACTGACCACCATGAAACCCTACTATATAACAATATGACTAAACTAAGGAAAACCTTATCATATAAACTCTTGGTGTTCGGCCATCGTAACTTGATTAAAAGTATAACACAAACAGCGGTGATAAACATATTAAAAACTTTCATTTTATAACCTTGACGTTTCGTATGCTAGTCGACATACATTTTCAAAAGTATAACCGTTACAAATTTTTGAAAAGCTATTTATACTGTAACAATGGGGAAACCGGAACACGGAACATTTCAAGGCCCTTTTGAAACATGATCACTCTTCTGCAATTGCTGATCACGTTAAAACAACTGGCCACAACATCCAATGGGACCATTTTGACATTTTGGCATCCGGCAAGACTGACTACCACTGTAAAATTAAGGAGACCTTTTTTAATCAAGAGTTGCAGCCAGCATTGAATGCCAATGTCAGCAGTAAAAAGCTTTTACTCTATTAAGGAAGCCTTTTCATTGTCCCTTTACAGACCGTTTCCGTTTGGAAACGTCTTAAAGTGCCACTATGATGAAATTTTCGATACCCAGTTCTTTACATTTTCGAACACAATAGGTCTTTACTAGATATCTTGCCAAATTTCAATCTATTACGAACATTAGAACTCGCGGTTTTTGGACGTTTATTTCCGAGAATTTACGGCCGCCATTAATTGCCCTTGTTCCAAGTCTTGGTTGAGAATTGGAGAAAATGACGTCATTTTCTCAAAAATACCACCCGGGTTGAAATTATAATAACAACTAGTGTCGAAAATTGCACGAATATATGAGCCAAAGTTTTTGTTATTCTTTATGCGAATTGCTGTGCTAATTGTTATTATAATTTCAACCCGTGTGGTATTTTTGAGAAAATGACGTCATTTTCTCCGATTCTCACCAAGACTTGGGACAAGGGAAATTAATGGCGGCCGTAAATTCTCGGAAATAAAGGTCCAAAAACCGCGAGTTATAATGTTCGTAACAGATTATAATTTGGCAAGATATCTATGAAAGACCTGTTGTGTACGAAAATGTAAAAAAATAGGTATCGAGAATTTGATCATAGTGGCACTTTAAATTTCTATTGCAGATGTTCTCTGTCTAGGTTCCAGACCCCCATTGTTACAGTATAAATAAGTAGTATACCTGGCTCATATGGCCGGTAACCAATCAGGAGCCGAGAAAGACAATAGGCTATTGTTTCGAGAACAATAGACTCTATTGTTTTCCAAATCCAAGATGGCGTCTTGAAAAATCGGACCAATCAGGAGATGAATTAAGAATGCAAGATGGCGGCGCCCATGAAAGTCAGCCATGTTGGAAAACAGCCCACCAGCCTCAACGGAGGACTGGAATCGGTCTCACAGATTTCCATGGCGACACAAATCACGCCAGGGTTTTCGCAAAAATGTCACGCAACTTCAAAATTCACGGGACTAACTTTGATTAATAGGAGTTTGTTTTGGGCGAGAAAAGGCCTGAAATCGGTCTTTACATATTTTTTTCCCCTAGGACTTGAGAATTAATCTAGACACATGTACATCAAATGAGAAACAATTGTATTTATTAAAAAGTCCTAATTTTTTACAAGAGGGACCTGTGTCCAATTTGCAAACAAGGTGTGCGCGTGCTGACAAAGGGAGATGAATGTTATTTTCTCAGTATAAAATAATATTATCATTGATCATTGCTTTCATACTATTTGGTGGCTCCTAAAGGAGCCGTTTTTTGGTTTGACGTTCACTTACTGGTCCAGAAGTACGTCTATCCCATTCATGAGGAGCGAGATCGTCTCGTCTTGCTCGGCTACTCTTTTGAGGAGTTTTAGCTCCCTGGAATGTTTAATGAGGTTGTCGGGCACTCCCGCCATAAAGTTTTGGTCTAATTGGATCATCATCGACTTTAGTTTCACTTCCCCGCTAATCTTTGGTAGTGGGGTTTCGTCAACTAACGAGTTACCAGGCAGGGAGAGATCTCTCTCAACCTCCCTGAGCGCTTGTGAAATGAAAACTTCCAGTTGTTTATCGTACTCCATCGTGAGTTGTCATACTTGGAAATAAAAATGCTGAAGTATTTATACCTTTCAGGGCTTATCACTTAATCAACTTGTCGAGTGCTTTGTTGTTCCTATGGCTATTCAAAATGTTGCGTGCTTTGTTTCATAGACAAATAGGTGTACCCTCCTATCCCTCGAACTGTGCCGGTGAGATGGAAAAAAATCCTATGGTTTATTCTTGTTGATTCACAAAAGTTTAAAAACGCAAGGAATCGATTTTTCAAATTCTCGAATCGTTTTATGCTTGTAAATGTGATCAGAACTTTTTCTACGCAACGCAACTTGCCGTGCGCTTAATACACCTTCGCTTATTCAAAATGTCGCGTGCTTATTTCCATAGAAAAATAGGTGTACTCCATATCCCTCAAAACTGGTGTCGTGAGTGAGGTGGCTCTGCAGAAAATACGCAGCTATTGCAGAAAATATGAAGGTATTGCAGAAAATGTGCACAAAATATGCAGAAAATCTGCAGGTATTGCAGAAAATATGCAGGTATTGTAAAAATGTGCAAAAAATCTGCAGATAATCTGCAGGTATTACAGAAAATCTGCAGAAAATATGTAGGTATTGCAGAAATACCTACATATTTTCTGCAATACCTGCATATTTTCTGCAATACCTGCAGATTTTCCGTAATACCTGCATATTTTCTGCAGATTTTCTGCAATACCTACATATTTTCTGCAGATTTTCTGTAATACCTGCAGATTATCAGATTGTCTATGAAACAAAGCACGCGACATTTTGAATAGCCATAGGAACAACAAAGCACTCGACAAGTTGATTAAGTGATAAGCCCTGAAAGGTATAAACACTTCAGCATTTTTATTTCCAAGTATGACAACTCACGATGGAGTACGATAAACAACTGGAAGTTTTCATTTCACAAGCGCTCAGGGAGGTTGAGAGAGATCTCTCCCTGCCTGGTAACTCGTTAGTTGACGAAACCCCACTACCAAAGATTAGCGGGGAAGTGAAACTAAAGTCGATGATGATCCAATTAGACCAAAACTTTATGGCGGGAGTGCCCGACAACCTCATTAAACATTCCAGGGAGCTAAAACTCCTCAAAAGAGTAGCCGAGCAAGACGAGACGATCTCGCTCCTCATGAATGGGATAGACGTACTTCTGGACCAGTAAGTGAACGTCAAACCAACAAACGGCTCCTTTAGGAGCCACCAAATAGTATGAAAGCAATGATCAATGATAATATTATTTTATACTGAGAAAATAACATTCATCTCCCTTTGTCAGCACGCGCACACCTTGTTTGCAAATTGGACACAGGTCCCTCTTGTAAAGAATTAGGACTTTTTAATAAATACAATTGTTTCTCATTTGATGTACATGTGTCTAGATTAATTCTCAAGTCCTAGGGGAAAAAAATATGTAAAGACCGATTTCAGGCCTTTTCTCGCCCAAAACAAACTCCTATTAATCAAAGTTAGTCCCGTGAATTTTGAAGTTGCGTGACATTTTTGCGAAAACCCTGGCGTGATTTGTGTCGCCATGGAAATCTGTGAGACCGATACCAGTCCTCCGTTGAGGCTGGTGGGTTGTTTTTCAACATGGCCGACTTTCATGGGCACCGCCATCTTGAATTCTTAATTCACCTCCTGATTGGTTGAAATTTGTGGCGGCCATCTTGGATTTGGAGACCTTTTAATAAATACAATTGTTTCTCATTTGATGTACATGTGTCTAGATTAATTCTCGAGTCCTAGGGGAAAAAATATGATAAGACCGATTTCAGGCCTTTTCTCGCCCAAAACAAACTCCTATTTATCAAAGTTAGTCCCGTGAATTTTGAAGTTGCGTGACATTTTTGCGAAAACCCTGGCGTGATTTGTGACGCCATGGAAATCTGTGAGACCGATTCCAGTCCTCCGTTGAGGCTGGTGGGCTGTTTTCCAACATGGCTGACTTTCATGGGCGCCGCCATCTTGCATTCTTAATTCATCTCCTGATTGGTCCGATTTTTCAAGACGCCATCTTGGATTTGGAAAACAATAAAGTCTATTGTTCTCGAAACAATAGTCTATTGTCTTTCTCGGCTCCTGATTGGTTACCGGCCATATGAGCCAGGTATACTACTTAAATAGCTTTTCAAAAATTTGTAACGGTTATACTTTTGAAAATGTATGTCGACTAGCATACGAAACGTCAAGGTTATAAAATGAAAGTTTTTAATATGTTTATCACCGCTGTTTGTGTTATATTTTTAATTAAGGAAAACCTGTAGGGGAAATCTGTCATTTAGTTGAAATATTTCAAGCAGACGCACCTTATGGCTGTTTCATTTCTTTTATTAGACACTGCATCAGAAAAACAAGAAGACCTTTTTGACGATTCAATCATAATACGGACTACTTATCAAAGTATGTAAAAAGGTCCCTTTTTTAGATAAAGGTATGCGACAAGGGATTCCTTTCTAACAAAATGGTAAACAAAAGGGTAAGGGGTTGGACCTCGGGGCGGAGCCTCCTCGTGTAGAATTTTGTGGAGTAGCCCTCTCTCCCTTCACCTCCCCCTTCCACCCCACTTGTACAATACTTGAAGCTTTGATGACTAAGTTTCAAAAGTAATGAGGACTAAAAAGTCGGACGTCGCTAAGGCACCGATGGGATTTGAACCCATGACCTCCTGTTTGCTAGACAGACGCTCTAACCAACTGAGCTACGGCGCCCTACGTTGGATAACGCAGTGCTTCTTTATATTTTTGTTCAAAAATAAAAAAAATGGTAATAATAATGAACATTGTAAGGAGTACTAAGTTGGTGACATGTCCACTTTCTTAGTAATTCTATAGTAGTACTAAGATACGCTTATTTACAGGTTGATTTTCTTTTTTACCAGCAAGTAAACTCAAATTCTTTTCGATCAAACTTTTGTAAGAGTCTTCCATCGGGATGCCTCATGAAAGGCGTTTAGCATTTTCCTTAAATCAGAGAGACTTCTTGTGTTTCAACCAGAGGAGGGATACCATTGGTCTCATCTTTACAGACATGTGACCAACCGATCGCAATTGTTCCTGCTGACAAAAAATTGTTTGCTGAGCAATTCCCTTCATGATCTTTTTATCTTGCCGTCTTGTGCAAAGAAAGTGACAAGTTTTTTATTTGCGCTCTTAGAGATACATCTTGCTTTAGGGACTTAACTTAGAAACTTCATTAATCAGCGGAGTTTGACTGGTCTGGCCTGTTGGTCTAGTGGCATGATTCTCGCTTTGGGTGCGAGAGGTCCCGGGTTCGACTCCCGGACAGGCCCAGATTGTTTTTTCAGGTAACAATTAAAATAATCGTAATAATCACTTTTTAGCAAAGAGAGCTGCAGCTGTTCTCGGATGCAGTAAGACAACGTTATCAGAAATCGCAAAAGAGATGAAAACGATTTCCTCGCCGAGAGATTAGATTTATCTTTCGCCTCTACAGCTCTATAAATGAATGATATATGACCTAAGGATTAACATCGAAATTGCCGCTGTTTACCGATGATCCTCTTTGAATTGTGACTTGTGACGTCTTGACAGCAGTTTAATCTCTTTTGTAAATAGCTGAGATACTACGCGCGCTCTGATTGGTCAATAGACTTTCAATTCTTATGTACTTAATGTTTTTCCCCCAGAGCAAACATTTTACAACGACTCGGGTTACGCTTGAGTTTAAAATTACATCTCTGGCTACATACCGATCTATCACTGGCGTATCGATATAATAAAATTCTAACATGGCTCCGAGGCTTGGGGGGAATAAAACAAAATTAATTAATTATTCATACCTCAACCTTGATGTGATTTCTTTTGTTTTATTCCCCCAAGCCTCGTAGCCAAGTTAGAATTTTGATATATCGAAAATGTTCTATTCGTGCATCTTTCCCTATCGATTTACTAAAAGTCAGTAACACAAGCTTTGCTAAGATCATAGCTCGATAGCATCGATCCTATTGAATATGAAGTTGCTGAAGGATAAAAAAGTAAAGGTATCCAGTTACAGAAATAATTCCCTTTCTTTGTTTATGGTTCTGACATGGTTCAAAATTATTTTATGAGCTAGCTAGAGGTGGGTAGTTTCATGGAAAGAAAAATTGTAACGTCTTCTTAGTCGTTCAGTCGTATTGCGTGACATATCCCGTCGTACCTTAGTTCATATACGGGACTTTGGTTAGCTCCTCGTGTTTTAGAAAACCGTTATAGCATCGCTGGTGTTTTGTAGCTTCACCCGAAGCCCTTTCGTTTTCCCTACGGTTCATCACAGTCTTTGACAGCCGTCTTTGGAACCGTTCTTACAGCCGTTTCTGGATTCGTTACCTTGCAATTCAGACTGTAATTCCTCGCAAACCGTGGATGTTCGACTAAACAAATACTGTTTGGTTTGTCGGACTGATGAGTCGTAGTTCTGCATTCTCGCGTCCCCTTTCACACAGAAAGGCGGCCGCTACAAAAAGGTACTTTGTTTCCGGCCGGGCTCGAATCGGCGACCTTCCGCGTGTAAAGCGGACGTGATAACCACTGCACTACGGAAACCGTACAAGGTAACCAAGAGCCACATTAGTGTGCTAATCGAAAAATGTTAAATTCAGGCATTTTTGATCGGAAAGACTGAAGAAATAAGTCTATGAAGTACAGCATACAGTTGAACATTTGGCGGCTTCTTCACGATGTTCAACATTGAAGTTTTTCAGAAACAGCGTTATTCTTACTGCAGGGTTACCTGGGTGATTATTATTCTGACCGATTAACCAAAAAACTATTATTACGTTATTTGTTCAGCTTATTAGGGAAAAGATAACAAAGAAACATGAAAGTAAGTGAAGTTTTCGCTAAAACCGCTCATAAAAACGTTAACTGTTGAAATAAACGTTATCAAAACTGTTTGTGATGAAAAAAAAAAAATTACGTTATTTGTATTGTAAAAGTGAGGTGTTTGCTGGTAATATTTGTGTGACCTGAAATCTTCACTCCGACTTCTACAGTGGCTTGGATGGGAATTGAATTGTTGGTCAAAATGTTAGTGTCAACTTAGAAATGATGTATTTATTCATTGATAGCTGAGATTAAAGATCTGCAAAATTGCTGATTATTGAGAAATGGTTAAATTTCGATCTCATAGCTACATGTAAGAAATTACCCAAAATGGAATTAACTGATGCGAACACCATCCACGCCCTCTGCTTAACATATGAACTGCACGAAATTTAACAAGAGGCCTAAAATTCAAGATTAAGACCGACTTACACGCAACACAACTAAAAATTACGCTAACTATAATTTACAAGCAATCAGTGTAGTCTCTTTCGCCTCGATCTTGTGTGTCGTTTTATCGCAATTTATCTTCCTGCGAGCCCAACTGTAATAACAGTTATCCCGTATAGAATAATTTGAAACTATTATTGATGATTAATGTTTGGTGATCGAAACCAAAACAACGTCCCCGGGTGGGCTTGAACCACCAACCTTTCGGTTAACAGCCGAACGCGCTAACCGATTGCGCCACGAAGACTGCCATGGAGCAAAGTACAATTTACATCAATTTTAATAGTGTGGATGAAATTTTAACTTGCCTAAGTTTTCTGCTACACTTTTGTATCGTCCTCGAAAGACAAGGGTTGTCCAATATACACGAATTGATACGATCCGTGCAATGGCATCTTACCATTTCCACGACTCGTACGAGTCGTACGGGTTGTGAAACAATGATTTACGAGTCGTTCAGTTGGTGAATTGTATATCATTAGAGAGACTTAGTGGGTATATACAGGTCAACGACTCGTACGAGTTGTACAGGTCTAGCAACTATGATTTACGAGTCCTTCTGTAGGTGAACTGAATATCATTAGAGACACTTAGTGGGTATATACAGGTCAACGACTCGTACGAGTTGTACGGGTCGTGAAAATGAAAATTAGACGAGTGGTACTTACCTTGAAGTGTAATTGAAGTTCTCTTAAGATATGTGGAGCATTATGGGATAATTATGCATACTTCCTACTTACCTACTGGTCAGCGGTCACGTTTGAAAAAGTTATTCAAATGCAAATCAGCAGCGATATAAACCCCAGGAGGCGGCGTGATAACCAGTTCTTCCTGGAGGGCAAATATGACTTAGGCCAAGGTCCTCAAGAGCACCAAGGGTGGGAACGTCGAAAAGTAAAAAGAGACAGGAATGGGAAGCATTATCCCATAATGCTCCACATATCTTAAGAGAACTTCAATTACACTTCAAGGTAAGTATCTCTCGTCTAATTTTCATTTCTCTTCCCATATGCTCCGCATTATGGGATAATTATGCGATTTCAAAGAACCACGGGCTAAACACACTAAGCAATTCCATATACAGCAAAATAAGGTATTTATTAAGTCAAAGGCCTAGACCTACTCTAGGACATCCCTCAAATAATGTCTGTGAAAAAACATGCTCACTAGACCAAGGTGCCTGTGACATACGCATGAGATGTGGCAGCCCCCCTTACACTGTGTGCTTTAAACTTCGAAGTGTCAATCCCTGCGGACTGTAACACTGACACGATCCACCTAGCTATTGTCCTAGGGGACACTGGATTGTATGGCCTAATGAAGGACAAAAACAATTTAGAAACAAACTGTCCACTACGAGACCTAAGTGTTTCAGAGCGACAAATATACTCCTTTAACGCAGCAAACGGGCAAATTGAAGCACAACCTGAGGAAGAAAAAGTAACCTCAGTAGACTTCCCTGGCCTGGAAGTCTTTAACCGATTAGTCACAACAAAGCTAATTGAATCTCGAGATTCCTTCTTGAAATTTAGGTCTAAGGCAGATAATGTCTGCTGTCTCTGTGCAGAGGCTAATGCACACAGCATGACAGTCTTAAGAGTTAACGATTTTAAACTTAGCTCAC
>OZ026597.1:41289233-41296733 GCA_964020085.1 Micromussa lordhowensis
AATATACCTTAAGCAAGTGTTTCTGTAGGCATCCTTTTTTTTAAGTACTTTTTAGCTTCCTAACGACGTCTAGGAAAATAATAGACTAAAATAAATTTGATCTAGGCATTTTGTTTTGAACTTTTCAGGAGGAAAAACAATAATGAAAAAAAGCAGTTATTTGAAATCAAAGAAATAAGTCACAAAATCTTAAGATAGTGTTTTCCAGCTGGCTTAATTAAAACTGAGAAATGTTGGTCCGTGTGAGGGTCGAACTCACGACATTGGCGTTAACAGCACCAGGCTCTGCCGACTGAGAAAAACCAGTCCAGAAATTAGGAAAAGAGAAATCAGCTAGAAAGCAAAAGAAAATGTTTTCCAGCTGTTTTAATTAAAATACACTTTGGTCCGTGTGAAGAATTTCTGTCAACCAACACGTGCTAATTGTAAATGGATATATTTAACGGCTTCTCCGCACGATGTTCAATATTGAAGTTTTTCAGAAACAGCGTTATTCTTACTGCAGGGTTACCTGGGTGATTATTATTCTGACCGATTAACCAAAAAACTATTATTACGTTATTTGTTCAGTTAATTAGGCAAAAGATAACAAAAAAGCCTGATAGTAAGTGAAGTTTTCGCTAAAATCGCTCATAAAAACGTTAACTGTTGAAATAAACTGTTTGTGATGAAAAAAAATAATTACGTTATTTGTATCAGTTGTAAAAGTGAGGTGTTTGCTGGTAATATTTGTGTGACCTGAAATCTTCACTCCGACTTCTACAGTGGCTTGGATGGGAATTAAATTGTTGGTCAAAATGTTAGTGTCAACAGTTAAAAATGATGTATTTACTCATTGATAGCTGAGATTAAAGATATGCAAAATTTGCTGATTCTTGAGAAATGGTTAAATTTCGATCTCATAGCTACATGTAAGAAATTACCCAAAATGATGCGAACACCATCCACTCCCTCTACTTAACATATGAACAGCACGGAATTTAACAAGAGGCTTAAAATTCGAGATTAAGACCGACTTACACGCAACACAACTAAAAATTACGCTAACTATAATTTACAAGCAATGTGTATCTCTTTCGCCTCGATCTTGTGTGTCTTTTTAACAAAAATTATCTTCCTGCGAGCCCAACTGTAATAACAGTTATCCCGTATAGAAAATAATAATCTTAAATAACGTTTAGGTAGAAACACACAGTTTTGAGTTTACAAGACATGTTTCGGATGACCAACTTTCACGTTGTTATTTAATTAGTATTCATACATTCTATTAGCTATCTTTATATCACACCGACTAGCGGTTCATTTGTATTCGCAACTGACGATGGATGTTGGTCACCCGAAACATGTCTTGTAAACTCAAAACTGTGTGTTTCTACCTAAAAGTTTTTTTTTATTTTTTTTTTATTTTTTATTTTTATTTAGACACTTTCTTTCAATTACAAACTACTTACTTACAAAACAAAAAGCTTACCGTACTTATTTACAATGTGCGGCACTTACAATACATATACAAACACTACTATACTCTACCACTCTACCTACAACACAATGCATACTTACAATGTAAGATACGCTACTAACAATATTATACTCTAATTACAATACAACACTTTTTTTTTTACATTACATCATTTATCTGCAAAATTACTGGTCTAAACCTACATCACAAAAAAGGAATTAAAAGAAACAAAATAACAAGCTACGAACGAAAGAGGCCGCCAGTCCTGGTATAAGGTTTTGAAAGAATAGAGAATAAAATTTGAAAGTAATGTAAATGGTAAAAGGGGGAGCTGCTAAAAAAAAAGGTAGATTAAAGTGACAGTTCATTTGAAAAGATTCCATTTCGATTTAAATTTCTTAACAGTGTGTGTCTTATAAGCGTAACACTTTTCGATTTCTTGGCACTTAAGGACAGTTTGTTCAAAAACTCGTAAATTCGGGAGAGTTTTCTTTAATTTTGATGAATAAATGTGATATCTGCCAATTAGAAGTACATGATGTAGAAGTATGTCCTCTGTACTATAAACTAGCCCCAGGCAGGTTGGTAAGGTCAAAGAAAAGTCCTGTGGCTTTATCTGTCGCTGTATCAACCAATGTTGGATTTTTTGCCAAAAAGTTTGGACGAGTTCACAGCCCCAGAAAAGATGGATCAGGCTCTCTGCGTTTTGTTCACAGAAAGTACATTTGTCTGTTAAGGAGATGCCGATTTTATGGAGATAATCATTCGTTGCAATTTTTCTGTGAAGAAGTTTAAATTGGAAAGTCTGAAGTTTAGTTTCTTTCGTGCAATAGAAAGGCAACATATATGACTTATCCCATTTTATTAGATTTTCGTAATTTTCGCAGTCGGTTATCCACTTACTCTGGCTTTTATCGGGTACTGAAGTGATTCCTTTGACAATTAACATATAGGCCTCCTTGCAAAAGCTGGAGGACGATAGTAACATTTGACTACGAGAAAGGTGGTCTTCGGAGTTCATCATAGCCTGGACCGGAAACGACCTTTTTAGTTTCGCCAGGGCGGCGACCACGCCAAAGTATCTTAAGAAAGAGGTATTAACATTATAACGAGTTTTAAAATCCTCATACCTCAAAAAGTCAAACTTTTGATCTAACAGGTCTTTGACCTGATTAACTCCTGCACGAGCCCAATCCGAATAAAAGATTGGCCGGTTTCCAATTTTGATAAGGGAGTTGTACCAAATTGGCGCGTTGCCGAAGTGTGTTGGGTTTTCTTCATGTGTTAAATTTGACCAGATTTCCATTACTTCCTTGGTAAAAGAATCCTGAATGTGTAAACCAGCTACATCAGCCTGCTTTAAGTTACCAGTCAGAAGTAGTTTACCGTCATGTTGTTTAGAAAAAAAGTCAAAAAAGGGTTTCCATTTTGCTTGATTGTTGTCATCAAGATACTTCTTTACCCATTTTGATTTCAGAGCATAATTGAAGGATCGAATATCTAACATTTTTAGTCCACCATCTTTATATTCATTTAACATCACACTTCTTTTAATTTTATCTCCTTTCCCATCCCAAAGAAAATTGTACAAAAGTTGATGTATTTCTTTCAGATAAGATTGCGAAGATGGCAAAGATGACATGATGTAAACAAGCTGAGATGCAGCTAAGCTTTTAATAACAGTAATCTTTCCTAGCAGAGTTAATCTTCTAAGCTGCCAACAACTTAAGATTTTAGAGATTTTCTCCTTCTTTTCCTGGTAATTTATCAAGACAGCTTCTTCCTCGCTAATTGAAAACCATACTCCGAGGGATTTAACCTTCCGAATACTCCACTTGATGTTTTGATTTATTGCTAGCTTATCCGTTCGGTTTTTAAAAGATCCAATCCAGAGAGCCTCGGTCTTCTCGTAGTTGACTTTTAGGCCCGACAATTTGGCGAAGATGTTAAGTAACACAAAGGATCTTTCTAATGAGGCCCTTGTACCGTCCAGTATTAACGTGGTATCATCAGCATATTGACTTATTTTGCATTCATTGTCTGAAATTTTAATGCCACGAATTATTGTGTCTCGTCTTACAGCTGCCCCTAGAATTTCAACACATAAAATGAAAAGGTAGGGGGACAGGGGGCAGCCTTGACGGACACCTCTACTTAAGTTAAAAAAATCTGACGACCAGCCATTGTTTTGTATACTGCTGCTGATGTCGGTGTAAAAGAGTTTTATCCAGAGTATAAGAGAATCTCCAAAGTTATAATATCTCAGAGTTTTTTCAATAAAAGGCCATTCAAGAGTGTCAAATGCTTTTTCAAAATCGATGAATAGGAGAAGTCCTGGAATTTTTTCGATGTCTGTATAACCTAAGATACTATTTAACAACAGTATATTTTCCCCAATAAACCTGTTTTTTTGGAAGCCTGTTTGATCGTTATTTATCACCGAAGGCAAGGTTCTTTTTATTCTGTTAGCGATGGATTTTGCAGCAATTTTATAATCACAATTCAGAAGCGAGATGGGTCTCCAGTTTTTTATGTAACATAATGATTTATCTTTCTTTGGAATCAGCGTTAATAATCCTCTCCTCTGTGATACGGAGAGAAGGCCTTTAGCATGGGAAGCATTTATAGAGGCAAGAAAAAAGGGCTTAATGTCATTCCAGAAAACTTTATAAAATTCAACTGGAATTCCGTCCGTTCCAGGAGTCTTGTTTGATTCCATATTTTTTAAACTTTCCAGACATTCTCTAGCCGTTAGCAGACCTTCGCAAAGATTTCTTTCGTCGTCACTTATTGTACATTGATTCCCTTGTTGAAAAAAGAGGTCTTCACCAGAAACGTTTTGACAGAAGCTATTGTTTGACGTGTACAGTGCCTGATAAAAGCGTTTGGCTTCATTAAGGATTTCTTCATCTGTGTTTAGCGTGGTGTTGTCATCGATTTTCAGATTTCTTATTGTTTTACTATTAAAATGCCTTTTTTCCAACTCAAAAAAATACCTTGTATTTTTCTCCCCCTTATTATACCAACGTGTTCTGGACCGGATAATCGAGCCTTGAGTTTTGTAGTTAATCCATTGCTCCAGGCTTTGTTTCTTAATCTCCAGTTCCGTACGAATTTCACGCTTCTCAATTTCAGAAATGCTATTTTCAAGTTTGCGCTCCAGCATTGAAATCTCGGTCTCCAGGGTCTTCTCAGTTCGTTTTTGTTTTGCTTTCTGTTGTTTTGCATATTTAATTGAACTTGCTCTTATCTGCATTTTCATCACATCCCATAAAAGTATCGCGTCTACTGACTCGTCCTCTTTGTAATCATTTGACACTTTATTTATGGTTTCTTTGATAAAGTTTATATATTCAAGATCCTTTAGAAAATGACTGTTCAACTTCCAGAAACCTGGTCCTCTGGGGTTTGTCTTAGTGCCAAGAGTCAAAGTAATAATAGAGTGATCGGTTTTAAAGCCCGGTAGAATGTCCGCCTCAAGTGCATCGGTAGATAAGCTTGAACTGATCAAGAAAAAGTCTAATCTACAATGAATTTCAGGTTTATTTCTTCTCCACGTGAAACGCAGAATATCCGGATGAAGATCACGCCATATGTCCGTCAGATTCATATTTTCTTTGAATTTTTCAATTTCCTCTAAAGATTTAAAATGAGTGGTATTGTTTCCTCCTTTCTTATCTTTTTGGATATTTTGTACTAGGTTAAAGTCTCCTCCTAAGACCAAATGTTCACATTCGAAAGTGGATAGGTTATCAAAGATACTTTTAAAGAAATTTGGATCATCATTATTTGGTGCGTAGATATTTTGTAGGGTTAAAATTTTGTCTTCGGTTTTGATATCAACTGTGATAAATCTTCCCTCGGGATCTGAAAAGTATTTTTGAATCTCAAACGAGAAATTGTTGTTAAATAAGATGGAAACACCTGTTCGAAAATTTGGAAATAATCTGAAACTATTATTGATGATTAATTTTTGGTGATCGAAAAACAACGTCCCCGGGTGGGCTTGAACCACCAACCTTTCGGTTAACAGCCGAACGCGCTAACCGATTGCGACACGGAGACTGCCATGGAGCAATGTACAATTTACATCAATTTTAATTGTGTGGATGAAATTTTAACTTGCCTAAGTTTCACTTCACAAACCTCCGTAAGATATAATAGCGTATTCTCCTCGGCTTCGCGCCAAATTCAAGCCATTCAAAGTCAAAAACGAGGCTAGAGCCTCGACTCCATGTAAAATTCCTTCACTCTCAAAAATGGCTTCGCGCTGAGTGACAATGTTTCTCACTCGTTCGTAAATTTGCTAAAGATTTCAAGTTATTTTAACCCTTGTTGAAGCTGCATGGTCGACGAGCTATCAAGAAATTCCCCTCCTGAGGATGGGGAAATTGTTGGCGACATCCCAAAGGAGAGTGTCGTTGACGGAGAGGACGAACAAACTCCTAGATCTGCGAACAATCGGAGGCATCAAAGATCGACCTCCAGTTCGTCAAAGCCCCGTTCAGAAGATGACGCGAGTTCGGGTAACGAAAGCGACTCGAGTGGATCCTCTAGCTCTTCAAGTGAAGCTAGTGCTAATCCAAAGCGACAGAGTCGCATAAAAGTCGTACCTGCTTTGTCTAAACACAAAGATGATGCCGAATACACGAGATTCGACACGGGCTCAAAAGCCCGCCAAAAACTTGTCTTGACACAAGGCATGGAGGAATACTTGAGTGACAAATATACGCATTATGTGAAGGACAAGGCCATCCAGGATTCAGTCCTTGACTCTAATCCACTTCCAGAGGTGAATTGCTTGAATACTCCCAAAGTAGACGATTACTTGGGCGAGATATTTGAATCTTTGAATAAATCGTATGGCAAGGAAAGTGACGGCGCGCTTTCTAAAACACAAGCTCGGATCTCTAACGTCATTGGTAGACTCTGGCTTAACCTTGAAGAGGTCCGTAAGGGGAAATCTCCCGAAGAGCTGGATCTCTTTGAGTGTCTGCATTTGGTTGAACAGTCTGTTACCCTTCTAGGGCAGGCTAATGTCAGCTTGACCTATGCCCATAGACTCGCTATACTGGGGCGGCTCACTGGTGATGCAAAAAAGCCAAAAAGTTGCTTAGCAAGCATGAGTCTTGTCTGACTCAATCCCAAAGGAATTTGTTTGGGAAAAAGTTCTACAAAGCCCTGCGCACTGCAACCAAGATTCGCAAATCTACTAAGGAAATATCTACTCACTTGTCAGGGTCTTCAAGGCCTCGTCCTGTCTCTTTCAAGGGCTCAGTCTCCACCAGGAAAGAGGTTTTCCGACAGGATACCAGGACTGCCCATCAGCCCTTTCGAGGAGGTCCCCCATCTCGCGGTAGGGGTGGGGGCAGATCTGTGTCATTCAGTGCCAGAGGCTCCAACCACAAAGGATACTTTAAAGGCAAGTTTGTCAGGTTTAGAATCCAAAAGAGATCACCTGAATCAAGCACCCAATCCCCAGATGCTAACCAAATCTCTGGAGGTAGAGAATCAGGTGGTTCCGGTCAATGTCCACCCTGCATTAATGGCAATGGGCATGGACACCACAATTCTGCCCAGACCCCTCCAGTTAGCAGGGAGGCTCCAACACTTCCTAAGCAATTGGAAACTACTGACTCGGGATCAGTTTATTTGGGAAATGGTTGTGGGAATTCAGATCCCTTTTACCAGTTTTCCACATCAGAGTCGTGCTCCTCCTCTGACATTTCACAGCCAGTCAGAACAAGTTGCCATAGATCAGGAGATATCGGAGATGCTCCAGAAGGGGGCAATTCAGGTGGTCTCTCCCATGACTGGGGAATTTCTAAGTTCAGTTTTCCTAGTCAAGAAGAAAGATGGGGGAAACAGACCTGTAATCAACTTTAAAGAGTTGAATTCTTACGTAACATACCAGCGCTTCAAAATGGAGGGTCTGTATTTACTGAAACATTTGATTCAGATGGAGGACTGGATGATAAACATCGATTTGAAAGATGCTTACTTTTCTGTGCCAGTAAGCAAACAACATCAACCCCTCTTGC
>OZ026597.1:41301733-41309233 GCA_964020085.1 Micromussa lordhowensis
GAGACGAAATGAAGGTACCTATTAACAAGTGCATACGCCTTTACTTACCAATATGGAGCGAACCAGTCATTGCGTTGTTTGAATTAAGCTATACGCGTGAACGACGGGGGACTAGCTCAAATGGTAGAGCGCCCGCTTTGCATGCGGGAAGTACCGGCATCGATACCCAAATTCTCCATTATTTTTTTCTTCCCATTTTAATACTTGCAGATAATTTTTTATTCGCACCGATTGATAGTAACAATTTGTCGCATTTTTCTTCTTTGTTACCAAAACCAGCCCTTTTTTAAGTGAACAAAACAATGTTTAAAATGTAGAACAATAATATTAATTCCTTTTTTGTTCAAATTTCATACATTGAATGATTGATCAAATGGAATCTCCAAAAAATTGATTTCTAATTCATTCATTTCAACTCTTGGTTTTCCTGTGACGTTATCATTTCCGAAATGAAAAATTGTCAATCCCTCTGAAGTTTTGCAACATTTAAGCGCAATAGGGTTCCTCATTAAGTGATAGAGCACGTTTGAATTTCCAAGTTTATGTGCGTTGCGTGACATTAAAATGGTGGCCCGATAAGGTTCTCGACTCATGCCCAAGATTTAACTAAGTGGACAATTCTTGCAAAAGAAGAATCATTAATTTCAATGTGTCGGAGCTGTAGAATAATAACTTTCGTTTCGATGGCAAAAATCAATGACAGATGTTTTTGTTACTTTACGGCCGCCATGTTCGTGCCCCTCCGAAGGGCACCAACATGGCGTCTCAATACAAAGCTCTATAAATTTGGGTGAAACACTTTTCCGAATAACGCGCGAATGAATAACCACACAGACCTAGATCCTGGCGAGGTTGCTAATATATGGATCATCTTGCATATCCTAGCTTCTTGACTTAATTTATTGAATGGTCACGATTTTTATTTTTGACGGCGTGACAGTATAAGCCAGCCATTGGTCCGTTAGCTCAGTCGGTAGAGTGAGGTGCTGATAACGCTAAGGTCGTGAGTTCGACCCTCACATGGGCCATCCCTTTTTGCGTCCAAAAATAGGTAAACGTAATCCAGCTACTGACATACATTATTTTCAAAACAAAATACACAGTTTGCGCATTTTCTCAAGTGAAGAACAGAAAAAACAGGGCGGATATTTTTTGTTGTCGATTAAGAATGTATATAAAATTGTCTGCTTTTGGTCTCTAAACTTAAACGTTCTTCATTTAAAATCAATATAACAATATCGATGCTAATAATTCCTTCTATTTTATTTCCACAGGGGTGGGAGCCAAGTTGGAAATCAAAATGTCGACATAGACTAGTACTGAGCCAGGAATAATGACAGGTAAAGTGACGCATTCTGACCGTGGCATAATGACGTCAAAACTTACCGGCCGCTGGCGCGCGCTGAATATATTTCTGATTGGGCAATAGACCTGAGGGCTTACATGGCCGTAATTCCGCACACCAAAATCAAAATACAACTAATAAAAATACGAGAACCAACTAAGAGCACCTTTACCTTGTTATTATAAAATGATAATTTGGAGAATCCGGGTATCGATCCCGGTACTTCCCGCATACGAAGCGGGCGCTCTACCATCTGAGCTAATTCCCCAGCTGTACATAACAAAAGCAGTTTGAAAAGTTCACTGTAAAGCACTGATTAAAACACGGACATTACTTTCATTTCAACCGAGAGCGGAGAGATAGCATTAAGGAAAAACCAAACATAAAGGACGTTTGAGAAATCCAAAGTTCTCCCTTTTTTAAAGAGAAAGAAAGGAAGAAAGAGGGGAATCTTTCCCCCTTTCTGAGCAAGTTAGAAAAGATGATTGGAGAATCCGACACAAATGCAAGAGGTCAAATATACATAAATTACTTGAATGAACAAAAAGTATCTACCCATCCCTTTCGTACAATACAAGCCAGACTTTTCGTTTTCCTCTACATTCAAACATAGCATGTGAACATTTACGAATCAGACCCTAATTTTTGATTCGTTACATAGCCTAGTTTATACCCCGGAGATTTAGTCGCTACTTTGTTTACAGTTTGGAAAAGGAGTCTTGCCATATCAGAATAGCAAAATCGTACAACTAACATGAGTAATATGAGTGCTGAGCAATATTACAAGCTCGAGTTGCATTGTCCTCTTGTGGAGGGATATAATTAGGGCACACTTAAAAAGGTATGGTGCGCTATCACCAGTTTGCGCGCAATGATCGTTTCCAAACAGCACGTCAATCACAACTGACCTCGTCAAGAATGCCTAAACACAGTTGTAGGAGAATCCATAGCCTTTGGGTTAAACCATTTACCAAGGAAAATTTCAGATATGGAGTTCCTCATCAGACAGTGCCATTAAGTGACAAAAGCTGCCATCTTAAGCGTAGGCCTGTTGGTCTAGTGGTATGATTTTCGCTTCGGGTGCGATAGGTCCCGATCGTAATAATAAATTTTTAGCAGGGAGCCTACTTCATCAGTGGAGCTTTTCATATTGGGGCGCTGCATAATTAATTAGCTCATTGCAAAACATACTGTTATTCTTTCACATTCGCCAGTTATCACCCGTGCTGGTAGCGTCGGTAATGTTTTGCGCCATTTTCCTTTGGTCGTTCCGCTTGAAGCGTTGTCTTTTCGTCCTGCACTCCACAGTCATCTTTTGCGACCCAAAAACCTCGCAGCTCTTACCTGCTCATATCCCCGTTAAATGCCTATTACGTCACCAGTCGCGTACTCTTCCATAACTTATTCTTAGGCGATGAGGTAATGAGTATCCAGTGAGGATATGGTACTGTTCTCAGATGAGTTCACACAGGGTGCAACAGCCTTTTCATAAATCTCAACTTGGAGAATCATAGTATTTTCCAAGTTGTGGGTATGGATGGGACATTCACTCGATCTTTCCCTCACTCTTTCGCTTCCTGTAGAATTTTTCGTAAATCCGCAGACCGATGTAAATTCCAGAAGAGTTTGGACATTGCCAATCTTTTGAAGCAAATTGTAGTCAGAGCCCAAGGGTAGCCCAAGCGGCTTGAATACGTCAAGTTTCACCCTTCAAGAAAATTGCCTGATAACAGGCTCCCGGCGAGCCCGAACGAAGCGAGGGAGCCTGTACACATTCTAGTGATACCGCCGTTCCATGATACCAGGATCCGGTATCATGATATGATTGGCTAAATCTCTGATTGTTGACATTTTTGAGATAAATATTTGACAAACTCTTGCAAAATGCGGTTGACCGCCCTACTTGACTCTTACGGTTGGTCACATTTCTGCATTCGCCGTTCACTTTTAATTTTCGGTCTCTCGACCTTTCACTATTTAATTCACACGTAAAGGGTACTTTATGTTGTGTTATGGAGAGGAATTTAAAGTAGAGTGGAGCCGCTTGGCTGTGCTACAGCAAACTATTCTCTTTAGAGGTCCGCTGTTATCTCCATATCGCTTCGCAGAGTTTGACACGTTTATCATTTGCCGTGTGCTTATAATTTCTTTCGGCTCGTTTCAGTATTGCGTTTTCTAAGTATTGGCTCTGGAGGGACAAATAGATGCAAGAAACATACGGACGTCTCTTGACTAAAATGTTAGCTTTCTAGAAGTAAAGCTACGGCAGTCTCTGAACAGAAGCTGGGAGAAGATAAATATGATATTCGTGATAAGAAGCAACTAGCTGTGCTTGCAAAGAGAGCTCTAATAAAATAGCCGGGACCAGCGTCACAATTAGACCAGATGTCGATCGTTGAGTTAGACGGGCCGCCATTTTGGTCTCTTGATGCGGGCGAAACTGGGGAGAGAAAAAATACCCGTGGGTAGGGGTGGTGCAGGGCACGGCGGGCGCCGCATCAAGAGACCAAAATAGCGGCCCGTCGAACTCGACGATCGACTTCTACGATTTTAAGGAAAATAGGGCACTGCGAACATTCTATGTCGCAATATACAATGCAAATAAGCCACATTTTTACGGAATATTTCAATGTTTGTCCCCAGAGAGCCATGGGGACTTGCAAACTATCTGCTATAGAAACGAGCGTAAACAAAGTATCTACACGAGGCAAATTACAGAGGTGTCAAACCTTGCGAAGCGACGCGCAGTTAACAGCGGAAACCACACGGACCTATAACCTCTAAAACGACACCACTCTCCTTATTCATTTCCATTTCTCTTAATAACACGGCATAAAGTACCCTTCAGAAAGAGGCCTGAAGCAAAGAAAGGTCGAGAAACCGAAAATTAAAAGAGGACGTAAAATGCACAAACTGAATGTCACGAACCGTTGCAGAAAAAAAAAATAAAAAAAATCGAGTCTGATTTGTAAACGTTTACATGCTATGTTTGAATGTAGATGAAAAAGAAAAATCTGGCTTGTATTGTAAGAAAGGGATGGGTAGATACTTTTCGTTCATTCAAGTAATTTATATATAATTGACCTCTTGTATTTGTTTCGGATTCTCCAATCATCTTTTCTAACTTGCTAAGCAAGGGGGAAAGATTTTCTCCTTTTCTTCCTGGCTTTCTCTTTAAAAAAGGGAGAACTTTGGATTTCTCGGCAAAAGTCCAGAATATTTGGTTTTTCCTTAAAACTATCTCTCCGCTCTCTGTTGAAATCATTGCTTAACTGATCAGTACTTAACAGTCAACATTTCAAACTGCTTTTCCTATGTACAGCTGGGGAATTAGCTCAAATGGTAGAGCGCCCGCTTTGCATGTGGGAATTACCGGCGGGATCCATACCTGGATTATCCAAAATTACCTATGGTATCTATTCTTTCTCTCTTTTCTTTTTCTTTCTTTATTTGCACAGAAAATGCAAATTGTCTCCCATGACTTCTGTATCACAGCCATTCTGCTGTCTACTATCACTGCAACAAAGGTCCTTGTCGTTCACTTTCTATCTATTTCAATTCCCCCATACGACGCTACAGTAATCGAAATGAGGGTGAACTAAAGTATTATGGATGCATAGGAGTGTTTGTATAGGCAATCATACGGTTTTTCTCGTTCAATTTGACATTTATTTGCACTTGTGAGTTTTTCAAAAAGCTGAAATTGCACTCGCCGCTGGCAAAGGTCAAATGAGCATCATCCGCATACATTCTAGGACGGTTAACAAGACAGTTCGGTATATCATATATAGAGTATAAAAGGAAGAGGTCCAAGGATTGTACCTTGAGGAATTCCGCAAGTTTAAGGTTGGCTATCCGAGAGAGAGCCATTTACAAAGCATTTCTGCGTACGATTATGCAAGTAGGATTTAAACCGGTTAGACGAGTTGCTTCCGACACCATAGGCCTTTAATTTAGATAGCAATATATAGATTTAGGCCAGCCTAAAAGCGTAGCTCCTGGGCCGGGTTGTTCAGAGCCCGATCAAACTAGCCGAGGATAAAGTAGAATTTTGACTTCAGTTTTGTAACTTTGCGGTGAGATTTTCTGTATATTGTTTTTGTGTTTTGAATTTTAATGAAAGCAAAATACGCAAAACAAAAGCAGTGAAAAAACTTTGTACAAAAGAAAAGGTTATAATTCGGTTAAATTTTAATCCTGGGTTAGCGTTAACCGGCTTCCTACCAACCCTACGCTGTTTACAGCAAGTTAATCCTGACATGAGCCCGCGATCTGATCGAAAAAAGCAGCACTTGGGCAGCGGTCAACTTTAAAAAAACACGTGACCTCGATGAGCCCTGAACTTGAGCCCGCGATATGGTCACGTGATACTGGTCAGCGGATTCCTTGTTTTGACAGGTGTCAATTGACTGCAACATGGATGTCCAAAGGACGCTTTAAACCAAGGGTACATGTGCTCTGTCAACCTACAAGGAAAGCCCGCGAAAACTGAAGCCTCGTTTTGGTTTACGTGTCAATTGTGGCCGCCATGTTGCGCGACTCCACCACCGTCGTCGTCGTCGTCGTCGTCGTCGTCGTGCGTACGCGCCCACGAGCAATACCGCTAGCCATGATACACATGAGAAAATCAGTTGATGGGTTCCCTTCAGTTTCCTAATATGGGTATGGGGCTCCGCTTGGCGGCCTTCGGCCGCCGGAGCTCCGCTAATATAGAATGATCGACGGTGTCAAAAGCTTTCTTCAAATCTAGAAAAAAAGAAACTTAAGGTGGTTCGAAACAGTTTTATGGCGCGCGCAAACTGGGTTCTAATCAACAAGCCTAATCTCGCGCGTGCAGTTGACGCACATGCGCAAATGCTGATCTTGTCGTGTCAAAATTTTGGAGTTTTTATAACTTTAATCGCTCATATTTCCGCTTCCGCTCGGTGGATTTTTTTCATTTTTTCGGTGATAACTAGGATCAATTGGCTGCATACATAGTCCGATTTTTAAAAAATTCTGTAGGCAGGAAAAAAAATAAGAGAACAATAGTCAAAAAGAGGATTTTTTCTTAATCTACCCTACAGATTTTTTTTAAAGTGAAATATGTTGAAGGTCATTTCTGGTGACATATAATATTGCAGTTTGAGAAGATTTCACCGACCAATTTTTTAAAAAAGACAGTAGATTTCGATTTTAGGGGCTCAACTGAATGCGTCATATGGTTGCTATGGTAACAGGTTTTCTGAAATGAATGTCATGAAATGAATTTATGATGTTTCTTTTATTTCTGTGCCAAATTTCATAGTGGTACGACGAACCATACATAAATTAGAAAAGAATTTGTGAACTTGTCTCGGGAAAATAAAAACTACTTCGAACCACCTTAATCGTCAACGGTGTAATGTTTAAAACGAGGGTGTGTATCACACAAGACGGCACAAAGTCAACACACCGGCTATGTTGTAATCATATGTCCTAATGCTTTATTCCCAGCATGCTTTGTTACATGACGCAAGGCATGTCACGCCATGGTGTAACGCTAAACACTACATTTCTCCTTTCCTACAGTTGAGAATAGCACAATCAAAAGAACAAAAATAATCATCGTGAAATAGGTAACAAAAGATGCTACGCAACAGAACTAGACTGGGCAAGACAAACTTGAACAAAGGGATACAAAGTCCTGCGCAAACGTCTCAACTACTGAATACTCAACTACTAAATTTTCTCACGGACTCAAAGTTCATAACTCTCAAGCAATGTCCATAAATCAATATTTGAATCACTTCGAAATTAGCATAGAGGACGTTCATCAAGGAAGTGTTCAAGATCATCTTAAATGAGTAAATGATCATCAAATCTCTTGAATGAGTCTCTTTGGTGGCACAGACACACGTGTAGGCCTTCGACGCACAGGTTCAGTCAGGATTTCAGCGTTTCCACTGGGTTCCACTGGCGAGTCTTTGGACTCCTGGATAGGGACTGGAATACTGGAAGGAGGGCTGCTCTCGGTGTCTAGGTCTACTGTCTCTTCTTCAAGGGATTGACTGGTGCTGAATGTGTCATCAGCCAAAAGCTTTTTGAAGTGAGACGAATTACGGGTACCTTCCGGTTGGCACTTTCTGCGGTTAGCATGCTGTGATGCTTCTTAGTGACAGTCATTGGGGTCGGGT
>OZ026597.1:41321733-41326733 GCA_964020085.1 Micromussa lordhowensis
AACGACACTTGGATTCCACTAAGGCCTTGAATTTACCCAGCACGGGAAGAGGTTCAGATGAGTTAAAAGCATATACCTTAGTATCACAAGGGTCTAATCTATGGTCAAACATCTTCAGCACATCATAACTAACAATGTTCACACTGGCTCCAGAGTCCACCAATAACTTGCATGTGACACCATTGACTTTTAATGACACAAACGGAGCACTAACCTTGGTACAAGGACTCAACGTGAACGTGTATTCATCATCTGAACTCGACGGGGTGAGCGAGGCCTTGACTCTTCGTTCACTTGGTTAACGGTTTGCGGGGGCTTGGGACGTTGATGTCCTTGCTTCTTGTTTCCTTTCCGACGTGTTCCGCCTCTCCCACCAGACTGACGTTTTGGGAACTTCGACAATACTGCGCATAATGGCCATATTTCTTGTAGGAATTGCACTTTCGATTCCGAGCAGGGCACCCAGCTTTAGTGTCGTGCGGCCAGCTTCCTCCACAATTAAAACAACGAGCTGTCTTGTCCGGTGTTTCGGACTTTGGAGGTAGCACAGCATTGACCGTTCCTGGGGATTCTATATCAGATGCTTGTTGCTCCGAGACGTCCAACGGTCTTGCTTCGGCCAACAGGGCTTCGTGTGTCATAGTCGAATCTCGCAATGCTTTTCGGCGAAGACGCTGCGAAGTGCACGACTGAATTATTTGAGATTTAACTTCCTTGTCGACGTCAGTGAATTCACAGGTAGTTGCCAAGTGTCGTAAGCGAGAGTGATACGAATTCATGGTTTCACCTGGGTTTTGCTTCGCTTGCCGAAACGTGAAGATCTCAAATTCCACATTCTACTTCGGGTCAAAGTACGCGTTCAACTTCGTTTTGGCCGTTTCAAAATCGTCACCGGTGTCCGGCAGAGTGTCAAAGATTTCAGATACTTCTTTTCCAGCATAGTACAGTAAGAGAGCTCGCTGTCTCTTCTTATCGCTAATGGCGGCGGCAACAAAGAGGTTTTCAAGTCGTTTGATCCATTTTCGCCATCGCTGGGCAATCGCGCCATCCGCGTATGTGTATGTATGTATGTAAATCTTTATTTATACACGGAAAATCATCAGTTAAGCTTAAGTTAAAAACTAAAACTAATTACAACTGCTTTACATGATTGCCGTGTGGGAATCCGATATATCAGCTACCTTCTTAATATTTCGCTTAAAATGCTCAACGGATGCAGCATTTTTTAAGTTTTTGGGCAAGTTATTCCATAGCATGGCCCCGCTGTAAGAGAAGCTTCGTGTGTATGTCGAACGGTTCGAATCGTGGAATCGCGGTAGCCATCACAAAGGTTAGGCACTCAGTCACACAGACAATTATGAGTATCTTGGAGCGAACTTTTTGCCGATCCTCGTCGCCAATGTAATGTTTAAAACGAGGGTGTGTATCACACAAGACGACACAAAGTCAACACACCGGCCATGTTGTAATCACATGTCCTAATGCTTTATTCCCAGCATGCTTTGTTACATGACGCAAGGCATGTCACGCCATGGTGTAACGCTAAACACTACAAACGGGAATTAAAAAACAGCCACTATGGTCTATAAATTTCTCAATGGTCTCGCCTGATTATCTGAAATCAATGTTTACTGATCGGAGTGCAATATCTACCTATTCTCTTAGGAATTGTGAGGGCAAACTAGCTATCCCACTCCCCCGCACCAATTTTCTAAAAAACAGTTTGCCTGCCAATCTGCGGCAGGTTTCCTTTCTGATAATGATGAAGTTAATTAATCACACGGCATTCATGGACAATAAAGAATATTATTATACATTCAACTCTCTAACTCTTTTCTGATTGGCCGAAAGCCTACAGTGAATTTTCGAAATCAGCGCTCGTGACGTCATAACTGCAGATTATACAATAATCATGTCAAGGTCACGAGTAATCATGTCAAGGTCACGGGTTATCATGTCATGTATGACCGCAGTGCATGATTTCCAAAGGTAATCATGTCAACTTCGCGCGATTTGTGTTGCTTGCCGTCAGTGAAGAAGCAGAAACATGACTTCCAATGTATAATAAAACAATTATTAGATTCGGTTTTTGTGATAACCAGAATAATCAAGGTCTCGGTAAGGGTTATCAGCCTCAGCCTTCGGCTTCGGCTGATAACCCTTACCTCGACCTTGATTATTCTGGATATCACAAAAACCTCATCCAATAATTGTTTATAAACGTAGAATGTTTTTTTGAAGGTGTACTATATTTCGGCTGGCCAAACCAGCTTTTTCAGGTACAATGGAAAATTTTACATCGGGACGTGTTTTTTATGTAGCATATTACCGGAAATACGTAAAAATAATTGACAGTGTAAATTACAGATAAACATATGGTGAAATAAAATAGTAAATAAACAAAATAAAGTAAAAGGAAACGATTAAAATGTTTCTTCACGGATGTTCAGACCATCAGGAACAATTGTTCTGCCTTTTTGGAAAGTTCTGCATTTTTTCATGGAAAGCAGGCACTTCGTTATTGTTTTTTTCTATTTTTGTTGTTATTAGATTTAATTTAATAGTAGATTAGTATCTTAATAATGTAATTAATGCAATTTTAGTTTTTACTTTAAGTCCTGATGTTTCACCCCTGTATAAATAAAGTTAAATAAATAGATAAGTAATAGTAGTTGGACCGAGTGGAGTACAATTCAGGGAGTAATCGAGCGAGTAATTTCAAAATCGGACGAGCGCGAAGCGCGAGGCCGATTTGAAATTACGAGCACGATTACTCCCTGAATTGTACGACACGAGGTCCAATTACTAATTAATCGTATCTATAACAAGTTTCGAAATTAAAAATGTCTTTTGAGAACTTTTGTTGAGCGAAAACATCTGTAGTCAGGGACTGCCAAGACAATGACCTCACGAATGAAAATTGTCATGTTCTTTTGTGTCGGTATTGTCTGTTACTTTTCTTGTTAAAGGGATTAACCTTTCTCCGCAGATGATGATCTTGACTAAATATTGTAACTGAAAACATGTATTATAAAAATCTTCAATTTTACAATTACTGCAGAATTTCTCAGCTACTTTGACAATGTTATGAGGAAATTTATGATCAATAACAAGACAGACGCATAAAAAACTGACGTCAATTTGTTAAATCAAATTAATCACAGCAATTATTCCTCTTAAGTTTCGAATACACGATGTGTTCTGGGGGGTTAGCTAAAATGGTAAAGCGCCCGCTTTGCATGCGGGAAGTACCGTGTTCGATATCCGGATTTTCCAAATAGCGATTTTTGCTACCCATGGTGTCATTTTTTTTCTTTTCTTTTACCAGTTCTTTTTTTCTGCATTTATCTGCTAGTTGAAGACGGTTAGTGTGCCATGACTTCTTGCACTAAAGCAGTGTATTACACTTACTCAGCTATCTACTGGCACTAAAACAAAGATCCTTGTCGTTCACTCTCATCTCCACCAGACGAAGATGGCGAATCTGACGACCTTGTCTAATGACTCGGGTGATATGAAATCTCCAAGAGTCTAGCTCACTCTTTATCAAATTTAGATGTTAACTCCGGTCTAACAGTAAACTACAAACCTTTTTTTAACACCTTCCTAACAGCAATTGGTTTATCAGATCAGACAGCAGAGCGTGGCCTTTCTCGAGAGAAGTCAGCTTTCCAACTCAACCAATAACATTAATTTCAGGCGACTTGAGATAAAAACCAACCAAGCTAGGTCAGATAAAGAATGTCGTAGAATTAATAAAAGATAGTAGTCTCAGCTTTGATCATAGATCAGTTCTAACGGGAGCCAATCAGGAACCTTTCTTGCCCAGTACCGTATATAAACTTTTAATACAAGTCTACCTATTCTACATGCACAAACTCCACAAAAAAAGTTTAAAGGTGTAGAACAACAATTGATAACATTTATGCCGGGGGGGACTCCCATATAAAAAGGATGAGGGTGCTCGTCGAGAATTTTGAGAAAAACCGCTAAGAGGTACTAAGATCCAGTTTTGTGGGCGTGGCTTGAAATTTTTTCACCCTTAAGAGAGGTACCGCTCAATACCCTAAAAGGTACCGTAAAAGCTCCCGCTGTGGACCTTTTGGGGCTGAACGCCCTAAGAGTTACAAAAACCGCTTTTTTAACCCCTAAATGATACGAAGAGCACGTCCATCTTTTTTACATGGGATCCCCCAGGGGGGGTTATGTGGCGTTTTCTAATGTCTCTCTAGCGTGTTGCGAGTAATCTTAACTCTGAACCGAGTGAGAAGACTCTAAAGGAAGAAACTGAGCAATGTTCACTTTGAAGAGTGAACAAAAGGACTGTTGAGTAGCGACATATTGTAAGCTTTTATTTACGATTTTTTAGGAACTCAAAGGTGCTCAATGAGCTCATACACATGGCTTTGAGATTATCGACAGTAGCTGTTTACCTATACTTGATATCCCGGATTGCTTATGTTGAAGCCGCTCGTCAGTGCGAGTCGCAATCATCAAATTACGGCAAAGCTCTTAAACGTCACACATTTGACAAGTTCACAGCGGAGCCCCATACCTATATAGGAAAGAAAAGGAAACCCATGAATTGATTTTCCCATGGTTATCATAGCCTACCTGTAGGCGTTGGAGTTTTTCTTCGGCGAGAAAACCTGGTGTTCGCTTTCGTGGCCGCCATTTTGGATAATACGCGACGCGGAGGAGCGGGGCGAGCGGTAGTTGACAACAAAATGGCTAAGCGGGGGGAGGGGGCGGGAGGCGCGAAAAGAAACGCCTACTGGAGAACTTATCCCCGGTGAGTCTCAACCCATTGACCATGACGCTTAACGGTGACATGTCACGCACTCGCTGTGGACCAATCAAAATCAACTAATGGCACCATTGTTTGAGAGCTGTCAAGCGCTACGACCAAAACAAATCCGCGTGGTTTTGTAGTTGTCAAACTCACGTGTAATTTTTTGTCATGGAGAATGGAGCTACATGGAAACACCGAAAAAATCAGC
>OZ026597.1:41331733-41351733 GCA_964020085.1 Micromussa lordhowensis
TTCAATATATTCTTCTTAACTCCTGTTTATGTTGCTGCTCGCTTGCTACGCTCGCTGCGCAGCAACAAGTACAGAAAAGGTAGCTTCTTGACAGGTCTAATTACCTCGTTGACTGATTTGTTACAGGCTTATCACCAAGGGCGGATAGGCACATCAAAAACAAAATCTACAGGACCCCACACCCCCGTCCTGCCCCGATCGCTTCGCTCTCCGAATTCTTCAGTTTCGCGCTCGTCAGCTCGCTTCGCTCTCCGAATTTTTTTCCGTCCTCGACGGGAGCCTGAAAACATCTACGCAACTCGCTTGGTAACATTATCAGCGGGAGAACTGGATACCATATCTTAAAATAATTTGAGAGGAATTACCTTGAGACCTATGGGGGATAAACTCTATTACCCTCCATCCTCTCTCATTGATACCGGCGAAATGTTTAAATAACCTGCCAAAATACTCTATACCCACAAAGATAGAGGTAACCGTTATGGATTCTTTAGAATGGAATGGATCGATGTCCCGTTTGACCAAATCATATCAGCAAAATGTATAGAAGAAGTTGATTAATTGGTCCATTTAAAATACCCTGGAACAAAACAAAATGAATAGAAAAGTTTAAAACTGTCGTTTTTGTGGTTGGTTGACACAAAACCTGCATTCAACCGTCATCTTATTACGAACAGACGTTTGGTTTCTCCGACAGTTAGGGCCCAGTTATATGGTCTCGGGTACCCGAGACAACCCTCCTCCCGAGCTACCCTGGCCGAGGTAACATTTGACCACATTTAGCTTGTTTCTTTCTAAAATTCAACCAGCCGTTTACATTAGGATCGCCAACTCGTCTCGGGGGGCGAGACAACTCGGGTGGGCGAGTTGTCTCACCTCGGCAGGTAGGGTAACCCTGGCAAGCGGGACAACATTTCTACATATAAACGCTTTGGCTCGCCTGACCGGGACATCTCTCGGCGTGGCGAATGTCACGTAATGCTTAGATTTAGGATTTATAGCAGAAATTCGTATTAAAGAAGTAAAAATTAACTCGGCAAAACCCACTGTGATCGAATGACCGGGATAAAACCCAAAGAAAGAGGGATATTTGCACATTTGATTATTCAGTAAGGTTTATGAATAATCATGCTGGGTTAACTTTGACTCGGCCTACTGGAACTATGTTTTCACATATAAACGCTCGATAAAGTTACCTCAGTAAATCAACTGCTTAACATCAAGGTACAAAGGTTCAAAGGTCGAAAGGGACACATCTCTAATGCACCGATGGGATTTGAACCCATGAACCAACTGAGCTACGGCGCCCTACATGGGACAGCACCGTGACGTGTTTTATTATTTATTAATTTATTTGTTTATATAACTATTTAGTTATTTAGTTATTTATTTATTTATTTATTTATTTATTTATTTCGAAAATTGAAAAAAAAGCAATTATAATGAGCATAACTAGTACTAAGTTGGCCACATGTCCACGTTGTTAGTAATTCCTAGCAGTACTCAGACAGCTCAATACGATCTGTGAACTCGTGAAAGATGTTTGACCTGACTCCTTTAATCAGAGAGACCGTCATGGAATCGAGAAGGAATCATCTAGATCTGGTGGATAGGCAACTGCAGTATGGTGTTCTCCATATAATAATATACATGCAAAAATTTCATCGTGCTGATTGGCTTAGAGCACGTCAATTAATCCCAAACAGTGCAGAAATTTAAAATTGAGTGCAAAAAGTTGAAATTAAATTGATTGACAGGAAAGTCGCGCAAGCCCAACAAAACAAAATGGCGGGCAGCTCAGGGGAAAGTGACAATATTTTAATACAGAGTTTGAAGGAGAATGCTGTGAACAAAAACACCTTACAAAGCACAAATAACTGGGTAAAAGTCTGGAAGTCTTGGGCTTCTCAAAAGGGATATGACGAAAGCATTGAAAAGTACGAACCAGAGGCCAAAATCCTCGAGCAGCTATAGGCAACAGTTCGTAAGAAAGACGGGGATGACTACGAACCTGATGGCCTTCGTGTGATGGTTACTGCTATCGACCGATATCTAGCAGATAAAGAGTACAAACACTCGATCATTCGCGACAGAGAGTTTAAAAGCTCGAAGCAAGTTCTTGAGGGAAAAGCGAGACTACTGCGACAACAAGGCAAAGGCAAGCGGCCGAACAAGGACACGAAATAAACATGAACAAAGAAGAGTTAGACTCAAAATTTTTGCATGTATATTATTAACAAGTGTAATCAAATGATTTTCTCGTGCAATTTGGAATAAATAAGCACTCGTAAATTTTTCAAAAACTACAAATTGCACTCGCCCTACGAGCTCGTGCAACTTTTTGTAGTCTTTGAAAAATTTACTTGTGCTTATTTATTCCAAATTGCACTCGAAATCATTCGATTACCTATACTAATAGCATTACTGTTAAACTGAAAAGTGTTTTTTAATTATAGGGGAAATGGTTTTCGTCTCTTTGTCTGTTTAACAGTTTGACGTTTTATGTGTATGATCAGAGGAGGATAACACACTCTTCTCATTTTTCCAGACATTTCACCAACCAATCGGAATCGCTCTGCTGATGAAAGTCAGAAATTCTGACGGCACAATGGAGAGGCTCGTGGGGTGTCATGGGACGTTCAGGGACTATTTGCCGGGAGATTTAGATCATTCTTCTAGTCCATCCACTTTCTCTCATTTTTTTTGGTTTGTTTTAACAACTTGTATGAAAAATTGTTAAATTTTCTAGCTTATTGACAACACAGAACATGTGTTATAACACCAGCTGAGTCAAGGGAGTAAAGCAGACGTGATAACCACTACGCTACGGAAACCGTACAAGGTAACCAAGAGCCACATTAGTGTGCTAATCGAAAAATGTTAAATTCAGGCATTTTTGATCGGAAAGACAGAAGAAATAAGTCTATGAAGTACAGCAGACAGTTGAACATTTGCCGGCTTCTCAATATTGTAGTTTTTCAGAAACAGCGTTATTCTTACTGCAAGGTTACCTGGGTGATTATTGTATGGTTATGCCCATATATGTACTTGTTATGCAAGCTCTTTGCTTGCAATGCATGCTGGGACCTCGTGCTTTTCACGGGTCGCCATGTTGATTAAACGTAGGTTGTGTTGACTGATTGTTTGAGTTCCTTCTGCGGATTCTACATGGTGGCAGCGGTTCTTTGACCCTTACAATGCCTGACCCAGATCCAGCACAACAACAAGGACTGCCCTCGGGACCAGGACAAAATCAAACTCTTTCGCAGACGAATCAACTCCCACTTCCCGCCCGATTTGATGGAGCGAATGGACCAAACCAGGCAGAATGTTGGATTCGCTGGAGCCGACGTTTCGAACGCTATAGAATAGCTTCTGGCCTCAAAACTAAACCACAGTACGAACAAGTGAATACCTTGCTGTATGCTATGGGAGACTGTGCAGACGACATTCTAGCGACTCTCCGCCTCGATGAAACCAAAGCTACGTATGATGAAGTTCGCACCGCCCTCAATGGCTATTTCGATGTCCGCCGCAATTTAATCGTGCAACGAGCCCTATTTAACAAGCGGCATCAGTTGGCTGGTGAGTCAGTGGACACTTTCATTCAGGATTTATACAGGCTTGCAGAAGACTGCGAGTACGGTACGCTAAAAGATAGCCTTATCCGAGATCGAATTGTCGTAGGTGTTGTTGACGACTCGTTGTCAGATCGACTTCAAGCCAAAGCCGATTTAACCCTCGAAACAGCAGTGCAAATGAGTCGTCAGGCAGAAGCACGAAAGCAAAACAAGGATCTCATTCGAGGAAGCGCTACCTCTGAAACGGCTACCGACTCTACACGTGTGGATTTGGTGGAACCTCACAAAAAGGATTCGAAATCAGCCATGAAACCCGAAGACGGAGTACGGCCAAAGTCCGAGCGTAAATGTATGTGGTGTGGTGGAAAGCAACACAAACGGCAATCATGCCCTGCAAAGGACATCACTTGTAACAGCTGTCACAAAAGAGGACATTTTCAAGCTGTTTGTCTCTCCAAGAAACAGACGGCGAATCGCAGGTCCATCAACGAAGTGGCAGATCTTGAAGAAGTCGAAGTTCCTTTTCTCGGTGAAGTCTACAGCCGTGAGGCAGACTTCTGGACCGCCATTGTAAAGGTGGATGGTCATGAAACACACTTTAAGTTGGATACTGGCGCAGCAGTCTCCATTGTCAGTGACAAGGAACCTTGGCTCAAAGACCACCAGCTAACGAAATCGCAGCAGATTTTAAGAGGTCCAGGAGGCACTATTCTGTCAGTCGTGGGCACCTTTCGAGCCACTCTGGCATATAAAGAGCGTCAAATTTCTGAAACTGTTTTTGTTTTAAAAGATCAAGTATACTCTCTCCTCAGCAAGAAAGCATGTGTGGACCTGGGTTTAATCGCTCGAATTGGAGAGGTGAACACTCAGCCAGTGAATTTCATTGGAGAGTTTCCTCAGCTTTTCCATGGTCTGGGGAAACTGAAAACTAAATATCACATCAAGCTTAACCCAGATGTAAAGCCAGTTTGCCTCTACACTCCAAGAAAAGTACCTCACCCATTGTTGCCTAAAGTGAAAAATGAAATTGATTCTATGCTTCGACAAGGCGTCATTTCTCCTGTTACTGTTCCCACAGAGTGGTGTTCCGGCATTGTTCCTGTCCCCAAACCTAATGGGCGTGTACGGATCTGTGTAGACCTGACACCGTTGAACAAAGCGGTACAGCGCGAAACTCATCCCATGGGCTCTGTTGATGAGAGTCTGGCCATGCTGGGCGAAAGCCGAGTATTCACGAAATTAGACGCCAATAGCGGGTTCTGGCAAATTCCTTTGGATGAGGACTCAAAATTATTGACCACCTTTGTCACCCCCTTTGGCCGCTTTTGCTTCAACCGCCTGCCCTTTGGAATTAGTTCCGCGCCGGAAATATTTCAGCGAACCATGTCCGACATCTTGGAGGGCCTTGATGGAGTCATATGCCGGATGGACGATATCCTTATCCATGGAAGAAACCATATGGAACATGATGCACGTGTTCGAGCAGTTTTGTTTCGTCTTCAAAGAGCTGGCCTGACATTAAACATTCAGAAGTGTGAGTTTTCGCAAGGAAGACTCAAGTTCCTAGGACACATTGTCGATGCCGAGGGTGTCCATGCTGACCCGGAGAAGACACATGCTATTGGCCATTTTCCAACCCCCACAACTGTAACAGAACTACAGAGATTCATGGGCATGGTTAACCAACTTGGAAAGTTTGTCCCTGGCCTGGCTGACATCAGTGCACCCTTGCGGCAACTTCTTCGCAAAGATAGTGCTTGGTACTGGGATGACGCTCAACAGACCGCATTCCAGCAAGTCAAAGAGCAGCTTGCCTCACCTGAAGTCCTTGCACACTACAACCCCAACCGTGAAACAATCATTGCTGCAGATGCATCATCAATAGGGCTGGGAGCAGTTCTTCTTCAAACGCAAGATAACGGACAGCGCCGTCCCATCTGTTACATCTCCAGATCCCTCAGTGATGCTGAAAGGAACTATGCGGTCATCGAGAAAGAAGCGCTCGCCTCTACTTGGGCATGCGAACGCCTTGAAGAGTACGTCCTTGGACTCAGGTTTACCCTGGAAACAGATCACAAGCCACTTGTTCCACTCCTCACTACAACCGACTTGTCCAAGATGCCTCCCCGAATACTGCGCTTCCGCCTTCGAATGATGCGATACAACCCAGAAGTCTTCCACGTTCCTGGTAAATGTCAAATTTCAGCTGATGCACTCTCGCGTGCCCCGGTTAACTCTCCCAATACATCTGACGCGCAATTCATTGAAGAGGTCGAAACCTTTGCTTGCTCCACAGTGGACCAACTTCCTGCCACTGCTCAGCGCCTTCAGGAAATCATAGAAGCTCAGAGAAATGATGAAGTATGCCTGAAAGTCAGAGGATATTGCCAGGCGGGTTGGCCAGCATACATGCCCCATCAACCCCTACTCAGGCCATATTGGGAAAGCAGAGCTCACTTAGCAGTCGTTGACGATCTTCTCCTCTATGATGAACGCATCGTAATCCCACAAGCTCTAAGATTGGACATACTAGACTGCATCCACCGCGGCCACCTTGGCATTAGCAAATGCCGCGCTAGAGCTCGAATGTCCGTTTGGTGGCCTGGGCTCTCTGTAGGCATCGAAGATATGGTCAAAGCATGCTTCACATGCGCAAAGGAGCTGCCCGAACCCAAAGAGCCACTGATGCCATCATCTTTTCCCAGTCGTCCTTGGGAAAGGATTAGCATGGATTTGTTTGAGTATGGAGGACGCACATACCTCATCACTGTCGACTACCATTCCAGATGGGTCGAAATCAAACTCCTTCCAACACAAACTGCAAAGTGTGTGATTGCCGCCGCCAAGGAACTATTTGCCACCCATGGTATACCAGATACAGTGATTTCAGATAATGGACCCTGTTTTAGTGCAGTATCCTTCCAAGAGTTTGCTGCCGGATATGGGTTTGTCCACACAACTAGTTCCCCCAGATACCCTCGTGCCAATGGAGAGGTAGAAAGGGCTGTAAGGACTGTAAAGGGGCTGTTGAAGAAGAATGATGATCCTTACCTTGCACTTCTTACCTACAGATCTACACCCCTGCAAACTGGTCTCTCACCAAGTGAGCTACTCATGGGAAGGAGACTCCGGACTCAGCTCCCTGTCCTTGAAAAGACATTAACACCCAGAGACTTGAAGAAAGAGCGCGAGGAAGTTGTGAAGAAGGAAGAAATCTACAGGTCCAACCAAAGACAAAGCTTTAACCAACGACATCGGGCAAAGGAACTACCGGACTTGACAAATGGTGACTGTGTATGGATCAGAGACCAGGATCGTCTAGGGAAAATACAAGGCCGTACTCAGCATCCTCGCTCCTTCATCATTGGAACAGACAAGGGCACACTACGACGTAACAGATCTGCTCTTGTCAAAGCTGAGTTGCAGTCCCCTTCAAAGGTAGACAAGCAAACCACCCTCACCAGCACTGCAAGCAATCATGCTGTTCAAGACACAGAAGAAATGGCAGGTCCACCTAAGCTCCCATGCACTGTTACTGATGCTCCAATGCAGCCTGTCTCCAGTCAAATGGCTCCATTACGAACACGTTCAGGGAGAATTGTTAAGCCACCTGATCGATTGGACCTCTAGCCTAATACAGTGTATGTCTGACTTTACCTGTGCAGTTTAGGAGACAGTTATTACATTTATGCTCTTCAGAGACTGTGTTTTGCACTATAAAGTCTTGTGAATATTTAGCAGTCAGATTTAACAGTAATAGTTTATGTTTGCAATCAAGTCCAGGTTTAAGGATGGAACACTGTTCATGGACATGCAATTTCGTTTATCTCGGTTCACTTGATTGTACTAGGAAGGGAGGTGTATGGTTATGCCCATATATGTACTTGTTATGCAAGCTCTTTGCTTGCAATGCATGCTGGGACCTCGTGCTTTTCACGGGTCGCCATGTTGATTAAACGTAGGTTGTGTTGACTGATTGTTTGAGTTCCTTCTGCGGATTCTACAATTATTATTCTGACCGATTAACCAAAAAACTATTATTACGTTATTTGTTCAGCTAATTAGGCAAAAGGTAGCAAAGAAACATGATAGTAAGTGACGTTTCCACTAAAACCGCTCATAAAACGTTAACTGTTGACTCAACAAACAGTTTTGATAACGTTTATTTGAAATAAACGTTATCAAAACTGTTTGTGATGAAAAAATAATCACGTTGTTTGTATTGTAAAAGTGAGGGTTTCCTGGTAAGGTTTTGATATAAAAAGAAGATTTGTGTGACCTGAAATCTTCACTCTGACTTCTACAGTGGCTTGGATGGGAATTGAATTGTTGGTGAAAATGTTAGTGTCAACTTAGAAGTGATGTATTTATTCATTTATAGCTGAGATTAAAGATCTGCCAAATTTTCTGATTCTTGAGAAATGGTTAAATTTTGATCTCATAGCTACATGTAAGCAATTACCCGAAATGATGCGAACACCATCCACTCCCTCTGCTCAACATATGAACAGCACGAAATTTAAGAAGAGGCTTAAAATTCAACTAAAAATTACGCTAACTATAATTTACAAGCAATGCGTAGTCTCTTTCGCCTCGATCTTGTGTGTCTTTTTAACGAAATTTATCTTCCTGCGAGCCCAACGGTAATAACAGTTATCCCGTATAGAAAATAATAATCTGAAACTATTATTAATGATTAATTTTTGGTGATCGAAACCAAAACAAAGCCCCCGGGTGCGCATGAACCGCCAACCTTTCGGTTAACAGCCGAACGCGCTAACCGATGGCGCCACGGAGACTGTCATGTGGAGCAAAGCATAATTTACATCAATTTTAATTGTGTGGATGAAATTTGAACTTGCTTAAGTTTTCTGCTACACTTTTGTATTGTCCTCGAAAGAAATGAAAAGCGAAAAAACCAGCGGAGTTGGAAAGTAACTACTTTGGCCAATGAGACAACTGACATAACAATTGTTATAGTACCAGTTGCAATTTTTTTCAGCAGTTTTTGCTAAATTGCCCAGCTCTCCCGTCCCTTTAAAAAATAATGGTCTGTTCCTTACCTGTATCAAGAACCTAAAATATAGAACCTGTTGCCAAAATACTGGGGTTGAATGTATTACATTATAGAGATTTAGAGTTTACATACAAGTGGACGACCCGTACGACTCGTACGAGTCGTACGGGTCGTGAAACAATGATTTACGAGTCGTTCAGTTGGTGAACTGTATACATTAGAGAGACTTAGTGGGTATATACATGTCAACGACCCGGCAACAAAAGTAACTTCCAGAACTTCCACACTCAGATTGATAAATTACCACCACGTGGCGTTTTTATTTTCTCCAAGACGATCGAGTACTTGGCCACACTTTCTGCAGGACTTTTGCTCGGATACTAACACAGACGTCATTGCATGGATGCTCACATTCGACAGTGAAGTTATGAAATTTTTAAACTCCTCGGGGCTACTTTCTCTTAACCTCGGCACCAACTGAAATAAACTCTCACTCTCGGCGGCGAATGTACTGCTGCGTTCAATAACTTGGTGAATATTGTAGCCAAACACAAAACGTTCAACTACAGCAGTAAATTCTATTAGAATAAGGAATGCATACCCAATCCTACTAATCACCAGCAAAAGACGAGATAAATATGAAACATGTTTGAAAACGCTAGCCATGTTTCGAGTAGCATGAAGCATATGGCACAATGTTATACGTATTAAAGTCGGTTACAAGTGTCGTTCCTAAGTGACTGTGACGGGATGTAGACATCAAGAAACCGCTGGTCCAGACTTCGGCACGCATGCAAAGAAGCATACTTTTCAAGTTGCGCTTTTGCACTCTCCCGCTCTGAGTTTTCGGTAAACATGAGTCAATGAGTCATGAGTCATGAGTTAATGAGTCATAAGTCAAGTTAGGAGTCAGGTCAGCGATTTTCAAAATTGAAAATGGCGGACGTCGTAAAACCCGGAGTAAGCTCGATGGTTCGCTCCGCAACGATTTTTGTTTCTCGAATTCATTTCAATAGACGAACAAGTTCAGAGGTTGAAATTATTCAAAGGACGCTAGTTACAGCAGACGACCTTGGAATTTTCTTGGTGAAATGGGTTGGAAAAGACGGGCACCTCGCTTCATCACAACTGATCACTCCCAAGGAATGTCGTACAAGACCTACTGACCGGAATATCACCTGATGTGGTAGAAAATTTATGGTTTGCCACCTTTAAATCTAGGGTTCAACCTTTGGAACCTAAGCCGGCACCAATAAACAGCATGTCATGTGCAGCCGATAAGGATTTACTATTGTCCCTCGAGCACATCAATTGCCAAATATAGCACGGATGAGATCAATATCCAATATGGCAGCCAATGCAATAGAACCGAAGGTCAAGACAAAAATAATTACTGCTTTTCTGCGCAAAAACGAAAGTAGAAAATAAAAAATAGCACTGAGGATTTGACAACTGATTTATAAACTGATTTCGAGAAATGTGACACTGGGATGATGTAACTATGTTCCAACTGGCTTCGCTAAAAAGAGTACGCGGAGAAGTGCCAATCAGTGTGACTGAACATCATAACAGGCTACTACTGGTAAGTTTGACCCGTGCTCTTTGACGCTAATTGCACAGAATATGAGATAGTTTAGTCTAGTGTTTAGTTCCGGGCGGGTAAACAAATAAATGCACATATATATATAAAATATAATATATAGCTTGAATATCTTTAGTGGTTGACCAAACGATAAACTCCCAATAGAAGGATCCAAAAGGATGCACGTTGTCTCTTCAGTTAATATTTAAAGTTGCATATAAGCTGGAGAGGAAGACAAATAATATAACATATATATATATATATAAGTTCAGAACGAGGTATATACATTCTAATTAGCGCTTTTCGACCCTCCCACTTTTGGACTCCGAAGCGCTCTTTGGCCTCCCAAGCTTTGAGAACAAAGTTTATTGTGTTTTGCGCTTTAAGGCATTCACGTTTTCAGAACGAGGAAAGTACTTTATTCTTTGCATGTGTCTCTCGAGCCATTCACGGGTCGTATGTGTTCGAATGGACAAGGAAGAAAAGATGAAAAATTGCCACTTATACAAGTTTCGAAAGGCAATTGAAAACATGGAAAATGCAACATCTCGAAGGTCCCGATCAAATTTGAACCCATGACTTCCTGTTTACAAGACAGGCATCCCTCAAGACAGGCGCTCTAACCAACTGAGCTGCGGCGCCCTACATTAAATGACGGAGTGTTGTATTTTATTTTTTAATTTAGCAAATTGTAGTAATAATGGAAACTGTTAGCGGTACTGAGTTGGTCGCATGTCCACCTTTCGCAACCGTTCCTGCTGATGAAAAAATGCTGAGTGACGCATCCTCAACAAACTATTCACATTGAATGTCTCGTTTTAGTGTTGTCAGAATTGCTTTCTTGACGGGACGCGGGAACAACTCCCTTAAACAGTGGAATTGAAATGGTAACTACAAGACAACATTATTTTTACTAACACCATCTGTGTCAAGCAAGTACCCGATCAAAACATACGTCTGGCCTGTTGGTCTAGTGGCATGATTGTCGCTTTGGGTGCGAGGGGTCCCGAGTTGGACTCCCGGACAGGCCCCTTATTTATACTCTCTGTCAATAAAGACAACATCATAACGAAACAGGAAATTCTGCGATGGTTTTTTTGTTTGTTTGTTTTTTTTCCAACGACTCTTTATTATTTACGATTATTTTACAAATAGAGACATTACTTACAATATTAACTTACTACTACATACAATACTAACACTACTTACTCCACTAATGCTTGTTACAATACTAGAATTACTTACAATACTAGTATCTCTTGCATCGAAATAAAAATGAAAAAAAAAACCGAAATAATAAAGAGTAGGAGTGGCACATCCCCTGAGACAAAGATATTTGGCGAAGCTCATGCACATAGTATTCCCCATTTTGCTCTGAAATTCTTCAGCGTGTTATTTTTAAAAGCAATTGTACGTTAACAAAGAATCCTTTCATTAAGTAAAAGGCTGAAAATTTCAAAGCTGGGAGAGGTTTTATTTAACCATGAGAGAAAGATGTGATATTTTGCAATGATAACATAATGATTGAAGGCTTGAAAATTATTTGATTCATGCTTATAGCCATATAAAATATCCAAAGCGCTTAGGGTGACATTTTCTGATCTCTTTTCGTTCCACCAGCTAATTGCTCTCTGCCAAAAAAATTGTATACAAGCATGGCTCCTGATACAAGGGCATTCATATAGAAGATGAAATAAATTTTCATGAGGGTGGCTACAACGATCACAGCTCGGAGATGTTCTCAACGTTTCTATACCATGACGAGTAAAACACTGGTTTCCCATCTATTCTTATGAAACGGTTGTTCCAAATAGTTTCACGTAGATATTCCATAGCCGTGGGGGGTTCTTAGAGTGCAACTCCTGCCAGACAGTCAGTATATCATTGTAAAAGCTTGGTACATGTGAGGTCAAATTTAAGTCGCGTGTGTCAAAATTACATTCGAAGATAAATCGACCCCCGTATTGAGCTAAAGCAGAGGAGAAGGCGGAGCACCATTTACTACCATCGGCTTCATAAAATCGTTCCTGCTGATGAAAAAAATGCTGAGTGGCGCATCCTCAACAAACTACTTACATGGAATGTCTCGCTTTAGTGTAGTCAGAAGTGCTTTCTTGACGTGACGCGGGAAAAACTGCCTTCAGTGGAGTTGGAATGGTAGCTACAAGACAACATTATTTTTATTAACATCATCTGTGTCAAGCCAGTAGCAGGTTAAAACAGTGGACATAAAGTACGTCTGGCCTGTTGGTCTAGTGGCATGATGCTCGCTTTGGGTGCGAGAGGTCCCGGGTTCGACTCCCGGACAGGCCCCTTTTTTATACTCTTTGGCAATGAAGACAACATCATAACGAAACAGAAAATTCTGCGATGGTTTTTGGGACGCCACAATAGACCTATGAAACACTAGAATATCTTCCTTCTCAAAAAAAAAAAAACTTTCATCTCTGTGTAAGCAATTTCAACCGATCACCATGAAACGCTTTTAGATTAAAATATGACTTAAACAAGTGTTTCTGTAGGCATCCTTTTTTTAAAGTACTTTTTAGCTTCCTAACGACGTCTAGGAAAATAATAGACTAAAATAAATTTGATCTAGGCTTTTTGTTTTAACCTTTCAGGAGGAAAAACAATAATGAAAAAAAAGCAGTTATTTGAAATCAAAGAAATAAGTCACAAAATCTTAAGATAGTGTTTTCCAGCTGGCTTAATTAAAAGAAATGTTGGTCCGTGTGAGGGTCGACCTCACGACATTGGCGTTAACAGCACCAGGCTCTGCCGACGGAGCAAAACCAGTCCAAAAATTAGGAAAAGAGAAATCAGTTAGAAAGCAAAAGAAAATGTTTTTCAGCTGTTTTATATTTAATTAAAATACACTCTGGTCCGTGTGAGGAATTTCTGTCAACCAACACGTGCTAATTTATCTTTGAAACTATTTTCAATCAAGTGTAAATGGTTTGGAAAATTTAGGGACACTTTGTTTGCTTTTTAAAAAATGTTTCATACTACAAAGATTGATCTTTATTTTGTAGTTGAAAATGGCCCTGCTTAATTGCAAGTTGCTGGTGTTTCAAGTAGATGAAATATTTTGTGCCATTTGTAATATTAAGCGGTGAGACGAAATGAAGATACCTATTAACAAGTGCATACGCCTTTACTTGCGAATATGGAGCGAACCTGTCATGTGTTGTTTGAATTGTGCTGTTCACGTGAGCAACGGGGGATTAGCTCAAATGGTAGAGCGCCCGCTTTGCATGCGGGAGGTACCGGGATCGATACCCGGATTCTCCATGTTTTTTAATTTTTTTTTATTTCTTGCCATTTTAATACTTGCAGATAATTGCTAGTAACAATTTGTCCGATTTTTCTTCTTTGATATAGCAAAGTTAATTGAGAAAACCAGCCCTTTTTTAAGGGAACAAAGCAGTGCCAATGAAATAATGTAGTCAGGTTTTATGTTTATGTTTAAAATGTAGAACAATAATATAAATTCCTTTTTTGTCCAAATTTCATACATTGAATGATTGTCAATCCTTATGAAGTTTTGCAAAATTTAAGCCCGACAGGGTTCCTCATTAAGTGATAGAGCACGTTTGAATTTCCAAGTTTATGTGCGTTGCGTGACATTAAAATGGTGGCCCGATAAGGTTCTCGAGTTATTGCTCAAGATTTAGCTAAGTGAACAATTCTTGCGGCAGAAGAATCATTAATTTCATTGTGTCGGGGCTGTAGAGTAATAACGTTTCGCTTCGATGGCAAAAAAACTCAATGACAGATGTTTTTGTTACTTTAAGGCCGCCATGTTCGTGCCCCTCCGAAGGCGCGCACTGAATGTATTTCTGATTGGGCAATTGCCGGTTTTCACATGACGTCACTAAAATTCAAACTACACAACTATTGATCCTCCTGATATTTTACTTTAATGATGTATAAGAGCAGCTGAAAACTAATATCATACAAATTTTTGTTCCGAATGGGTTCTTGGTTTTGTGATAGACTACGGTTGAATTTCTAAGCTTTTGCGTGACGCGGCATTTACATGATGGCGAGGTGTTTAAAAAATGACTTTTTTCGGGACTTATTTCGGGAAATTTGGGCATCTGAACAGTTCTTGTTTTGGAAAAAAGTATTATTTAAATCGTCTTTTAGTTCCTCGAGAGATAAATTTCCCCTTTTGTAGCAAAACTCAGTGACAGATGTTTTTGTTGATTTCCGGCCGCCATGTTGGTGCCCATCCGGATGGGCACCAACATGGCTTCTCCATACAAATCTCTATAAATTTGGGAAAAAAGCTTCTCCGCATATCTTGCAGAAGAAAAATTGTTGTGACTTGAATCTTGGCGAGGGTCTTTGTATAGTTACCTTCTTTCTTTTCTCAGATTCTGGACTTCATCTATTGAACAGTTTTTTATTTTTATTTTGAATGGCGTGACGCTGAAAACCAGTAATAGACTTGAGGGTTTACATGGCCATAATTCCACACACCAAAATTAAAATAGCACTAATAAAAATACGGGCACCAACAAAGAGCACCTTGACCTTGTTATTATAAAAAGAAAATTTGGAGAATCCGGGTATCGATCCCGGTACCTCCCGCATGCGAAGCGGGCGCTCTACCATCTGAGCTAATTCCCCAGCTGTACATAAGAAAGGCAGTTTGAAATGTTCACTGTTAAGCACTGATTAAAACACGGACACTACTTTCATTTCAACCGAGAGCGGAGAGATAACATCAAGGAAAAACCAAATGTACTGGACGTCTGAGAAATCCAAAGTTCACCCTTTTTTAAAGAGAAAGAAAGGAAGAAAGGAGGGAATATTCCCCCTTGCTGAGCAAGCTAGAAAAGACGATTGGGGAATCGAACACAAATGCAAGAGGTCAATTATACATAAATTACTTGAATGAACGAAAAGTATCTACCCATCCCTTTCGTACAATACAAACCAGATTTTTCTTTTTCCTCTACATTCAAACATAGCATGTAAACATTTATCAGAATAGCAAAATCTTACAACTAACATGAATAATATGAGTGCTGAGCAATATTACAAGCTCGAGTTGCATTGTCCTCTTGTGGAGGGATATAATTAGGGTACACTTAAAAAAGGTATGGAGCGCTATCACCAGTTTTGCGCGCAACGATCGTTTCCAAACAGCACGTCAATCACAACTGACCTCGTCAAGAATGCCTAAACACAGTTGTAGGAGAATCCATAGTCTTTGGATTAAATCATTTACCAAGGAAAATTTCAGATATGGAGTTCCTCACCAGACAGGTGGTTTTACACGCAATATGTGCAATTAACTGACAAAAGCTGCCATCATAAGCGTAGGCCTGTTGGTCTAGTAGTATGATTCTCGCTTCGGGTGCGAGAGGTCCCGGGTTCGACTCCCGGACAGGCCCATTTTGCATTTTAGGTAATAATTTTTAAAAAACGTCGTAATAATAATTTTTTAGCAGGGAGCCTACTTCATCAGTGGAGCTTTTCATATTGGGGCGCTGCATAATTAATTAGCTCATTGCAAAAAATACTGTTATTAGTTCACATTCGCCCGTTATCACCCGTGCTGGTAGCGTCGGCAATGTTTTGCGCCGTTTGTTTTGCGCAATTTTCCTTTGGTCGTTCCGCTTGAAGCGTTGTCTTTTCGTCATCCACTCCACAAAGACAGTCATCTTTTGCGACCCACCCACCTCCGCTGGTGGCGGTTGGCCAAGCTCTTACCTGCTCATATCCTCGTAGCATGCCTATTGCATCACCAGTCGCGTACTCTTCCATAACTTATTCTTAGGCGATGAGGTCATGAGTATAAGATAAGATAAGGTAAGACTTTATTGAACACTCCCCTGAGGGGCTTTTCGGTGAACAATACATCATGTTTAAAATGAAAGATAATATAAAAATTAAAATATATATAATATAAGAACAGTCCATAAAAGGTAAAAAATTACTAATCGAAAATCTATAAATACCTAAGTGTCCCTTAATATATGCTTAAGTTTACGCTTAAAAATCTCGTGATTTTTACTAAGTTTAAGATCTTTATCTAAGCTGTTCCATAAACTGACAGCTCTGTACTGGAAGGACCGCTGACCGGCGGCTGTTCTAAATAAAGGGATATTTAACTGTTGTGAATTTCGTGTCACGCGACCGGAAGCTTGGCCTCTCGAAAACAAGAATCGCCTACTATCCTAATTCATTGGCAACCTATTCCTTGATGCGAATAGCTCTGTCAGGCGATGTGGAGCCGAACCCTGGAATGAGCATAAACACCGGGACGAAGGCCAAAGGTAATGGAGGATGTCGTCCGTGTATTAAGATTGCTCACTTGAATGTTCGCTCAATCAAGAACAGAGCACTATTTCCTCGCTCGTGATTTGGTAAAGAAATACAGGTTGGACATTTTCACCGTCTCTGAGTCATGGCTGGATTATTCGATATCTGACCTCGAGGTTGAATTTCCCGGCTTTACATTACACAGACCGGGGGAGGCGTTTGCGGAGGAGGCGTTTGCGCTTTGGTAAACAACAGCTTTAAGTGTGCTAGACTTGAGAAGCTGTCTAACATATCTGACTCTGGATTCCACCAGCTATGGCTTAAGATACAAGTTCGGAGCTTTAAGTCACTGATTATTTGCACCGCCTATCGAACCGACGACGTACCTCTGTCCTGTTTTGAAAATGATTTGAGTTGCGCAGTTACGTCTGCAATGTCATTTAATACTCCTATATTCATTCTCGCTGATTTCAACTGCAACATACTCAGACCCGATGAGAAAGAGGCAAAATCGCTACAAGACTTCTGTAAATGCTTCAACCTTACACAGGTTTTTGACGCGCCCACCAGGATAACTCAGTTCTCCTTATTGATGTTATCATTACTAACAACACAAATTTGATCAAGGAAACAGAAATTATCCCTCACTCCATAAGCGACCATGATCTGATTGTTGCAACTCTACAAATCAAGAAACCTCGTCCTAAACCTGTCTACATCACCACAAGGAGTTTCAAGTATTACAACAAAGCTGCCTTTCTTGAAGATATTTCTAATGCTCCCTGGTCTGTAATAGAGGCTTTTGATAATGTGGAGGACAAACTGTAGACTTTTAAGAGCATGTCCACCAGAGGACCAGGCAGAGGTGATACATGCCATCTCACCGATTTCAGTGAAACTTGGCCAGATTGAAGGCCATATCCAATAACTCAAAGAGCCAAAACGGTTTCACAATTGCAATTTTCCGGGGGGAGTTACACCACCCTTAGGTTTTTTCGCATAAATTTGTTTAAATACTACCTTAAATAAGGGTAAAAGTAAGAGGCTCTTAAACCTAAACAATTCATCCATTTCCCGTGTGGCTGCACATGAGTGTACATACATCCTTCGTAAGTTATTTACGGGAGTTTCATGTAATTTGATTGATTGCCTGTCAGTCAATGTAAGTTGATAACTACCCCTCTAAAATGGAAGAGCAAAGTAAGGTGGTTTTGAGGTCAAATATCTCCAGTGGCCAAGTCCCTCCCAAAGAGATAGCTATATCACGGTTCAGTTCCACCTTTGGCCTATACAAATCAGTAAAAAAAAAATTGGGATCTGCTAATTTTTGTTCGCAGGTCGAGCTCAAACCCTGCACATCTTGCTAAAGATTTGAGTTTAATGACTAACATCGTAAACGTTCCTTCATACACCGCACCCACAGATAAGCCATAACCTCAAGATGGAATCTTAAATATTGAAAAGTAACAAAAAGACAATAAATTTTTAAGTTCAAGTGAAGTTCTAATTGGTATAAAAATAAAGACAAACAAACGCAGTTTCAGAACAGTGATACAGCCGTTGTTGCGAATCTTCATATGCATTTAAAAGTTTTTAGATAACAAACTTCCACTTATTGTACCTTCTCGTCTTCCTAATCCACTCTTCATAAACTTGAGATGCTTTCTCGATAACATTATCTTGATTATCGCTTCCTCGGAACACATTTCGTACGCCATGTTAAAGGAGAACGGAAGGCTAGGAGTCATATTTTATATGGAATCTTAAAACTATTGAAATAGCTTAGATTTGAAGTAAAAAGCAAGAAAAGTAAATTTTACCCCTCGAAAGTGACGAAACGAGTTCAAAATCCGTGGTCATTTTTCAAAATTGAACGTCCGCCATTTTGGACATCTTTCCATCCGGTTTCTTCCATAAAAGGAATGCCCGCCGCCATGTTGTTATGTCACTGCGCACAGGTGCCTTTTTCAGGGCAACAAAATTTTGTGAAGATCGGATCGTGTCGAAACCGCTTGGATTGCTTGGATTATGGCTGAGATCGAGCCGTACTCTTTTGAGCCCATGCGAGACAGTTCGGAGTCAGAGGAAGACAGTGTTCACGAGAGACAAGATGAGCACCGAAGGGGAAATACATTGTGGTGTGTATGCGAGTGTTGTGCAAACTGGGAAGGACAACAAGAGAAAGAATGTTTCTGCTGTAAGGAGATCGAGGAAGCCGTAAATAAAATTTCAGGTGAATGAAACTTTTGTAGCCACTTCTTAAGAAGTGGTTTATTTTTCAAGGGTAGTCGATGAAAACTTATCCCTCTTTTGGAATCTCTAGGCGTTCTGTTTGAACAGCCAACTACAGCACATAGCTGATGTTGTCTTCTCGAAATTCGCGCGTTTTTCTCATGTGCGCAGTGACGTCATGCTATGCGCCCAAGCCTTCAATATGGCTTCCAAAATGGCGGACGTTCAAATTGTTCTGTCACGGAGCTTTTTGCTGTTACAATCAGGTTAAAAGGTAAGTTCACATCCTAAAACATAGCAATTTGATTACGACGTATCATGTGCTTTCGTAAAAAGGACTTTCTAAAAATTGGGTTCTCGCCTTCCATTCTCCTTTAAACGATACGAATTTCTGCTTAGTAGCCAAGCTTCGAAACATGGAGAGGAGTCTGGGCATCACAACGCGTAAGAACGGAATACCTGGATACTCAGTAAATCGTTTTTTTGTGTTCAGATCTAGCAACTCTCTAGAAGATAACTTGGTAATAATTTTGTAAATTTCGCTCAACTTATATTGGTAGCAGTTGACGCACAATGTGGGTAAACACTGAATGGATGAAACGTGACATCAGAGGGGTTTCGACAAAACACTGACCCCTGGACAACTGACCCCCTACTTACCTCCTTTACCGACCCCCTCTAAAATTCACGTTAAAGCCGACTTAACTACGAAAAAAATATTTTTTCAATACTGTGCAAAGTGTTATTACGCATACATATAACGCGTATGAGCCGAGCAATAAATTTTCAGATGATTTATATCGTTAAACACGTTCACCGGGCGACTTCACTTGAGAACATCACAGCATAAAACAAAATAAAATGGTAGCATTTTCCAAAAAATCCACTAATTCAAGTTCTGGTGGGCAAAAAAAAATGATTGAAAGGGGGAAATAGTTTAACATTCCTACTGCAAACACTGATGCGCCAACCGGTTTGTTGCTTTGTTTACTTTTTGGAGCAAATATAATTATTTAGCGTCACGAAATATCACAGTTCATGTTTCACCGACGTTTGTCAACTTGAACAATTTCATGATCCTGGCCTTGGAACAAAAAAATTAACCTGACATTCCCTGAAAGAATTCAGAAACTATTACTGCAATAAACCGAGAAAGGAAATTACAAACTGAATCTAGTGTAGTTACAGTCCATTTTCAATAAAACACTTTCTCGCCTTACTTATTTCAAAGTACATTATCTTTCTTTAATTTAACAGCATTTTTAACCACTATTTTTACATGTAGATATATTTTCGAGAAATTGTCCTTGAA
>OZ026597.1:41356733-41369233 GCA_964020085.1 Micromussa lordhowensis
CGATTCACGGACTTCCCGTCACTCTACGCATGCTCAAAGTCAGTCTGACAAATCTGATTGGTTCTGGTCTCAATCTTTTTTTTTCAAAGCCATTCAAAACCGGAATGTCGTTGGAGTTGGCCAGAGGTCTCGATTCTTGGTGCTGACCAAAAGGAGCGCGGCCTCTGGGGACGAGAATGGTTTGCTTTTAATAAAATCCTTGGGCGATAAGCTGATCCGATCAAATGCCCATGCCTGTAAATGGCTTCGATAATAAGTACGCCAACTTTACAGTGCAACAGAGTCATGTTTGGTGGAGATGACGAGTGTACTCTTTTGTGATTATTTTCAGACAAGGACCTTCATTCACCTCTTTGATGACTGTAGCCAGAATTGGTTTGCTGTGGCATCTATCCTAGAGCACACACTAGCAACTTTGAAGGAACTAAAGCCCCACCTTGCAGAAGCCTTTCTCAAGTCGGATAACGCTGGGTGTTATCACACCGCTTTCCTGTTGCTCTCCTTACCAAGTCTTGGAGAGCGCAGCGGAGTTAGAGTCGCACGCTATGGTTTTAGTGAGCCTCAGGCGGGGAAAGATGTATGTGACCGCAGAATCGCCTCAATAAAGAGTCACATTAGGCGATTTGTTAACGAGGGAAACGATGTGGAAACGGCAGCAGCTATGAAAGCAGCTATCGAGTCTCACGGAGGCGTGAAGGGTTGCTATGCATCGGTCTGCAAGGTACAAACTACTCTGCAGACGATGCATAAACACTTTATGTCAGGCGTGCAGTCCCTGAACAACTTTTCCTACGAGGGAGGAGGACTGAGGGCATGGCGGGCGTACAACATTGGACCTGGAAAATTCTTCACCCTAGCTATGCTGGCTAAGTTGGGTACTCCAAAGGGAGAAACAAACCTTACCATTGTAATGCCATTTGGAAGACCAAACGAGGAAGTTGGAACCTTGACAGCGGTGAGACCTGTTCAACCATCTCTTGTTCAACCCAGGCCCCCTCGGCCAGATCCCGCCACCCATTGCGAAGAGGAAGAAGATGACGACAGGGTCCCATTCTCTTGCCCCGAGGAAGGATGCATCAAAGTGTACCAGTCATTTGCTGCTTTGCAGAGGCATCTTGACCTGGGGAAGCACCTTATAAGGCTTGAACGCGAGACTCAATATGACCAGGTCAAACGCAAATGGGCAGAAACCTGCCTGTCCTTTGCTGGTGGATATCTTCAATCTGTACCTTCCACCTCGGCTGCAGCCACTGCCGACCAACCTGACAGTCAAAACGTGCCTTCTACAGAGGAAGGATGGGCCCTCAAAAATGTCAGAAATGTCGTAAACTTCTCCGAAAATGTGAGAAACTATTTACGGGAGGTATTCTTGCTGGGGGAAGAGACGGGCCACAAGGCTAGTCCGGGAGATGTAGCAATGCGCATGAAGGGGTTACGGGACATTAGCGGGAAGAAGAGATTCCAGAAAAAAGAGTGGTTGACTACTTTGCAGATTTCCCGCTATTTCAGCAGGCTATCAACCCTAAATAAAAGTGGAAGACTGATTCGCGACACGGATGCGACATCTCCCAATGACGATGAAGATGAAGACGATGTTTTGACAACAGAGGCTACTGCCATCCGAACAAGGCAACAAATCCGGCGCGAATTGGAATTGTAGTAATACTGAACTGTTATAAGTATAACGTTTTCCGAATTTATCAGTAGCAAGGATTACATTTTCTACATATTAGTCGGTTTCCCAGTTTTTCGTATAATGATTTTTTTCCTTTTTCACTTTTAAGTGTCATTGTCTGAGAAAGTGTTCCAGAGGTTGAAAATGTGGGTCAACCGATTTTGATGAAACCTGCTCCAGAAGTGAGCCTTATTGAGATATTCCAAAAGCCAAGTTGGTTTTCTTCTCTCACTTTTAGTTGAAAAGTTACAGGGGGTCCCATTTAGGGCCTCCAGAACATGAAAAATCCTGCTTTTGAAAGGGTAAGTTTGGACAACCATAAAAACAAACAAATAAAGCCCTTTCAATAATTCATTGTATGGTGTGTTTCTGTTGAAAAGGGTCTTTCAGTTCATGTATGCCGATTTTGCATAGAAGGTTCTGGCATAGTGGGCTCTGGTATAAGTTTTGGCCAAATTTGATACCAAATTGGATATCAGTGACTACATTCCTCAAGTCATCACAGCGATCGCAGCAGATGTTGTGTTGGTGCTGACATGTCCCGCGATGATCACTCTGTCCACTGCTTAGGGCATACACACTACAGTGGTCGGCACAGGGCTCCTTTTGCGAAATATGGATCTTGAAATCTGACTTGAGATATTGTTTTGCAGCTTTCAGCCGACTTTTGATGGAGCTTGACGTTTCACAGTCCAGACCTGAGGAGATGAAATAGAAAAAGTAACGAAATGCCACTCAATTTTTTCTACCCAATTTGAGCAGAAAGCTCAGTGAAGACATGAGCAGTGCTTATTTACATCACATCCCGTTGTGATGGCGTTTTGCTATTTGGATAGCAAATGACTACAAAAAAGAAAAACCCACAAGCAATCGTATGTGTTTCAAATATAACTTAGTTTACCATGCTGGTGCAACTGGTTAATGGTATTTTCAAGAGAGGCGAGGGCGTTCACACCGTCGGTTTGCGTGCTGTCAAGGCCAGCCAGTAATTTCTTTTGTGACGCTGCGCATATCTGAGAAAAAGAGAATTGATTATTTTACTTCCCAGTTAATCTATTTATCATTTTTTGTGTTATGTGGCAAAAAGAGCTGTCAAATACGGAAATATATGCCAACTAAATACTGGGCGTGAATCAAGAGGAGAGAAAATTGGTAGTTAATGACATCTGTTATAGTCATTACTAACAACGGTCACAGAAAGGCTAACCTTGATGATGCTAAATAGTGTAGATCTTCTTAAGGGCTCAAATGCAGACTCAGCACAGTATTTCAAGTACAGCTGAACTAGGCGAGACGAGATGACGGGGCGCACCACACTTGGGATTTCAATTTTCTCTCCAGTCGATAGTTTGAGATTTCTTGTCCCATACGCAACGTCTTGGAGGAATGAGGGGCTAGATATAAAATCCAGAAAGTGATCCACCTTAGCAGGATCCAGACGTATTGTCTCCCATTGCGCAAAAGCCGGGGATCTACCTATCTCTTCTGCAGCCAATGAGCTGCGTAGCCAAAAGCATAAATTTCTCATCTGCCTCTTAAAAAATCTCCTTTGAAAAATCGCATCAAAAATCTCTCGAAACCGCGTCTCTACGTATAAAATACTCTTGTGTTACCGAAACGAACTACGCATGTAATAGATAAATGAGTGCACAATATACCTCACTTGATGGTTCTTCTGGTGGTAACAATGGCGCTGCAATGGTGCTGTCAGCCTGCTCCATGGGTAGGTCTGCTGAAGCTTGTTCCTCTCTCTGCTCCGAGGGCGGTGAAACATTTGCTACGAATTTCATGGCAGCTTGATGTTTCCCACGACAAATTCTGCAAATACCTGTGTTCATAGAATATGCCATCAATTCTCTCTTACGCCAAATTCTCTCCGCTTTCTCGAATACCGACTGGTAATCGAGTCTATAATTCATGAAAACAAATCGAGGTAGGAATTCTTACTTTAGCTGGACTCCAAGGATTAAAAGACAAAGCGTTTTACCTGCTCCAACTGGAACAACAACATTCCACTTATTCTTGATTTCCTTTGACATTCGCAGGTTGACACCCCTCTCTCTCTTGCCCTTTCGATTTCCATGGAGTGGATGCTGACATTTTATCGAGGCGTTGAACTTGACGCCTAACTTATCCCGGTGTTTTGACAAATTGTGAAGTCACGGCTGCTTTCATCAAACAACCCCACGCGTGCAAGAATTAGTTCTTTCTCAGAAGAGACACTTGTTTGGAATACAGAGATTTGTCGAAGATGAGCACTTATATCTCTAGAACAAGAGCTCAGGGGAAGAAGCTCGTTTCCTCGGGATGAAATAGCGCAGTGAGTGTCACAGTGCGAGGCAAACGAACAGGAAAGATTAGCCATTGTTTTCTCAACGAAAACGTCACGAAGAAAACGAGTTTGTTGTGCCGACGTTTTCCAGACCCCGACAAATTTGATTACTTTTTTAGTGTTTTACTTTTTTAGCATTATTATTTGGCGCACGAAACATCACACTTTGACTCACAGTTCATGTTTCGCTGAGGTTTATAGATACTAATTTCAAGGACAATTTCTCGAAAATATATCTACATGTAATAATAGTGGTTAAAAATGCTGTTAAATTAAAGAAAGATAATGTACTTTGAAATAAGTAAGGCGAGAAAGTGTTTTATTAAAGCTGAAAATGGACTGTAACTACACTAGATTCAGTTTGTAATTTCCTTTCTCGGTTTATTGCAGTAATAGTTTCTGAATTCTTTCAGGGAATGTCAGGTTAATTTTTTTGTTCCAAGGCCAGGATCATGAAATTGTTCAAGTTGACAAACATCGGTGAAACATGAACTGTGATATTTCGTGACGCTAAATAATTATATTTGCTCCAAAAAGTAAACAAAGCAACAAACCGGTTGGCGCATCAGTGTTTGCAGTAGGAATGGTAAACTATTTCCCCCTTTCAATCATTTTTTTTTTGCCCACCAGAACTTGAATTAGTGGATTTTTTGGAAAATGCTACCATTTTATTTTGTTTTATGCTGTGATGTTCTCAAGTGAAGTCGCCCAGTGAACGTGTTTAACGATATAAATCATCTGAAAATTTATTGCTCGGCTCATACGCGTTATATGTATGCGTAATAACACTTTGCACAGTATTGAAAAAATATTTTTTTCGTAGTTAAGTCGGCTTTAACGTGAATTTTAGAGGGGGTCGTAAAGGAGGTAAGTAGGGGGTCAGTTGTCCAGGGGTCAGTGTTTTGTCGAAACTCCTCTGATGTCACGTTTCATCCATTCAGTGTTTACCCACATTGTGCGTCAACTGCTACCAATATAAGTTGAGCGAAATTCACAAAATTATTACCAAGTTATCTTCTAGAGAGTTGCTAGATCTGAACACAAAAAACCGATTTACTGAGTATCCAGGTGTTCCGTTCTTACGCGTTGTGATGCCCAGACTCCTCTCCATGTTTCGAAGCTTGGCTACTAAGCAGAAATTCGTATCGTTTAACATGGCGTACGAAATGTGTTCCGAGGAAGCGAAAATCAAGATAATGTTATCGAGAAAGCATCTCAAGTTTATGAAGAGTGGATTAGGAAGACGAGAAGGTACAATAAGTGGAAATTTGTTATCTAAAAACTTTTAAATGCATATGAAGATTCGCAACAACGGCTGTATCACTGTTCTGAAACTGCGTTTGTTTGTCTTTATTTTTATACCAATTAGAACTTCACTTGAACTTAAAAATTTATTGTCTTTTTGTTACTTTTCAATATTTAAGATTCCATCTTGAGGTTATGGCTTATCTGTGGGTGTGGTGTATGAAGGAACGTTTACGATGTTAGTCATTAAACTCAAATCTTTAGCAAGATGTGCAGGGTTTGAGCTCGACCTGCGAACAAAAATTAGCAGATCCCAATTTTTTTTTAATGATTTGTATAGGCCAAAGGTGGAACTGAACCGTGATATAGCTATCTCTTTGGGAGGGACTTGGCCACTGGAGATATTTGACCTCAAAACCACCTTACTTTGCTCTTCCATTTTAGAGGAGTAGTTATCAACTTACATTGACTGACAGGCAATCAATCAAATTACATGAAACTCCCGTAAATAACTTACGAAGGATGTATATACACTCATGGGCAGCCACACGGGAAATGGATGAATTGTTTAGGTTTAAGAGCCTCTTACTTTTACCCTTATTTAAGGTAGTATTTAAACAAATTTATGCGAAAAAACCTAAGGGTGGTGTAACTCCCCCCGGAAAATTGCAATTGTGAAACCGTTTTGGCTCTTTGAGTTATTGGATATGGCCTTCAATCTGGCCAAGTTTCACTGAAATCGGTGAGATGGCATGTATCACCTCTGCCTGGTCCTCTGGTGGACATGCTCTTAATTCTCTCTTTACCCAGATTTTGGATCAACACGCGCCGCTGAAAACTGTTAAGCTTCGAACCCGACCAACTCCATTTATTGATGACAATATACGGGCCCTAATGAAAACAAGGAACCACTGGCAAAAGCTAGCTAGGCAGACAAACGACCCTGCTGCTTGGTCGGGTTATAAGAGTTTTAAACAGGAAGTAAAGCGAGAATTGCGGATCGCTTAATGGAATTTCGTTGAAGATTCCATTTCACAAAATGCAAATGACACTAACGCCATGTGGAAGACAATAAGATCATGTATTCCAAAGAAATCGGTGAGTACAAGAGTTTACAGTGATGATGATAAAACCGTTGCCAATAGATTTAATCAGTTCTTCACCTCAATTGGAGAAATAACGAATGAAAAAATCAAACTGCTCGCAAATAAATACGGCTACGCTCCAGTACAACCAACCGTCAGCCCTGAATTCCCATCTGCAGAACAATTTACATTTACTAGAGTTGATTGTCAGGGTATTAAAAAGACTGTGTCGTCACTGGCTACAAATAAAGCACCCGGAATTGACAAGTTACCAGCTCGTGTCATCAAAGACTCTGCACCTGTTATCATTCCTTCCATTACTTCTATAATAAACACTTCGCTTACCACTAGCACGTTTCCTGCAGACTGGAAGATTGCTGAAGTGTCACCAATCTTGAAAGAAGGTGATTTTGAGGAAGCAGGCAACAATAGGCTAATTTCATTATTGCCTATTCTTTCTAAGGTGTGCGAAAAGGCGGCCTTAAACCAGCTCATGCCCTACCTGACGGCAAACAAAAGATTAGCAGTGACCCAGAGTGGAAATAAAAAGTGGCATTCCACTGAAACTTCTCTTGTTGCCTCCACGGACACCATTCTTGAGGCGATCGACAACAGAAAGCTAACAGCTGTCGTTTATCTGGACATGAGCAAAGCTTTCGATAGCATTAATCACGGCATTCTACTACGAAAATTAAAAACCATTGGGCTGGCCCCATCGGCAATCTCCTGGTTCAACAGCTATTTGTCCCAAAGATCTCAAGTGGTCCGCATAAATGCTGAGCTGTCTGATGCTCTGCCTGTAATGTGTGGAGTACCACAAGGTAGCGTGCTTGGAGCCCTACTATTCAGCATTTACGAGTATCCAGTGAGGATATGGTATTGTTCTCAGATGAGTTCACACAGAGTGTAACAACATTTACATAAATCTCAACTTGGAGCATCATAGTATTTTCCAAGTTGTAGGTATGGATGGGACATTCACTCGATCTTTCCCTCGCTCTTTCGCTTCCTGTTGAATTTTTCGTAAATTCGCAGACCGATGTAAATTCCAGAAGAGTCTGAACATAGCCAATCTTTTGAAGCGAATTGTAGTCAGAGGCGAAGGGAAGCCCAAGCGGCTTGAATACGTGAATTTTCAACCTTCAAGAAAATAGCCTGCAAACAGGCTCCCGGCGAGCCCGAACGAAGCGAGGGAGCCTGTAGACATTCTAGTGATACCGCCGTTCCATGATACCAGGATCTGGTATCATGGTTAAATCTCTGATTGTTGACATTTTTGAGATAAATATTTGACAAACTCTTGCAAAATGCTGTTGACCGTCTTTCTTGACTCTTACGGTTAGTGACACTGCATTCGTCGTTCATTTTTAATTCTATTTCGACACCAGTCCAACTCACTAGTGAGTCACGTGAGATATGAGCGATCAGTTGCGCGCGTAATTCCAGAGCGGTCGGTCGCGTCTTTTGAAGTTCATGATTATGGCGAATAAAAATGAGCAAACACTTTCTTCTGAGTTAGAGGATGCCCTCTTACACGATGACCATGATCCTAGGGAGAAGACCCCAACTAGTGCCCGCCAGGATACCATGTTCAGCATGTTTCAGAACGTGAACAAAACCCTCGAAGCGATGGCAGACTCGATTCTCAACATGAACCAGTCGCTCAAGACGATCAACTCGACTCTAAACGGCGAAAATACAATGCCAAAGACGTAATGAGTGCTTCTGATGGTTCAGATGAAGATGGACATGACTCGGACGCGGAACTTCAAGGCCTTTGTGGCGCTGAAGCCGATAAAACTTCCAAAGATAAACCATGTGCTCGACTCGAGCAAAGCGACGGCGGCAATGACCCATTGTTGTCGGAAATCGCAGAAGATCTTCTCAATGCAGTCCGGCTACCGAGAAACAACTGGCTGACTTTATTAACAACCTGTGGTCTAAGAAATTGCCCGACTCAAAACTTAAGGATAAGTCGGCGAAATATTTACGCCCGGCGAACTGCGAGACTCTCGCGACACCGCGGGTTAACCATGAGATCTGGGATAAACTGAGCCACTCAGTAAAGCAACAGGACCTCAGGTCCAGCTCAACCCAGAAAACGGTTGGTACTGCTGGTGCTGTACTGTGCAAATACATTGAGATGCTGCTAGAAATGAAGAATTCGAAGCAGCCGAAGTCAGACTCTGACATTCAACAACTTCTAAAATTGAACACAGATGCTGTCGCTCTCCTATGGCACGCACATGTCGACCTGTCCCACCGTCGCAGGGAGTCGATCAAACCGCATCTAAATGAAGAAAGTGTTTGCTCATTTGTATTCGCCATAATCATGAACTTCAAAAGACGCGACCGACCGCTCTGGAATTACGCGAGCAACTGATCGCTCATATCTCACGTGACTCCTAGTTCGTGACTGGTATCTCATAGAATTACAGTCAAACTTCAAGTTACAGGTAAGTCTCGTTTAACTTATAAATTTTCGGTCTCTCGACCTTTCGTTATTTAATTTCACACGTAAAGGGTACCTTATGCTGTGTTATGGAGGGGAATTTTAAGTAGAGTGGAGCCGTTTGGCTGTGTTATAGCAAACTATTCTCTTTAGAGGTCCGCTGTTATCTGCATATCGCTTCGCAGAGTTTGAAACGTCTATCTTTTGTGGCGTGCTTATAATTTCTTTCGGCTCGTTTCAGTATTGCAAAAATTTTTTACGTTTTCTAAGTATTGGCTCTGGAGGGACAAAGTTTGAAATATTTCGTGCGCATGTTGCTTACTTGCAGTCTATTAGCCTGCGTAGCTTGGCGGTTACCAATTCGAGCGCGTTAAAACGAGCGGCGAAGCCGCGAGGAACCGCCTGCCCGGATGACCTACATTTTCTATTGCCGCCCCCAATTACATATTTTGTCAACCTGATGACAGATTTTGTGGATCGTATTATCCCAGCCAATCACAGCGTCCATCGTAGTATGAAACTTCCAATTTGCCGTGCGCGAAATGGATTCGCAGGGAAAAGCCACGGTGAAACACATCAAAACAGTACTATCCGATGCGGTGTTTACTCGATGACGGCGAAGAGCGATACGCCGAAAAAGCCTGTCAAAGGCGGAATCGATAGAAATGGAAAAGATAATTGTCGACTTAGTTGTTGTCTGCTTAAAATCAAATTCGGAAAATTTAAGAAGACCTCTTACATTTCATCGCAGAATCTTTTCAAGGTTTCTAAACGTGATAGATTTCAAGAGGGCACTTTGTCCGAAATCTGATCGAAAATCGACACTTTATCTGATCGTGTGTGCCATGCCTGCGCTCGGAAAATAGACCTTTTTACCGATACGGCGGCCATCTTGAATTCCGAGGAAATTATGGGATGCCCAGGGGGCAGATGAGAAATAATTAAAAAGAATACTGTGGCTTGATAACTTTTAACAATAATTTTTCGATAACCATAGGAACAACTGCCAAATATCGTGACGGAAAGATGTAACGCTTGTAATATTTGTTATGGAATATGAGAGACAAGCAGTAAAAATTTATCCTGAAAGCTGTGTATACGATAAATTTTCCAGCGATTGCCCCCTCTGGAGCCCATAATTTCTCAGTCAAAACAATAGAATTCAAGATGGCCGCCGTATCGGTAAAAAGGTCTATTAGAAACGCTTTTGAACTTTACAATTTCATCTACTCGAGCCTGCAGAAAGAGAAGGTGATCGAGGTTTCTGGCGCTTTAAGCAGATGCAAGCGAAGCCAAGAAAAGGATATAAGTCATCCAGAGAAAACTCAGCATCAAAGAAATCGCAGAAATTTGGTGAGTTACCTCCACCAAGCTCGACTACGAATAACATCACTTGGAACGCACTAGAGGAAATTCAGGAAATCACACCTAGCGAAATAGCTTTCTGTGTAAAATGAGGTTGACTAGCCTACACGACTCCTACGGTTCGTGACATTTGTACATTTGCCGTTCTCTGTTCGGTCTTTCGACCTTTTTGTTGCTTCACTCGTGTTTATGAAGGGCACTTCATGTTGTGTGATAAAGAGGAATTTTTAGTAGAGCTGAGTCGTTAGACAGTGCTATAGTGTGCTATAGCAAAATTAGAGGTCATTAGTCTGCATAGTTTCCGCTGTCTCGGCATGTCGCTCTGCAGAGTTTGACACCTATGTAATTTGCCATGTGTTTATGCATTGTTTAGGCGTATTTCTAATGCAAGATATGTCTCCAAGAATTTGCTTTCAAAGGAACAAAATATGAAATTTACCGTGAACATGTTGCCTACTTACATAATGTATTGTGACGCCGGGCCCGGCCGTTTGATTAAAACTGCATGCAAGTACAGTATATGTAGATTCTTATCACGGATATCATATTTGTCCTCGTACGTTTTTCTTCGGAGAAGCCGTAGCTTTACTTCAAGAAAGCTATACGTTTGTCTAGAGACGTTCTTATGTCGCTTGCATATATCTGATCGAGCATAGCAGTAAAGAAATTGCGATGGATTATTATGGAGCTTTCTCTGCCATTTCGATTCTTGTAATACGCCCCAAATATCGGTGTTGTTTGTTGGAGCGGTCCCTTGGGAGATTACCGAAACTTTTGATTGACGTATTAGCCTTCTGATCCAATGGGAATGGCCAGCACGCCAGCGTATTGGCCTAACAAAAAATACCGGTCATCCTTGCAGGCGCTTTCTCAGTTGCCTCTCCCCCAGGCTCCTAGCGGCTTCGCCGCTCGTTTTAGCCCGCTCGCATTGCTTATTAAACCGCCAAGCTACGCAGGCTAGCAGTCCATATTATGAAGCCGGGCCCGCCTGTTTGATTAGCTCGATTAGAACTTTTTACAAGTACAGAAAAGGTAGCTTCTTGACAGGTCTAATTACCTCGTTGACTGATTTGTTACAGGCTAATCACCAAGAGGGGATAGGCACATCAAAAACACCGAATTTTTTCCGTCCTCGACGGGAGCCTGAAAACATCTACGCAATGCGCTTGGTAACATTATCAGCGGGAGAACTGGATACTATATCTTAAAATAATTTGAGAGGAATTACCTTGAGACATATGGGGGATGAACTCTATTACCCTCCATCCTCTCTCAGTGATCCCGGCGAAATGTTTAAATAACATAGAGGTAAAGATAGAGGTAACCGTTATGGGTTCTTTAGAATGGAATGGATCGATGTTCTGTTTGACCAAATCATATCAGCAAAATGTATTAAAGAAGTTGATTAATTGGTCCATTAAAAATACCCTGGAACAAAACAAAATGAATAGAAAAGTTCAAAACTGTGGTTTTTGTGGTTGGTTGACACAAAACCTGCATTCAACCGTCATATTATTACGAACAGACGTTTGGTTTCTCCAACTGTTTCTGGCCGTCAATCCACTAACAATCAGTAACACAAGTTCTGTTAAGATCACAGCTCGATAGCGTTATTTAAGGCATCGATCTTAATGTGAAGTTGCTGAGGGATAAAAATTTAACGAGCTCAGTTACCGCAAAGACTTTCTTTGTTTGTTGTTGTTGCTAACTATAATTCACAAGCAATGTGTAGTCTCTTTCGCCTCGATCTTGTGTGTCTTTTTAACGAAATTTATCTTCCTGTGGGCCCAACTGTAATAACAGTTATCCCGTATAGAAAATAATAATCTGAAACTATTATTAATGATTAATTTTTGGTGATCGAAACCAAAACAACGTCCCCGGGTGGGCTTGAACCACCAACCTTTCGGTTAACAGCCGAACGCGCTAACCGATTGCGCCACGGAGACTGCCATGATGCAAAGTGCAATTTACATCAATTTTATTTGTGTGGGTGAAATTTGAACTCGCCTAAGTTTTCTTGCTATACAAATTGATACGATCCGTGCAATGACATCTTCCCTTTTCCACGACTCGTACAAGTCGTACGGGTCGTGAAGCAATGATTTACGAGTCGTTCGGTTGGTGAACTGTATATCATTAGAGAGACTTAATGGGTATATACAGGTCAACGACTCGTACGAGTTGTACGGGTCGTGAAACAATGATTTACGAGTCGTACAGTTGGTGAACTGCATATCATTAGAGAAGCTCACGATGGGAGGAGTTATAACTTTTTTTAATCCCTTCTTTTACTTTTATGCGAACGTTCAATGAAACGTTTGAGATTGTTTCGCTCACAAATTC
>OZ026597.1:41374233-41409233 GCA_964020085.1 Micromussa lordhowensis
TAGGCAGGGCTGTCCGCTCTCCCCCCTTTTGTACATTCTGACTATGGAGGTTCTTGCTGTCAACCTCAGGGGACATCCTCATATTTGTGGGATCTTGTTGCCCGGCGTCCCGTCCCCTCTCCCTGTTGTTTCTCGTTATGCCGACGATACGTCTGCCATCGTGAACTCAGAAAATGGTATCAAGGCCGTTTTTGAGGTCTACAGCCGTTTTGAGAAGGCTTCTGGATCGAAATTAAATCTTGAGAAGTGCAAAGGTCTTTGGCTTGGCGCCTGGCGTACCCGCTCGGACTCTCCAGTCAACATTGACTGGGCGGAGCTGATGATCAAGGTCCTTGGTGTTTTTATCGGGTTTGGCGATCTCGACTCGGCCAACTGGCGCCCCCGCATTGATTCGGTTACCAAATGTCTGGCTTCCTGGAGCATCCGTTCCTTGTCTTTTTCTGGCCGTGCGCTTGTTGCCAACGCCCTGGCGCTTTCGCGCATATGGTACGTGGCCTCGCTCGTTCACATGCCGCACTGGGTACTTCGAAAGCTTAACACTCTACTTTTTAACTTCTTCTGGACTGGTAAAAAGGACAAAGTTAGTCGGAAAGTTGTTGTTCAGCCTAGGGATTGTGGTGGTTTTGCCGTTGTCGCCATCGACCTCAAAGTCCAAGCCCTTTTGATTCAGTGGGTCAAGCGCTTTGCAGCTTCTCCCAGTGCCTGGGTCTCCCTGTTGACCTACTGGTGTTTTGATCGGTTTGGCGTGGACCCTACCACCCTGCTGTCCACCCCTTTTAATTTTACTTTCCGCCGACTTCCCCCCTTCTATGCTGCTGTGCTCCGGGCCATTGGTGGCTCTGTTGCCCCTTCTGGCACTCCCTCCATTAGTGGCCTCTCTGGTGTTAGGGTTTTGGTTTCCACTGTTACTTGTAAATCCACTTACGCGCGCCTTCTTGACCAAACACATGTTGTTCCACACTGTGTTAGCAAGTTTCGTCCTGTCTTTGGTGACTTGTACTGGTCCTCTACGTGGACCCAACTATCCTTTATGCCACTAGACCGCAAGGTGATTGATTTGGCCTGGAAAGTGTCCCATGGTGTTCTTCTCACCACGGACCGTCTCCTTTCCTTCGGTTATAGCCTCCCCGCTGCTTGTTTCTGTGGCTTTCATCTCGAGTCAGCTGAGCACCTGTTTTTCCACTGCCCTCTTGCTAAGAGCGGTATCGATTGGATCCAGTCCCTCCTCTTTCGGGCTGCCCCTCTTTCCCCTTCTATTGTGCTGCGTCACGTTCTTTTTGGTTTTAGTCCGGATGAGTTGCTTGTCGTTCCCCGGGTTTTTGTCTATCTGCTCCACTCACTCAAATTTTTGGTCTGGTCACAGCGGAATGATTGTCGTTTTCGGTCCTCTCGTCCTGGGGCTGTTGCCCTTCTCGCTGCTCTCAAAGCCCGCTTGCGTTTCTACCTTCCTTTGTTTTTCAAGCGTTTTGTCTCGCCTCGTCGTAAGCGCTATTTTTTGCGCCACTGGGGCGCCTCCGGTGTCGTTTGTTCTACTACTTGTGGGGAGCTTGTCTTCCATCTTTGAGCCTTTTCTCCATATTAGCTGTATTCTGGGGCTTTTTGCTAAGTTGTTACCCTGGTTCCGTTGTACATGCTCGGTGTTGAGTTCGGTCTGAAGCTGGTTTCGTGTCTTTAATTTTTGAGTGTTTTGGTGAGGCGGGGTTCGATTCCCCGGCGAAGTTGGCGAGATGGCTGCGTTTAGTGGGGTCTCCCTCACCTTGGCTGCCTAGTCACTTGGATTGCACACCCCTCCTTGTTGACTAGTGCTTATCTATGGGTGGTGAGCATTGCACTCCCCGCTCACTACTCCGCCAAAATAAAAAAAAAACTACTCTACTTACAATACAACGCTTACAATACTTACAATGTGAGATACTTACGCTACTAACAATGCTACTCTACTTACAATACAACACTTACAATACTTACTTACAATGTGCGATACTTACGTTACTAACAATACTGCTCTACTTACAATACAACACTTACAATACTTACAATAGAAGATACTTACGCTACTAACAATTCAATACTCAAGTCTTAACATATCCATGTCCACTGTGAAAAAGGGGCGGGGATATATGGTTAATTCTACTGGAAAGAGTTTCAGCTCAAAGGAGAAAAAAAGAAAGATTAAAGATATCTTCCCCGCCGATTGACTGAAATTGAACCTTTAGATACTTTGAATATTGAAGCAAGGGAATAGGAAGGAAAGTGTAAAAAGAGAGAGAGAGAGAGACCTCGAACTGGTAAAAGATTACTAACAAGAGAAAGGTTCAATTTCTTTCTTATATTGTTTTAAAAAAGGCTTAAAATTTTCAATAGTTGGAATATTTCCTTTGCTCCTGCAAAGTCAAATATAGTATCTCGCAAGCAACAGAACAAAATTAATTGTAGCTTTGTTTTTGGAAGTGTCAGGCTTCAGACCCAAGGCGACAAGATTGTTAAGAAGATAGTCGTTGGATAAAAAATTACGGTCCTTTAGAGAAGCAATGAGATGTTTCCAGAAAAGTTCTACTTTGCTGCAGAACCAGAAAAGATGCGTAAAATGTTCAGCTTCGTCATGGCAAAATGTACACCTAATGTCATCTTTGTATCCCATTTTGACTAACGATACGTTTGTTGGTAAGGTTTGGTGAAGGAATCTAAATTGAAATTCAATCAGTTTTGTGCTTTTGGTACATTTAATAGCAGTCATGTATGCGTTATACCAGGTTAGATCAAGAGAAACAGCGTTATTCTTACCGCAGGGTTACCTGGGTGATTATTATTCTGACCGATTAACCAAAAAGTTATAATTACGTTATTTTGTTCAGCTAATTAGGCAAAAGGTAACAAAGAAACATGATAGTAAGTGAAGTTTTCGCTAAAACCGCTCATAGAAACGTTAACTGTTGAAATAAACGTTATCAAAAACTGTTTGTGATGAAAAAATAATTACGTTATTTGTATTGTAAAAGTGAGGTGTTTGGTAGTAAGGACGGTTTTGATTTAAAAAGAAGATTTGTGTGACCTGAAATCTTCACTCCAACTTCTACAGTGGCTTGCATGGGAATTGAATTGTTGGTCAAAATGTTAGTGTCAACTTAGAAATGATGTATTTATTCAGTGATAGCTGAGATTAAAGATATGCAAAATTTGCTGATTCTTGAGAAATGGTTAAATTTCGATCTCATAGCTACATGTAAGAAATTACCCAAAATGTAATTAACTGATGCGAACACCATCCACTCCCTCTGCTTAACATATGAACAGCACGAAATTTAACAAGAGGCTTAAAATTCAAGATTAAGACCGACTTAAACGCAACACAACTGAAAATTACGCTAACTATAATTTACAAGCAATGTGTAGTCTCTTTCGCCTCGATCTTGTGTGTCTTTTCAACAAAATTTATCTTCCTGCGAGCCCAACTGTAATAACAGTTATCCCGTATAGAATAATTTGAAACTATAATTGATGATTAATTTTTGGTGATCGAAACCAAAACAACGTCCCCGGGTGGGCTTGAACCACCAACCTTTCGGTTAACAGCCGAACGCGCTAACCGATTGCGCCACGGAGACTGCCATGAAACAAAGTACAATTTACATCAATTTCAATTGTGTGGATGAAATTTTAACTTGCCTAAGTTTTCTGCTACACTTTTGTATCGTCCTCGAAAGACAGGGTTGTCCAATATCCTCAAATTGATACGATCCGTGCAATGGCATCTTCCCATTTCCACGACTCGTACGAGTCGTACGGGTCGTGAAACAATGATTTACGAGTCTTTCAGTTGGTGAACTGCATATCATCAGAGAGACTTAGTGGGTATATACACAGGCGGCCCAAGCGCGAGATGTGACTCTTGCCTTCGAGCGGTTACAAAGATGCGATTTACAAGGGTTTGTATGGAAACTTTACGGATTTGCTTTAAATACCTAAAATGTAATGTTGTGTGAATAAAATTGACTTACATGGCTTTGCTTTCATATTCTTTATTGTTCCACTGCGTTTGACGCCGTTTTGAAGCGTTTTCAGCGAGTTAGCGCTGCCGGTGGTGTCTCACTAGAAAAAAACACAAGGCTGGCTGGCTCAGAATATTCCCGAGGAATGGACGTAACCGCTTCAAATCACGATCAGCCGAAGCGTGAATAACTCACTTCCCAGTACATCGGTCGCTGGTTTACAAATCTTATCGCAACGACCTGAAAAGCGCTCATTTACCAGCTCAAATCTGTCCCTCTCGCTGCTGCATTATCCGCAAGCGAATGGTTGTGATACCAGATTTGAAAATCGAAGCTTAGCGACCGCGTCCGTTCGACAAAAACAACACTCGGTCGGGGTGGGACGGTACTAAAAGAACTGTTGAATTTTACCTCTGAAGAGAACTGTTGAACTGTTTGAACTCCTTTTTGCATTCGCGGCTTTTCGCGGGGTTTCCGGTGAAATCTGACGCAGTGTACCCTCGTACGGTGTTGATTTGCATGTAGGTAACAGTTCCGTCCCACCCCGACCGAGTGTTGTTTTTGTCGAACGGACGCGGTCGCTAAACAGTTGGTGAACTGTATATAATTAGAGAGACTTAGTGGGTATATACATGTCAACGACCCGTACGACTCGCAGGAATTGTACAGGTCGTGAAACAATGATTTACGAGTCGTACAGTTAGTGAATTGTATATCATTAGAGAGACCTAGTGGGTGTATACAAGTCAACGACCCGTACGACTCGTAGGAGTTGTACGGGTCGTAAAACAATGGTTTACGAGTCGTACAGTTAGTGAATTGTATATCATTAGAGAGACTTAGTGGGTATATACAAGTCAACGACTCCTACGAGTTGTACAGGTCGTGAAACAATGATTTACGAGTCGTTCAGTTGGTGAACTGTATATCATTAGAGAGAATTAGTGGGTACATGTCAACGACCTGGTAACAAAGGTAACTTCCACGCTCAGCGGAGTGATAAATTACCACCACGTGGCGTTTTTTTCTCCAAGACGATCGAGTACTTGGTAACACTTTCTGCACTTTCTGCAGGACTTTTGCTCGGATACTAACACAGACGTCATTGGATGCTCACATTCGACAGTAAAGTTATGAAATTTTTTAAACTCCTCGGGGCTACTTTCTTTTAAGCTCGGCACCAACTGAAATAAACTCTCACTCTCGGCGGCGAATGTACTGCTGTGTTCAACAACTTGGTGAACATTGTAACCAAACACAAAACGTTCAACTACAGCAGTAAATTCTCTCAGATTAAGGAATGCATTCCCAATCCTACTAATCACCAGCAAAAGACGAGATAAATATGAAAAATGTTTGAAAACGATAGCCATGTTTCGAGTAGCATGAAGCATATGGCACAATGTTATACGTATTTAAAAAGTCGGTTACAAGTGCCGTTGCTAAGTGACTCTGACGGGATGTGGAAATCAACAAACCGCTGGTCCAGACTTCGGCTCAAATACAAAGAAGCATGCTTTTCAAGTTGCGCTTTTGCACTCTCCCGCTCTAGGTCTCCGAAGAGAATACACAGCATATACCGCAGTTGGGCTCCCACGCTTTGAGAACGAATAATATTCATTGTGTTTTGCGCTTTGGAGCATTCAAGTTTAGAACGAGATATACATTATAATTAGCGCTTTTCGACCCTCCCAGTTTAGGACTCCGAAGCGCTCTTTGGCCTCCCAAGCTTTGAGAACAAAGTTTATTGTGTTTTGAGCTTTAAGGCATTCGCGTTCTCAGAACGAGGAAAGTACATTGTCCTTAGCATGTTTTTCTCTCGTGCCATTCACGGGTCGTATGTGTTCGAATGGACAAGGATGAAAAGATGAAAAATTGCCACTTATACAAGTTTCAAACGTTATGGCAATTGAAAACGCGACGTCTCTAAGGCCCCGATGAGATTTGAACCCGCGATCTCCTGTTTAAAAGACAGGCATTCCTCAAGACAGGGCTGTAACCAACTGAGCTGCGGCGCCCTACATTTAATGACGCAGTGCTTTTTTTTTTAATTTAAAGAATTGTAGTAATAATGGAAATTTGCAGTGGTACTAAGTTGGTCACATGTCCACTTTTCGCTCCTGCTGATGAAAAAATGCTGAGTGGCGCATCCTCAACAAACTACTCACATTGAATGTCTCGCTTTAGTGTAGTCAGAATTGCTTTCTTGACGTGATGCGGGAAAAACTACCTTCATCAGTGGAGTTGGAATGGTAACTACAAGACAACATATTTTTATTAACACGGCATCTGTGTCAAGCGAGTAGCAGGTTAAAACAGTTGCGTTAAGACAACGTTTGGCCTGTTGGTCTAGTGGCATGATTCTCGCTTTGGGTGCGAGAGGTCCCCGGTTCGACCCCCGGACAGGCCCCCATTTCATACTCTCTGTCAATAAAGACAACATCATAACGAAACAGGAAATTCTGTGACGGTTTTTGGGAAGCCACGACAGACCTATGAAACACTAGAATATCGTCCTTCTTCAAAAAATTACTTTCATTTTTGTATAAGCAATTACATCCGATCACCTTGAAACGCTTTTAGATTAAAATGTGACTTAAACAAGTGTTTCTGTAGGCATCCTTTAAAAAAAAAACAGTATACTTTTAAGCTTTCTACCGACGTCTAAGAAACTAATAGACTAAAATAAATTTGATCTAGGCTTTTTTGTTTTGAACCTTTCAGGAGAAAAAACAGCAGTTATTTGAAAATCAAAGAAATAAGTCACAAATCTTAAGATACTGTTTTCCAGCTGGCTTAATTGAAAGAAATGTTGGTCCGTGTGAAGGTCGAACTACGACATTGGCGTTAACAGCACCAGGCTCTGCCGACTGAGCAAACCAGTCCAAAAATTAGGAAAAGAGAAATCAGTTACAAAGCAAAAGAAAGTGTTTTCCAGCTGTTTTAATTAAAATAAATTTTGGTCCGTGTGAGGAATTTCTGTCGACCAACACGTACTTATTTATCTTTGAAACTATTTTCAACCAAGTATAAATGGTTTGGAAAATTTAGAGACACTTTGTTTGTTTATAAAAAAACTGTTTCATACTACAAAGATTGATCTTTATTTTGCAGTTAAAAATGGCCTTGCTAAATTGCGAGTTGCTGGTGTTTCAATAGATATAATGTTTTGTGCTATTTGTAATATTTAGCGGTTAGACGAAATGAAGGTGCGTATTAACAAGTGCATATGCCTTTACTTGCGAATATGGAGCGAACCTGTCATTGTGTTGTTTGAATTGTGCTTTCCACGTGGGCAACGGGGGATTAGCTCAAATGGTAGAGCGCCCGCTTTGCATGCGGGAGGTACCGGGATCGTACCCGGATTCTCCATTTTTCTTATTTTTTTATTTCTTACCATTTTAATACTTGCAGATAACATTTTACTCGCACCGATTGATAGTAACAATCTGTCGCATTTTTCTTCTTTGTTACCAAAGTTAAATTAAGAAAACAAGCCCTTTTTTAAGTAAACAAAACAATGACAATGAAATATTGTAGTTTGAGGAGTTACAATAAAGTAGTCAGGTTTTATGTTTAAAATGTAGAACAATAATATAAATTCCTTTTTTTTTCCAAATTTCATACATTGAATGATTGTCAGTCCTTCTGAAGTTTTGCAAAATTTAAGCCCGACAGGGTTCCTCATTAAGTGATAGAGCACGTTTGAATTTCCAAATTTATGTGCGTTGCGTGACATTAAAATGGTGACCCGATAAGGTTCTCGAGTTATTGCTCAAGATTTAGCTAAGTGAACAATTCTTGCGGCAGAAGAATCATTAATTTCATTGTGTCGGGGCTGTAGAGTAATAACGTTTCGTTTCGATGGCAAAACTCAATGACAGATGCTTTTGTTACTTTAAGGCCGCCATGTTCGTGCCCCTCCGAAGGCGCGCACTGAATGTATTTCTGATTGGGCAATTGCCGGTTTTCACATGACGTCACTAAAATTCAAACTACTCAACTATTGATCCTCCTGATATTTTACTTTAATGAACAGTTTTTTATTTTTATTTTGAATTGCGTGACACTGAAAACCAGTAATATACTTGAGGGTTTACATGGCCATAATTCCGCACACCAAAATTAAAATAGAACTAATAAAAATACGCGCACCAACAAAGAGCGCCTTGACCTTGTTATTATAAAAAGATAATTTGGAGAATCCGGGTATCGATCCCGCATGCGAAGCGGGCGCTCTACCATCTGAGCTAATTCCCCAGCTGTACATAAGAAAAGCAGTTTGAAATGTTCACTGTTAAGCACTGATTAAAACACGGACACTAATTTCATTTCAACCGAGAGCGGAGAGATAGCATCAAGGAAAAACCAAATGTACTGGACGTCTGAGAAATCCAAAGTTCACCCTTTTTTAAAGAGAAAGAAAGGAAGAAAGGGGGGAATATTCCCCCTTGCTGAGCAAGCTAGAAAAGGCGACTGGGGAATCGAACACAAATGCAAGAGGTCAATTATACAACATAGGCACGCAAGGCGTGCAAGAATTATTTTTTTAATTAAAAGGTTATGAAGATAGGAGCATTTAAGGGAGTGTTTACAGTGACAATTTAGTTAATTTGACAAGTGTTTTTGGCTACGATGCACAGCACGAAAGAAAGTGAGAATTTATGATATTCATACGATCTTAAATCTCTAAGATAAACGAATAGTAGGCTTCACAATTTTGGTTTAAAAGTCTGGCTGCCTGGTTTATGTTGAGAGTGGAAAGAGGCGAAGTGAAGGCCTTGGCGTTGTTTATTTTAACGAGAGAGAATGGGTGATTGTTTTCGGGTAGGTTTTTGAGTTGGTGCGCAAAGAAAGGGCTGTGAATTTTTTCTTTGTAGGGGAGCAAGCCATATATGTGTATTTTGTGCTTCCATAATAAAACATGCCTAATTGAATTTACTCCCTTGTGTAAAACAAGTGTCAAATTACCCTTTAACTAAAAAATGAAATATCTCGTTATATTTCCATGCAACAACAACAAAACAATCGTTACCTGTACCTATTGTAAACGTTCGAACTCTTTCAAATCAAAATAGTCTCGTCTCCTCTAAAACATTTCGTAAGAACTAGAAGCAACGATGCGTGACGTCTAATTGAATTACTCCTTGTGAAAAACAAAAATATCAAGTTACCATTTGTAACTAAAAATAGCAAGCATCTCGTGGGAACAAGTGGTGATGATTTGCCAGCTCTAATTGAATTTACTCCCTTGTGAAAAACAAGTGTCAAATTACCCTTTGTAACGAAAAAATAAAAATATCTCGTATTATTATCCAACTCTGCTTCCTAGAGTACAAATATCGCGCGAACGAGTACAAATAACAGATATTTGTACTCGTCTCATTCCTCCCGGCCGCGTGAAGTTCGAAACCTTGGCAAGTCAGAATGTTGGGAAAAGAAATCGTTGGATAATAAATCTCTTATTAGACGTTTTGGTGTGTAGTATCGCTGTATATTTTTACTCGTTCTTTGTATTTTGACTCGCCCTACGGGCTCGTCAAAATACTGCACAACTCGTAAAAATATACAGCGATACTACACACCAAAACGTCTAATAAGATATATATATATTTGCACGCAACAAGAACACAGCAACCGTTACCTGTACCTATTGTAAACGTTCGAACTCTTTCAAATCAAAATAGTCTCGTCTTCTCTAAAAAATTTTGTAAGAACTAGAAGCAACGATGCGTGACGTCTAATTGAATTTACTCCTTGTGAAAAACAAAAATATCAAGTTACCTTTGTAACTAAAAATAAAAACATCTCGCCATTTGCATACAACTACCTCACGCACTCTTTCATACCTCAAGGCTCATCTCGTCCATAACTAAAATCCTAAGCCTAACTCACAGAAAATGCCGAAGTAAACCCAATATATGAATACTTCCTCCTCTTTTATAGAAGAATAAATATGGCAGTTCTGAACTGTATCGGGATCAAATCTTCTCATATACCATTTACTTTTAAAACAAGAAATTTGATTGGCTGTTTATAGTAGATCCGATCTGATACATACATCTCCCACTGACTCACTGATCCATTGACCCGTCCACAACATACTCGACGCGCCGACTAAGAGATATTTTTTTTACAAAAAAATAACTCAATAAATTACTTGAATGAACGAAAAGTATTTACCCATCCCTTTCGTACAATACAAACCAGATTTTTCTTTTTCCCCTACATTCAAACATAGCATGTAAACATTTATCAGAATAGCAAAATCTTACAACTAACATGAATAATATGAGTGCTGAGCAATATTACAAGCTCGAGTTGCATTGTCCTCTTGTGGAGGGATATAATTAGGGTACACTTAAAAAAGGTATGGAGCGCTATCACCAGTTTTGCGCGCAACGATCGTTTCCAAACAGCACGTCAATCACAACTGACCTCGTCAAGAATGCCTAAACACAGTTGTAGGAGAATCCATAGTCTTTGGATTAAATCATTTACCAAGGAAAATTTCAGATATGGAGTTGCTCACCAGACAGGTGGTTTTACACGCAATATGTGCTATTAACTGACAAAAGCTGCCATCATAAGCGTAGGCCTGTTGGTCTAGTGGTATGATTCTCGCTTCGGGTGCGAGAGGTCCCGGGTTCGACTCCCGGACAGGCCCATTTTGCATTTTAGGTAATAATTTTTAAAAAACATCGTAATAATAAATTTTTAGCAGGGAGCCTACTTCATCACTGGAGCTTTTCATATTGGGGCGCTGCATAATTAATTAGCTCATTGCAAAAAATACTGTTATTACTTCACATTCGCCCGTTATCACCCGTGCTGGTAGCGTCGGCAATGTTTTGCGCCGTTTGTTTTGCGCAATTTTCCTTTGGTCGTTCCGCTTGAAGCGTTGTCTTTTCGTCCTGCACTCCACAAAGACAGTCATCTTTTGCGACCCACCCACCTCCGTTGGTGGCGGTTGGCCAAGCTCTTACCTGCTCATATCCTCGTAGCATGCCTATTGCATCACCAGTCGAGTACTCTTCCATAACTTATTCTTAGGCGATGAGGTCATGAGTATCCAGTGAGGATATGGTATTGTTCTCAGATGAGTTCACACAGAGTGCAACAACATTTACATAAATCTCAACTTGGAGCATCATAGTATTTTCCAAGTTGTAGGTATGGATGGGACATTCACTCGATCTTTCCCTCGCTCTTTCGCTTCCTGTTGAATTTTTCGTAAAGTCGCAGACCGATGTAAATTCCAGAAGAGTGTGAACATAGCCAATCTTTTGAAGCGAATTGTAGTCAGAGGCCAAGGGAAGCCCAAGCGGCTTGAATACGTGAATTTTCAATCTTCAAGAAAATAGCCTGCAAACAGGCTCCCGGCGAGCCCGAACGAAGCGAGGGAGCCTGTAGACATTCTAGTGATACCGCCGTTCCATGATACCAGGATCTGGTATCATGGTTAAATCTCTGATTGTTGACATTTTTGAGATAAATATTTGACAAACTCTTGCAAAATGCTGTTGACCGCCCTTCTTGACTCCTACGGTTAGTGACACTGCATTCGCCATTCATTTTTAATTCTATTTCGACACCAGTCCTACTCACTAGTGAGTCACGTGAGATATGAGCGATCAGTTGCGCGCGTAATTCCAGAGCGGTCGGTCGCGTCTTTTGAAGTTCATGATTATGGCGAATACAAATGAGCAAACACTTTCTTCTGAGTTAGAGGATGCCCTCTTACACGATGACCATGATCCTAAGGAGAAGACCCCAACTACTGCCCGCCAGGATACCATGTTCAGCATGTTTCAGAACCTAAACAAAACTCTCGAAGCGATGGCAGACTCGATTCTCAACATGAACCAGTCGCTCAAGCGGCTTCATCCCAGCAACACAGAAGATCAACTCGACTCTAAACGGCGAAAATACAGTGCCAAAGACGTAATGAGTGCGTCTGATGGTTCAGATGAAGATGGACATGAATTGGACGCGGAACTTCAGGGCCTTTGTGGCGTTGAAGCCGATAAAACTTCCAAAGATAAACCATGTGCTCGACTCGAGCAAAGCGACGGCGGCAATGACCCATTGTTGTCGGAAATCGCAGAAGATCTTCTCAATGCAGACGAATCAGGTCCGGCTGCCGAGAAACAACTGGCTGACTTTATTAACAACCTGTGGTTTAAGAAATTGCCCGACTCAAAACTTAAGGATAAGTCGGCGAAATATTTACGCCCGGCGAACTGCGAGACTCTCGCGACACCGCGAGTTAACCATGAGATCTGGGATAAACTGAGCCACTCAGTAAAGCAACAGGACCTCAGGTCCAGCTCAACCCAGAAAACGGTTGGTACTGCTGGTGCTGTACTGTGCAAATCCATTGAGATGCTGCTAGAAATGAAGAATTCGAAGCAGCCGAAGTCAGACTCTGACATTCAACAACTTCTAAAATTGAACACAGATGCTGTCGCTCTCCTAGGGCACGCACATGTCGACCTGTCCCACCGTCGCAGGGAGTCCATCAAACCGCATCTAAATGAAGAAAGTGTTTGCTCATTTGTATTCGCCATAATCATGAACTTCAAAAGACGCGACCGACCGCTCTGGAATTACGCGAGCAACTGATCGCTCATATCTCACGTGACTCCCTAGTTCTTGACTGGTATCTCATAGAATTACAGTCAAACTTCAACTTACAGGTAAGTCTAGTTTAACTTATAAATTTTCGGTCTCTCGACCTTTCGTTATTTAATTTCACACGTAAAGGGTACCTTATGCTGTGTTATGGAGAGGAATTTTAAGTAGAGTGGAGCCGTTTGGCTGTGTTATAGCAAACTATTCTCTTTAGAGGTCCGCTGTTATCTGCATATCGCTTCGCAGAGTTTGACACGTCTATCTTTTGTGGCGTGCTTATAATTTCTTTCGGCTCGTTTCAGTATTGCAAAATATGTTTTACGTTTTCTAAGTATTGGCTCTGGAGGGACAAAGTTTGAAATATTTCGTGCACATGTTGCTTACTTGCAGTCTATATTATGAAGCCGGGCCCGCCTGTTTGATTAGCTCGATTAGAACTTTTTACAAGTACAGAAAAGGTAGCTTCTTGACAGGTCTAATTACCTCGTTGACTGATTTGTTACAGGCTAATCACCAAGGGCGGATCGGCACATCAAAAACACCGAATTTTTTTCCGTTCTCGACGGGAGCCTGAAAACATCTACGCAATGCGCTTGGTAACATTATCAGCGGGAGAACTGGATACCATGTCTTAAAACAATTTGAGAGGAATTACCTTGAGACATATGGGGGATGAACTCTGTTACCCTCCATCCTCTCTCAGTGATCCCGGCGAAATGTTTAAATAACATAGAGGTAAAGATAGAGGTAACCGCTATGGATTCTTTGGAATGGAATGGATCGATGTTCTGTTTGACCAAATCATATCAGCAAAATGTATTAAAGACGGTGATTAATTGGTCCATTTAAAATACCCTGGAACAAAACAAAATGAATAGAAAAGTTCAAAACTGTGGTTTTTGTGGTTGGTTGACACAAAACCTGCATTCAACCGTCATATTATTACGAACAGACGTTTGGTTTCTCCAACTGTTTCTGGCCGTCAATCCACTAACAATCAGTAACACAAGTTCTGTTAAGATCACAGCTCGATAGCGTTATTTAAGGCATAGATCCTAATGTGAAGTTGCTGAGGGAGAAAAGTTTAAAGAGCTCAGTTACGGCAAAGACTTCCTTTTTTTGTTGTTGTTGCTAACTATAATTCACAAGCAATGTGTAGTCTCTTTCGCCTCGATCTTGTGGGTCTTTTCAACGAAATTTATCTTCCTGCGGGCCCAACTGTAATAACAGTTATCCCGTATAGAAAATAATATTAAACTATTATTGATGATTAATTTTTGGTGATCGAAACCAAAACAACGTCCCCGGTGGGCTTGAACCACCAACCTTTCGGTTACCAGCCGAACGCGCTAACCGGTTGCGTCACGGAGACTTCCATGATGCAAAGTGCAATCTACATCAATTTTAATTGTGTGGGTGAAATTTGAACTTGTCTGAGTTTTCTGCTATACAAATTGATACAATCCGTGGAATGACATCTTCCCTTTTCCACGACTCGTACTAGTCGTACGGGTCGTGAAACAATGATTTACGAGTTGTTCGGTTGGTGAACTGTATATCATTAGAGAGACTTAGTGGGTACATACAAGTCAACGACTCCTACGAGTTGTACGGGTCGTGAAACAATGATTTACGAGTCGTACAGTTGGTGAACTGCATATCATTAGAGAAGCTCACGATGGGAGGAGTTATAAATTTTTTTTAATCCTTTCTTTTACTTTTATGTGAACGTTCAATAAAACGTTTGAGATTGTTTCGCTCACAAATTCGAAAATAGGCTCTTCCAAACACAGTCAGCCCAAGCTCTCTATCACATGACCTTACTTTTAAGCGGTGTTGTGTTACAAAGATTCGATCTATAAGGGTTTGTATGAGAACGCAATGGCTGACATTGGCTGGCATTGGCTGTCGACAAATCGATGCTGACTACCCCTACTTTTTGGATTAACATTATCATAGCTGTTCAGAGTCCACTGAGTGTTGCTACATCCAGGGGCTTTTTATTCACAAAAAAAACTTCTCTTGTACGCCTTGCGTGCCTATTGTTTGTATCGTGCTCGAGAGATATGGAAAGCAAAATACCGGAGGAGTGGGTCAGTAGTAACTGTTTTGGCTAATGAGACAACACATAACAGGTGTTATAATACCAGTTCAACAGAGAGAGTAGATTAAGACCTTCGTCAAATAAATATTAACCACGTTGGCCTTTTGGTCTAGTGGCATGATTCTCGCTTAGGGTGCGAGAGGTCCCGGGTTCAACTCCCGGACAGGCCCTTTTTCACACTCTTTAGTCAATGAAGACAACATCATAACGAAACAGGCAATTCTACGATGTTTTTTTTTTGTGACGTAACAACGACCATATGGAATAGCGGACTACCTTAGCTTTCTCCTTCAAAAAAAATACTTTCATTTTTGTGAAAACAATTCCAACTGACCACCATGAAACCCTTCTATATAACAATATGACTAAACTAAGGAAAACCTGTAGGGGAAATCTGTCATTTAGTTTTATTTCAAGCAGACGCACCTTATGGCTGTTTCATTTCTTTTATTAGACACTGCATCAGAAAAACAAGAAGACCTTTTTGACGATTCAATCATAATACGGACTACTTATCAAAGTATGTAAAAAGGTACCTTTTTTAGATAAAGGTATGCGACAAGGGATTCCTTTCTAACAAAATGGTAAACAAAAGGGTAAGGGTTTGGACCTCGGGGCGGAGCCTCCTCGTGTAGAATTTTGTGGAGTAGCCCTCTCTCCCTTCACCTCCCCGTTCCACCCCACTTGTACAATACTTGAAGCTTTGATGACTAAGTTTCAAAAGTAATGAGGACTAAAAAGTTTGACGTCTCTAAGGCACCGATGGGATTTGAACCCATGACCTCCTGTTTACTAGACAGACGCTCTAACCAACTGAGCTACGGCGCCCTACGTTGGGTAACGAAGTGCTTCATTATATTTTTGTTCAAAAATAAAAAAAAAATGGTAATAATAATAGTAGTGTAGTAACTGGGGGATCTGGCGCAATTTCCGGATTTTACGCATCTCAGCGTAGTTATGCGTAGTTAGTGTAAAATCTCTGAGTCTAAAATATATGATATACTACACTAAAACAGCGTAGTTATGCGTAGGTAGCGTAAGTAGCGTAGATATCGTAAAAATTAGACATACTATTTTACGCTCAAAAATGCCTAAAATGCGTAGGATGCGTAGGATATAGTAAAATTTAGATTGTTCTCACGATGCTGATTTTTAAGACTTGATAAATTTCCAACCAGCGCTCTCACCACCTAGATGTTCACAGATTTTATTCCAAATTTTATCATGTTCATAGAGTTTTAAACGATCTTTATACAATTTTAGCTTTGGTAAAAATTCATTATATCCAAGTATTTGACAAAATTTATAGATGATATATGAATAGGAAAAGAAATTGCTTCTATTTTTACCTTTAAAAATTTCAAATGGCTCTTGAATTTGTAAAAACCTCATTTTCATTTTTTCTTCCATTATAGGAGTCATTTGTAATGGAGGTATTTTTGTTATTCGATACAAAATTTGTGTGGCATGATTATAATAACGTAATTTACGATGTTTTTTAAGATATCTTTTAATATCTGCTTCTGTTAACTTTTCCAAAGAATTTTCCATCCTTTCATGAACGATTTCTCTGATAATAGTATTAATAACCTCTTCTGACACTTTAACACTTTCTTTGCCTTGGATATTGGCCAAACAGTCACAAAAATGAGTATATCTTTTGTAATCATTTTCTGCAGGTTTTATAGATGGTTTTTCTGGATTTATTGAGACATTAATGCTTATTCCGCAACTTAGACAAGTACTTATTGCTTCATCGATGTTAAATACTCGAAATTTTTCACATGTATAACAATAGTTATCTTCATTTATATTATTTTCACTGTAAGTGAGTTCTTCAGGAAAGATATTATATTTATACCTTTTATAATAAGAATTATCAACACCATGAACAAAATTTTTGTTTATATTTTTTGCTCTATTTTCTGTATGTAAAAAAAGTAAAATAGCATTCTTTAATAAATAACTAGTACGAAGATTTTTGATATCATTTATTTCATTTTCTAACCTTATTTGTTCAATTTGATCAATTCTAGAATAATCTTTTTTGTTGGATAAATTTACAATTTTTTTTTTTATATCTGGTATTTTTTTTTCTTTCCGAACAATTTCTGAAAGTTTTTTACGATGTAGATTGCCGATAGTTTCTTTATTCATCATAATAATTAATATACTTTATTCTTTGAAGTACTGTAATCTTCTCTCTCACTGCTCGTTGATTCCTCACTGCTCGTCGATTCCTCATCTGAATTATAATCACTATCGCTACTATCAGTATCATGGAGTGGGTCTTCAGACAAGAATTTTTTAAAATTCGGAATTGGCATATATACTATAAATTATTATTTATTTTATGATTCCCATATGCATAACTACTGATACCATCATCTAAAATATATCTTTTATCATCAAAAGGTGATAATGATACTTTATTAATTTGGTAACTAGATATCTGATGATGCTCTGACCGGATAGTTCGCATCTTATGCCTCATAGTATTACATTTTTGTAAGGTATTGAGATAATCAGAGAGAGATAATTCACTCTTAATGACATTCTTTTTGACACCCTTAGCAGTCTTGTTTTCCTTGTTTTCTGTCTTGTATGAATACATTTTACTTTTTAAACCAACAAATTCTGTAATAGTATCACCAGCTGTTTCATCTTTGAATTTACCAATTACTTTTTTATTTTCTGCAAAATGGAACTTAGACGATTTGGGATAATCACTATTGTCAAATAGGTCCTTGTCCTTATAGAAGTCACTATATATGTCTTCTGCTTTTATATGGTAAAATAAAGAGTCAGTATCAGTAAAAAGTAACTTTGCATCAGGGTATTTTTTTCTGATATAGTTGTAATGGAACTCATACATTAATGTTTTACTCATGTCCAAAATAGAGAAACCAACATAAGATGGTTTACCTAAGAATAAACAGGCCTTTTTCATTTGTACTCCTACTAAATTTTCATCAAATATTTTACTAGAAACGTAAGTTGGTTGTCTAGTCAATTTCAATAAATGTTCATGATCCGTTTCTAATTTAATATTAGATCTTTTTCTCAGGTTTTCCATAGTTTTACCAAACACAGAGTTATTCATCAGCTTAAAGAAGTCCTTTTCAAAACTATTCTTAGCCATTGTTCTCTTTTCAGTGTTAAAATCAATGTATCGTTTCATCCAAGGTCGCTGAGTAAATTCCAATACTCTATGAATCTTCTTTAACTTCATACCAAGAGATAAATAAAGCTGCAAATTTCTGTAATGTAATACATATTTTTCTTTATTCCTTAGATTAGGAACCAACTTGTGAACTCTACCACTGCTAATATTTTCTGAATCTTTTAAATCTTTGCAATACTTTGACAACATATCATCAGTAATTAAAATCTTTTCTGGTGCTAATGGATAATCATTATGCAAATCGTGTAGCTCTTCCGGATATTCTAAATCTACCTCTAAAACTACACCTTTTCTAGTATCATTTGTGTAATTTTCTAAGATGAAATCTTCAGGATCCTCAAAATCTTCAGAGGGAATCCATTTGAAATCTCCAGTTGGAAGTGACTGTGACATAGCCCATCCATAAAGGTTATTTGCATCCAAATACATTAAATAGGTACTCGCCTCATCCGGATTGTAATCCTTCATATACTTGTTGTTTGCAACAGCATGTCTATGTGTAATGGTACTAATCCCACCTCTCATACCTTTTTCAATGAATAGTTGTTGATCTAGGTCTGCGATTAAGTCTAGATTTATTTTTGTCATTCGGAGTAATGCATCCCATGATAACCCAGGTGCAGAGTAATAATGACAAGGATCCAACCTATAATACTCCAGACAAGTGCTTCTAAAACTTTCAAATACATCCGCTAAGAGTAGAACATCTGTCCGCAAATATAAATCATGATACTCTCCCATGTCTCTGATTTGGAAAGTACTCCAAACCTCCTTTGCGTGTGAGTAGTCACTCTCTGAAATACCTGTATCATTCAAAATGCTATAAAAATCTTCTCTCCTTGGTAAAGACTTCTCACTGAATCGCTGGAACGAGTCCATGTAATCATAAGGGTAAACACCTTTTCGCGTGATTAATCTGAATTGTTCATCATTTGGAAAAGCCTCTCGTGTATAAAATAAATTACTTAAATTACTGCTTAATCGGTCTAAACTCTGACTCATAAATGAAAAACTGTCAATGAAAGTCAAATGTTTACCTAGTCTAAAACCCATATATTTCTCAAAAGTACTTGCTATAACACTAATATTTAAACTTCTTTTTGATTCTTGAATATTACCATTTTCATCTTTAATTTTAACAATATCATAGACTACACGATCATTTATCAGTTTTCCTAATTTTTGCATGATAGAATGACAGTCATAGCCTTTAAGATTGTGAAAGACAACGGGAATTTTTAAATTTTCTGCACTGATAGCCCATTCTAGATTGCAATTTCTGTGTGCAGCGCCACGATATTTGCCTGTTATATGGCAATGATCTCTTACTTTATCATCTTTTTTTGGTTTAAAAATTTTCTCACAAATATGACATTTATTAGCATTTTGGAAATATCTTTCATTTTTCTTTGTCATAAGTAATGGTTTCTGAAAATGTTCTAGCACTATTCTCTTACAATCTTTTACTTCATTCATCATCTGTACAATAAATTTGTCTATAGCATCAGCTCCGCGGTAAATTTCTACTGGTTTTGAATAATTATTATCATACCTACAGATCAATTTATATCCATAACCGCAAGCTTTGTGACTCTGATAAGTACTCGTGTAAGATTTACCATCAGGTGGTACACAACTGTCTATCCTCTCTGTAATTGCTTCAAAATCAGCGTAAATGACAAACGGCGCAGGTAACATTTTCTTATGATTTTTGAAATAAATTGTTGACCCTTCATCAGGCATCTTGATCACTTGGTTTTCGTTAAGAAGCAGGCAATCCTCTCTATGAATTTTGTATGTTCTCTCAGAAGAGCAACAATGGAGACAACGCAAACAAAAATATTTCCTAGCTTTATGTTTTGTGAATGAACTCATAAATCGATCGAAATCCTTAATAAGAACATAGTGGCTCTTTTCATATTTTTTATCATCAGTACCAATCCATAGTAATTCCATATGGTCTGGAAAATTAGCTTTTGATAACCTGATAGGATAAGGAAAACCACCGATACCCTTTTTTTTATCTTCGGGCTTATAGCCAAATACACTAACATTAATCTTATTTTTCTTTTCAATCCGATTCATATCAGAAAAAGTGACAGGAAAATAGACACCAGTGTAATCCAACCGTTTCACTGATTCCCTATCTGCCTTAGTTATTCTTTGAGGGTCTTTTTTTAATGGGTTTAGGTGCCTGTTATGACACCATAGGAAACATTTATTGTCTGTATTTTTGGGATTGATTAAACCCTTCATAGGGTTACGTAGTTCCTCAGGTAGTTCAATATATGATGATCCTCTTAATGGAAAGTAAGAGACAATATTAATGATATGTGAAAGTACCGATTGGAATACCCAACCAGAACCTTCAGAGAGCCAAACAGCTATTAACTCTAAAATTCTTTCAATATACCATTATCGATACTCACTTCTATATCTATTCTATTGGTCACCGTAAAAGGGCCAGCGTTAAAATAGGGTTCTCGGTAAATGACACCATCCTCAGTACTCTTTGATAATCGAACCCTTAGTGTAGTATTGTATTTAAAACCCCTTCTATCTGATAATGATCGCATTAAAAGATCAAATATTTCTCGTTTAGTACTACTTAACTGTATTGATGGGTCATTTCTATTGACAATTTGTACATCATAAGATTGAACATTACCTCTTAATGCATTGGATCGCTCAGTAATAGTGATGTCTTTAGGGATAAATTTCAAATTTCTTCTGAATTCTCTTATAGTTTCAGGCCTATAATATGGAGCGATTTGATCAATCACATTTTTAACCTTTCTTTGAAGTCTTGTAGGTACAGGTTTTATAGGTCTTATTATTTTTAGCCTCGGTAAAGGCACTGGAGCGGCTGGTGGTTTTGTACGTGGTTTTGGTACTGGGGCAGGTGGTCTATATTCAGTAGGTCTTAATGGTTCTGGTAAATTGACTGAGGGACTTATCAGATCATCTATTAAAGTACCTCCAAGGTATGAGTCCCTTAGTCTCCTCGCTGCAATTGATCGGATTAGTCGATTTTCAACATAATCTCCATGTTTCTTAGATCTTCGTGGTTGTGGGTTGGCAGGTGGAGGTATCAGTGGACCTTTTTTTGCTTCATTAAGCTTATGAAAATCTGTCTTTAAATGCTGATATTTTCCCCCTTTTGAATATTTTTTATTGCATATATTACAATACCAATGAGATGGTTTTGGTATTGTGTCCACAGATATCTTTTTGTATTTAATTTTGGGTTTAATTTTAACTTTAAAATCCATCTATATATAATAATATATGTCTAATTTTTTTTTTAAATTCTTAACTTTTTATTTATTATAAATCAATTAGTGTGCCAGTAACTGGATTAGTGTATTTTAGAATGTTACGCTCATGTTTCTTTGTCTTTAGATGCATATATTTTCCTCTATAAGTGTAATTTTTTCCATTTCCACATACATCACAGTACCATTCAGTATTTTTCAGTCTTTCATTGGTAATTTTGTTCCATTTTTCTCGTTTCAATTGTTCTTCTGTTTTTTCCATCTATATAATTATTTATAATATTCTAATTTTTTTAAATTATTATAAACTTTTTAAATCTCCAGCTGGCACCCAACTATTAAATTCGTCTGGGTAACCTTTCCATTTGACTAATGCTTTTCCTTTAGACTTTCTGATAATTTTCTCTATTCTATAGACCTCTTGATCTGTCTTTTGTAACTCTTCTCTGTAGAAAGTACCCTTAATCACTTCACCATTTAAGTCTTTTATCCTATAAGTAATAGGATTAGTGAATCTAATTTCATCTATGATGAAAACTTCTTCAGTCCAATTAGGAGTATAGCCTTTATCAAAGGTCACCCTTTTGTATTTGCTTATTCGGACTCTATCACCTACTCTAAATTCGGGTTTTCTATTGTCTCTCGCTAAATCACCATATAAATTAAAATAAACTTTTCCATAGTTTTCAGGTTTTCTAGCTTGGATAGGCGTCATTCCTATTGATCTATGTCGGCTGTTGTTATAAGAGGCGAGTATTTTCGGAAGGATGTCAACGTAGACTGTATTGTTTTGCATAGTGAATCTCTTATACATTTTATCTTTGATAGTTCTATTCCATCTCTCACAAACTGATGATTTCTCTTCATTTTCAGTGGAATAGACCTTTATCTTATCCTTAGCTAAGAGATCCAACACATTTTTGTTATAATATTCTTTTCCTTTGTCTACCCATAACATTTTAGGCTTATTTTTCACTAATAAGCTTTCAAACGCTTTAGCGACTTCTAAACCTGTTTTTGTCTTTAGAGGTACTATCCAACCATATTTACTGAAAAGGTCTAAGACCATTAGTAGATATTTATAACCTCGATTCCATTTGCTAAGCTTTTGCATATCAACTAAGTCTGAACACCAGATATCATCTACATTATGTGCAATGACTCTTCGCTTGGTAAAATTTCGTTTTATAGGTTTGTGTAACTCATTAGCTAGCGCTTCCCATGTGTCTAAATTTTTAGCGTTTTTTTTTTTACTCCTAAACCAAGTTTTTGTTTTGTATTAATAGTGTTTCTAGCCAGCCAATGACCCCACTGTCTCTCATTCCAGGGAATTGCATCTAAAGCTTGGACCATTTTCTTGTCAGCCACATTTTTACATGATTTTACATTACCTCCCTTATCAGCACATACTGAGTAATCAACATCGTGTTGCATGGCTATAGCATCTGTCTTACCTGTTGGCTGATCATAGATTTCATAGATTTGCCCTGTATCACGATCCCATTTTACTTGTCGTTCTAAATCATTGTAAGGGCCAGTATATTTGTGTCCTGGTAAAGTCCAACCAGCTTTCGGTTTAGGTAACTTACCTATTGCTTTATGTATATCAAGACCCCTTCCCCTCCCCCTTCCGCTGATTTTTTTAGAAATATCATCAGCCAGAGAGTCAATTGCTCTATTCAAATACCTTTTACCAATGCCTTTAACTTTGTCTTTTACATAATCAGATTTTATTGCTCGGCTAGCTCCCCTTTTACCTAGGTTGTACAATCCTTTTGCACCAGCAGCCAACCCTTTGACAATTAGTTCATCAAAACCGCTACCTTGCATTTCCGCTTTAGATATAAAACGAAATTTTGTAATTCCACATTCAGCACAAATACATCGCATTGCATTTCTACCATTTTTTGTAATTACAAAAGTTTCAGAATTAGGTATACATTCTGTCCTTTTTCTTTGTCGAACGCAATAAGATAACATATATTAATTAATATTATAATAAATATATGTTAATCTATTGTTAATCTATTGTTAACTATAATATAGCTCCTATGAGGGGAATTCCCTTAAATGGACTGTTTTTACCCAGTAATAGCCCTTTTCCTTTTCTACCTCTTCCTACCGTACCTGAAGGGACAAATTTAGTTTTTGTTATCCCACATTCTGCGCATTTACATCGCATCGTGGCACGACCATTTCTTGCCTGTACAACCCTTTCTGAACCAGGAACGCACTCTGTCTGTTTTCGTTGTTTTACACAATAGCTTTTCATCTATATTATAATTATTATTATTTTTTTATTATTTTAATATATTATTATATAATGGAAGAAATTGAAATTGACAATGAAATACGTAGAATAGAAGCGATGTATAAACATTACAAACTTCTTTATAGAAAAATTGCCTTTTTATGTTGTTCTGGAGAAACTAAAAGAGTGAGAAATATGAGAAATAGTTTGAAACGAGATTTAAAAAAAATCCGACAAATCAAACAAATCCAACAAATGAGAACTACCTAAGCAATTTACCAAAATAGTTTTCTATGAATTTTTCATTCTCTTCGGTGTCAAAGCTAAAAACTTGCAATAAATCGAAATAATCTACTCCTTTATGCATTTCATTCAAGAAATACAAGCAAAAATAGCCACAGGTTGTAGTATAGAGATTCTGTATTTGTCGGTTTTGGTGTAATAAATTTAAGTTTTTCTCTTTTGCATGGTTTACCAACTCTTGAAAAGGTGGCATACCAAAAGAGTCAAAGTAATTTATTGTACCATCACGAACATAGGTTGTAACCCAATGACTACCACTCATATAATGAGGTTCTAAATTATAAATAAAAAGCGCTAACTTATGCTGATGTGGTACAGTCTGATCTCTACTTAAAACATTCTCTATAGGTATCTTCAAGTATTTACACCAATCTAAAAGATCAAAATTACTCATTGGGATATCTTTATGGAATTTAGGCTTTTGGTTGGGGCTAGGCTTTTTTACCTTTTTTTTTTTTTTCCTCTGCCCCATGTACCAATAAAAGGTGGTGGTACCATAGGCATTATTGCTGCACCACCTTTTGATCTTGGTGCACCAATTCTCATTGCTGCACCACCTTTTGATCTTGGTGCTCCAATTCTAGGGGCCCCTCTTCCCGTTAGACTTCCTCCTTTTAACGCATCAAGAATCATCGGAATACCGATACTAGCTAGTATCGTTCCAATACCATTTCCTACTTGTCGTTGAGTAATTTTGAAAAGTAAGTCTTCTCCACCTTTATGAGCTCGGGCTAAATCTCCTATTTGTCCTTTAGTCAGTAGATTAACCATTTGAGCTAACATATATAGATTTTTATTTGGTACTCTAAATAATTGACCACCACTAATTTTCTTAACTATTTGGCTTGCACCTTCAGAAGCTAACCCTGCTAGAGCAGACAATCCTAGTGTTTTACCGATAGTTGGTGCTACATTCTTTAATACTGGCAATATTGAGCTAAAGATACCAGACCCAGATTGACGCCTGATATTATACTTTGATATAGTAATTACCATTCCTCGATTAGCTGATTGAGCCTTAGCTAGTCTCTTAACAGTATTCATTGGTACCATAAGGACATCGGAACCACTTAACGCATTTTTACTTAAGCGTAAACTTATTTCTTCTCTGTTTCTGTAAGCCTTAGATAGTTTTCTTTTTTGACCTTCAGAAAGTTTTACAGAAATTTGATGTAGTTCAGTCATTATATATTATTTAGGGACTTTTTTAAATTCCTAAATAATATTTATTCTATGACTTTGGAATAGTTGTTATAAATCAGATCCAATAGATAGAACCTCTTCTTCATCATCATCTAAGATGAAGTTATCGAAAATATCTTCTACTTCTCGATATGATACTTGCATTAATTTTGGTTTTAGAGTAGCTCCAAAAGTTCCTGTTGTAATTGAAAACCAGGAAGCAATAAATTTCACTTTACTTTTTGGACCAATTTTTACTGAATCATATCCTAAATTTTCCCCATCCCATGTAAAAAATTTTGTAGCTATTCGATCATTTCTAAAAAATGGTGAAAACTCCATCTTTGATGGGTAATCTTGATATACTCTTTCTTCATCAACAATTTTATACGGTTTTTTACAGATTCTTTTCCAAGAACCACCTTGACCGTGTTGATCATATCCCGCTACAGCTTCTCTATGTATTTTTTTATTGTTCTTTAAAGAATATAAATAATCAATAAAAAATTCGTCTAATTCTTTGGCTTTTTCTAGATATTCCCCATCACAATTAATTTGCATGCTAGTACCTTGGTAATTACCATCTTTATCATAGTTTTCATTTAAACCGAAGGGTGTATATCCTTTATATTTAACAAATAATGTACTTCCATTGTATAATATTCCAATCTGTGTTCCATTGTGATTATTTGGCTTTGGTATTTTAAAAGTTATCTTTGAAGTGTCAATATCTAGAAAATCGACTATTTCTTCTTTGTTCTGACTTTCGTTCTGACTTTCGTTCTGACTCTCTTTAACTCTCATATATATTATATTAAAATATTTTTTCTAAATATTTTTTTTTAGACAATAACTAATTGATCTCCCACTTTATCAACAACAACATCTTCTTCATAGAGAACAATTGCATGCACTCTAAAATCAGCAGCTGCTGCTTGTGAGAGGCGAAATCTTATGTTAAGTTGCTTTGGATCTCTGCTTACCTGTTCTGTTTGATAAGTTAAATCAAAATATAACATTGGGTAAAGACTCGAAAAATTAGCGATATTGAGCTGAGTACCTGTATTATAATCATTCTTTTTCCATGAATAATTCATTAAATCATAATAGATTCTTGTTTTACTTTCTGTATCATATTCAAGTTCTGGATAGTAGACACCATTACCATATTCAAGACGACATGTGCTAAGATGACTATTATTATTGGCTGCGTTCAGTTTAAAAGTATCAAAAATATAAGGATTTGCTGTCATATCATTTGTCTTAAGTCTCTGGAAGTAGAGGAAAACATGCTTTACTTTATCAATACTAGCTGAGATTCTGAAATCACCACTGTTTCTAATAGTATCTGAACTTTGGTACATTTCTTTGAGGTATTTCCATTTACTGGGTTTTTGGTATTCACTGATGAATTTAGACATAAGAGCATCTTTTGGTTCTAGTCGGGGTACCCATAAATAAAAACGATCAATTACTAATCTCAATGTATCAACTGCCCCATATAATACTTCAGCGTCCGGTGTCAGTTCTATTTCAAATTGGAGATCCATTGGTGGTAACAATCGTCCTTCTAATTCTTCGAAAAAAGAATACCTATTTAATGGAATACTTGTATTAACATGAGCTCTGTTAGCTGTTAATAAACGCCTACTTTCCAAACCAGTGTTTGTATCATCTGAAGTGGCATCTGTATCTAAATACCATAAGCTATTTTTGGCTGTACTACGCCCAAAATCATCTGAATATTCTAAAAGATTTTTTGCAAAAGTTACAAGATGAAGATTATCAGTGTCATAGACGATTTTTCCTGCACTCTTTATTACCATATGTTTAATTAGTGAATGCGACCCATTAATAATTGTTGTTCTGGCGTCAGCATTGTCTCCACCATTTGCTCGAAGGTCTAATTTGAATCGCACTTCAAAAAAGGCGTTAAACCAATCAAGCATAATACTACGATCAGTAACATGAAATTTGTATCCTTTCTTATTTTGCTCTTGAGTATTGGCAGGAGCTCTTATAGCATCTTGAAGACGAAATTGCACTAGTTCGTTTCTCTGTACGTACTCTGGTGATCTAAATGCCATTATATATTTTTTATCATATTTTTTTTTCTTTAAGAGCGTGCTATTAGATTATTAATCAGTGCATTAACTTCATCCTGAGTCCTTGGCTTTGCTCTGCCTGGCTTTGACTTTGTTGACTTTGTTGACTTTGTCGCTTTTCCTGAGGACAGCCTTTTTCGGATAAGCTCACCAGATCGCTCTATAACTTTATCAGCAGCCTTTTTACCAACTCGTTCTCCCGCATGAGCGACACCCGCTTGTATTGCTTTTTTAGCAAATGGTTTTAAAACCTGTCCAGTTAAAGCGCTAGCTGCTCGTTTTAGTGGTTTCATAATATTATCTACTATAATTCCGTTGCCACGGTGTTTGTAGACATATCGTCCCGTTCTTGGGTGATAAATCTTTTTGAACTCTCTTGACTTCATATAACATTAATATGGAACTTTTTTTAAGATTAATGAAAATGCAGTGTCAGCATGATTTAAATAGACTGGTCTTCGCAAACCATCAGTTACATAGATTCTAATGCTTGAAATTCTTGTTTTATTGATAGGATTGTATATAATACGATGCGGTTCAAAGGTAAAATTGAAAGAAGGTTTCAGTATTCCTGTACTAAAACTATAAATAATATCTGATTCTCTCCCAGCTACTAATGAATCAGAGACTAAATCACAATTAATATTTAGTACATCTGTATCTTCAGATAGGTTAGGTATTTTGGTGCTAACGTTTCTCTCATCTCTTAAGATCACCTTATCGAATCCAATTAGTTTTCCAAAATTAGATTTAGTCAGGTCAAGCTGATAGTTTGCGTCTAAAGTCACTATGACTCTGAAAGTTGGACTATCAAATGTTAAATCTATCGGAAATTCTTCATTATCATCACGAACTATTTTAGTCTTTTCCTTAATGTAATTATTAATATCATTGTAATCCCAAACTCCTTTTGGAAAATCAATATCTGTAAATGTTTTCCCACCGTCTTTACTATAAGCTATCTTTTGATTGTCGTAACCAGAATTTATATTTGTCCATGAAAAAGACATTGAAATAATTTTATTTAAACCAATATACCAATTACCATCAGTATTTTCAAGGTTTAAAGTTCTAGAAAACCTTGTAGTAAAATCACCAGGTCGATTACCAGGTTCATCTTTAACTGCAAAACTGCTTAATGAGATTTCTCTCTCCATATAAATTAATGTAAATATAATTTACTAGTGTGTACTAAACCCCAAAATATTTTTTCACTAACTTTTGATAATGCGACTTATTGATTGATTTTGTTCGTAATAAAGTGTCTAAGATAGTTTGACCCATATTTCTCATCTTGACACTTGTATTGCCTGCTTCCATTTCACCAATAATTAGTGTTAATTTCTTTAGTAATTCTTTAGCATCATTATAGAAATACACACCACTTCCACTGACTCTTTTGGTCCCGTAACCTTTCGTTGATTTGCTTTTAAATTTATATTGCTTAATATAATCATTAAGCTCTCCTCTAAATCGGTCTGAATTTTGATGTATTCTATCTCTTTCTGCTGCATCAATCTCACCTTTATTAAATTTTTTAGTAGCGTTTGCTTTAAAAGCAATTACTTGTCTTCTTCTCCTTTCAGCATCTTTTACAACTTTATCTAGATAATTTCGTTGTTTTGTTGCAGTCATTTCAGGTTCGGCCAGTCTCAGTTCAACATCATCATAGTTGGGAAGTTCCAAATGATCTAAAATCTTATTTGCTTCTCTTTCATCTTCTTCCCCCTCTCGTGGTGCTTCTATAGCTGAAGGTTCTTCTTCTATAGCAGAATATTCTGGTGGTAAAGATTCATCTCCTTCTAAATTCCAAAAACTAGGCTCCATTTCATATTTTGGTGGAGGACCTTCAGGCATCTTAGCTATTTGTTTTTCTGTGCCAGGCGCTACATAATCTTGGAGATCTAATAATCCTTCCACATCCATATCTTCATATGGATCTACTTCAGGTGCATAATCAATTTCATCTGCTTTACCCGCTGGGGCAGGACGTATTCTCATTTGTGGTCTATTCTTAGGCTTTTGTGCCTTTAACCCATCTATGATTTCATCTAGTCTAAATGATTTTGTTATCCGCTGGTCAGAAGTCTTACTCTTTATCTTCTCTTCAGTGATCTCATCATAAAGCTGATTCTTCATCCTTCCAGTCTCAGTCCGTTTCTGAGCTAATCGTTTCCAATTTGAGAGACTCATATAATATTTATATTTTTTATATTATGTGGCATAATATGAGTCATTTATTAAAAAAATATTAATTATATAGATGAAAATTCCTAATTATGATTCAGCTTCTAATAATGACAGCAATTTCCGAAAACTGCTACCTTATATGCCTTCAGACAATTTTCGAATGTTAATTTGTGGACCAAGCGGTTGTGGTAAAACTAACGTTCTCATGCATATGCTTTATAATCTACTCTACTATGATAAGATTTACTTGTTTTCTAAAAATCTTGAGCAACCAAAGTACAGACAACTATTAGAAACATTTCAACCCATTTCAGAAGAGGTTGGTTATGATGTCATAGAAGAGAGTAATGGTGATGTCATTCCTCTCGAAAGCTTAGAATCAGATAACCAAAAAATAGTGATCTTTGATGACTTCCTTTGTGAACGAAACCAAAAACCTCTGATTGAATATTTTATTGGTGGTCGTCATAAAAATTGCAGCGTAATCTATTTAAGTCAATCTTTTTATCTCACTCCCAAAGACATCAGGTTGAATTGCTCTCATTTTTGTATTTTTAACTCTCCAAGTAATGCAGAGACAGCACGAATGTGTAAAGAAGTCAATGTACCTAAGAAGCGATTCGAGAGTGCGACTAGTGAGCCTTATAGTTTTGCGTACATTGATAAGACAAAAAAGACAATGAGAAAAAATTTCAATGAAAATATATAGGATGGATAAAAGAATAAGAGAAGAGCTAGAGAAAGAGAAAAATATTAATAAAAGAATAAGAGAAGAGCTAGCTATGAATTATAACATAAAAAATAGAATATATATTACTAAAAGATTAAAAAAAGAAATAAATAATGAGATTGAGAACATAACTTTTGCAATAGAAAATATTAGTAGAAAAATGATATATTTAAAACAATATGAAACATTATACAACAATTCTATTAATAAAAAATTATTATTATAAATTAAAACTCTCAAAATGATATATTATGATTACTTAAGAGATAAAGAAGAAGAATTATAATTTACATTATATTATATATGGGTTTTAGCAATGGACAACTTGAATCATCATCAACAAGTGGTAGAGGTGAAAAAGGTGATCCTGGTTTACCTGGAATTGGATTTAGTCTAACTGATGATGGTAATTTTGATATTGATAGTAAGCGATTAACTGAAGTAGCTGCTCCTATCGATAATAATGATGCAGCAACAAAAGAGTATGTAGATAATAACCTACCAGCTATTGATTTGTCACCTTATCTGAAAAGAGATGGAACAACTTCAATGACTGGTAATTTAAATTTGAATAATAATAAGATTAGTGATTTAGAAGATGCTACTAATGATAATGATGCTGTACCTCTAAAACAATTAAAGGAGATGACAACAGATCATAGGACAAATTATCATTTGCAACCTAGTTTTACTTTTTATAAAGATTTTGGTGATAAAGCAGAATGTACTAAAGGATCTATACCTATTCCTGGGCACACTGATCATTTTGAACTATTAGAAGCGCCTCGAGAAGGGGCGCAATCTGGTTATGCTTATTCTACTGTTCGACTAGTGAACAATTTAGAAATAGATCCTAATTATTCTATCGTTTTTGAAATATTTGGATATGATGGAACAAATATAGTTACAGATGGTGATTCAGATAGGCTATTATTTACAAATGTCACTGGTAATGCAAACATAATTGATTTTAGTCATGATTGGTTTAGCAATTACGCAAAAGCTTACATAATATTTAATAGTTCTAAAAGAGATGTGAACATCCGTTTACAATTTCGATATTATGGTTCCAGTAACTCTAATTTTAAATTTCTATTTTTTAGTAGATGTGTCAAAGGAATACAAAGGACTAGTTTTGATCATAGATTATTTAATGTTAAAAGTACTGATTTTTCAGGAACAATATTAAATTTTGAACCAATCAATATGAATAATGAAAAGATAATCAATATTGGTAATCCTACTGACCCTAAAGATGCAACAACCAAAGAATATGTTGACGATGAAGACGCTAAACAAGATATTGCTATTAATGATTTATCTTCTAGAAAAGCAGATAGGTCAGAAGTATTACTCCTAAACGGAAGCCAAAACATGACTGGTAATCTTTCTATGAATGGAAATAGTATTTTTAGCTTACCTATTCCAACTGGGCCGCAGCAACCTGTGACAAAGACTTATTTAGAAAGTCAAATTGCTTCCATACCACAACCTGATTTAAGTCTTTATCTCAAAGTAGATGGTTCACGCGCTATGACTGGAAGTCTCCAAATGGGTGATAATGCTATCACTGGAATTAGGAGTAGTTCAGCAGATAATGCAGCCCTAACAGTTGGTGGCGCAAAATCTACTTATCTACCACTAGATGGCTCACGAAGGATGACTGGAAATCTCAGTATGGGAGGAAATGCTATTAGAAATATTAAACATTTTGTTGAAGATAAATCAAGTATTGCTGCTCAAGTTTTACAATTTGGTGATGTTATTAACTTTGGGTATTTTCGCGGACAGAGAGGTCAACTAAAAAGAGAAATAAATGATGTTGCTTTTGAAGCATTAAATAGAAAAAACCCTGATCCGATGGAAGACTCCATTGATATGGGTAATCATAGTATTATTAACTTGAAAGATGCAAATTCATCAGATATCTTTCACGCTTCCAATGTTAACTATGTTAATAGGACAATTACTGATAATAACGCTGTAATTAACACTTTGATTACAGATAAAGTCAATGAATCTGAAGCACTTAATATAAAAGCAAACCGACAAGAGAATGAATTCTCTTTTGTCATGGATGATGATTTGTTTAAGGAAGATGATGATGATATTGTCAAAGTAAGAAAAGTCGACAAAGATTACTATAATATCAACAAATCTACTTATCAATTTAAAATTAAGTATGACTCTGCTATCGGTTATTATAGCACCCGATTAACTATTGATTTAAAATCGTTAGATTTAGGCGAGTATACATTAGCTTTTGAAATGTATTATGGTAATCTAGTAGATCGAAACGAAGTGGTTGTCAACGCAGTATCCGAAACATTAAATGTTTCACGTAATAATACAAATACTTTTACCGATCACAGTAGAACAATAGTGAATTTTCATAAATATGGAAACCTTGGGATTATTGATTTAGATATTGATTTAACTTTAAAGTATAAGAGTGGTGAAACTTATGATGCAGAAACAAACATCTTTGTAATTGTTTATGGCGTAAGTGGTCATCAGAATGACGTTGACTCGAGAATTTGGGATAGATTCTATTACATCAGAAACAAAATCGTCTATTTTGAAGCACCTATAGATATGGGTAATCAACAATTAAAAGGATTACTTGATGGAAATGAAAACAGTGATGCTGTTAATGTGAAACAACTAAATGAAACAGAAGATAATGTTGTAAAATATGTTGATGGTGAAATTGCAAAAGTAAATAGTGAAATTGCAAAAGAAAATCCTACTATTAATGAAAATAAAAATGTTATAGAATTAATAGTAAAATATATATTAAGTAATGATTCAAAGATTTCTTTAATAAAAGATTTGTATTTTTCTGATAGTAATGAAGGTAGAACACCAAATACATATGCGTTTGTAACTACTGGTGATAACACAGGTGATTTTACTTTTTATTATGTCTTCCAGCATAGTGCAATTACTAATAATGTAATGGCTGTACATTTTGATATTAAGAATACAAGAGGTGTATTTATTTTTGTTGATAAAAGCAAAGTAGTAATTTCACGTAATCCTACAATAGATGAACCATCTTTAAGATCATTTAATATTCCAAATAATTCTTTAGGAAAGCAAGTCCTATTTTGGATTTGGGTAAAAGGCACAGTTATGAATATAATTTTTAGTGGAATTAGTGCTCCAATTAATGTGGGTAATGCTTTTGTAGATACTACTATAAGAAGAGTAAATGTAGAAGATAATCCTTTCACTAAAAAGAGAGGATTAATAACTAAAAATATTTATGATAATACCAGTCAAGCTTATCAGTTAATAAAAGAATTTGAGAAGAGCGAAGGAACTATTATATAAATAAATATATATATGGGGTTTACTAATGGACAACATGACAAACCATCAACAACAGGAAAAGTAGAAAAGGTTAAAAAAGGAATAGGCTTAAAATTAACTCCAGACAACCATTTCCATTTACAAAACAAGAGATTAACTAACATTTCCGCTCCAATGAATGACCATGATGCAGTGACTAAGAAATTCGTAGCTGATTTATTAAAGACAAAAGCAGCAACTACATACGTTAACAATGAACTAGCTAAAAAGACTAACTCATCTGCTTTAAAGGATTACGCTTTAATTACTGATTTAGGAACTTTAGCAATCGAATTCAATGATGCATTAAAAAGCAAAGTCGATTACAATGATTTAGAGACTAAGACGCAAGATAATAATTTAGCAGCTAATACGCAAAAAACAAACCCTTTCATCACCGTCTATGCAGAAGAAAATGGACCACTGATTAAAAGCAGTCTCCAATGGAGTTTCGGCAATGGATGTGAGCGAAATAAGCAATATGGTTGGCCTAGTCCTGTAGACGGTAAAATAGTTCGTGGCAGCATTTGTGTTTGCGCGGGCAATCATAAAGCATCTGAAGTGATCGTTGGCTTAGTTCTTAATGGCACGGATAAAGATTTAAAAATTGTCAAACCTGTGGATGAATGGTCAAAGATGACTATTTTCAGCGATCCGATTACGATACGAGCCGGCGACAGGATCAATTTTCGAAGCAAAACATCGAATTCATCTGTAACACACGCGATGGTAAACTTATTGATTCAAATTGATATAGCTGTCTAGATAATATGCAAATGAGTTTATGAAACGCGTTTCATCCAGACAATAAAAGCTACGGTTGATTAAAAGCTATGGTTGATTAAAAGCTACGGTTGATTAAAATAATTGATGACATATGTCTACAGGGGATTCCCGGAAACGCGTTTCATCTAGCTATGGTTAGCTAAAATAATTGATGACTCATGTCTACAGGGGATTCCCGGAAACGCGTTTCATCTAGACAATACAACTCAACGCATTTTAGAAAAATTTATCTTATCCAAAGAATAGATGGATATCAAAAGTTTATCTTCTTTGATAGATGAAAGTAGAAAGTTTATTAAAATTTCTCTCGAAAAGAGGGGAAAAAAAATTCATCACATCTTTTGAAAAGATTGAAGGTTTTAATTTAAAAGATTGGAAGAAAAAGTTAGCGTGTAACGGTTTTATTAAAGACCAAACTGTAAACCTACAAGGTGATCAAACTGAAAAAATATATGATGAATTAATCCAAATGGGCTATGATAGTGATCAAATTGTTTTTAATTTATAAATATAATAAAATAATATAATGGTGGCTAAAAAGAATATTTTCGATTGGAATCATATTTCAGACAAATTATCAACTGATGAAGTAGACGAACTAAAATCTTATTATCTAAGCTATCATAGGAAATGTTGGGCTTTTAAAAGGGCTTACAAAAGATTCAAATTGCTCAAATTCATTGGTAATTCACTCTCTATTCTGACCGCTTCAGGTGGAATTGCTAGTGCTATTGCTACAGGTGGTGTTAGTCTAATAGCGATTAGTACAGTGGCATTATTAGTTAAAGGCTACATGGAACACAAAGGTTTAGACTTAAAAATTCAAAATTGTACCTATGCCTATCAAAGTTACCAGCATTTGTTAATAATGATTCGAGAAGCGATGCGCTCAGGTGATCTTAACCGAGAAAGT
>OZ026597.1:41414233-41416733 GCA_964020085.1 Micromussa lordhowensis
TCGCGATGTGTGAAAATGCTGATAACGCTTCAGCTTCAATTCATGTTTGGATGAATAGATCGCAGCATATATGAAATTAGCGTGTTGTACGGTTTTCGTTTTTTCTTAGTAACGACGATTTCTCTTCATTCACGAATTCGACCGAGAAGGCGAGACTGCTAAGAAATGAAGAAGTTAAAATTAAGTTGTCACAATTAATCATCCAGATTTACAAACTTTCACTTACTGCATTAAGGACAAAAGCAAGAGTTGTGAAAGTCAAGCACGATCTCTTTCAAATCGTTTCACAGGCAAATCAGAGCAAAACAAACCACTAATCTTTCTCACTGAAATCTACGCGAATTAGGACGACGGCTCGACGGTGTTACATCCTCGTGTTGTTCGTGGCGCAATACACTGTGGTAAAAAGTGACGCAGTGCACTCTGGTTAAATGCAATGCATTCTGGTAATAAGTGATGAATTCGAGAATTCGTATCCCCTTCTGTATATCTGTTTATGTCGCTGTTCGCTCGCTACGCTCGCTGCCCAGCAACAAGTACAGAAGATGTAGCTTGTGACATCTCTAATTACCTCGTTGACTGATTTGTTACAGGCTTATCACCAAGGGTGGATAGGCACATCAAAAACACAATCTACAGAACGTCCCCCCCCCCCGCATCCCGCCCCGATCGCTTCGGCCAAACTAAAGTAATGATTCATCCCTCAACCTCGATGTGACTTCTGTTGTTTTATTCCCCCAAGCCTCGTAGCCAAATTAGAATTTTGATATATCGAAAATGTCCTATTCGTGCATCTTTCCCTATCGATTCACTAAAAGTCAGTAACACAAGCTTTGCTAAGATCATAGCTCGATAGCATCGATCCTATTGAATATGAAGTTGCTGAAGGATAAAAAAGTAAAGGTGTTCAGTTACAGAAATAATTTCCTTTTTTTGGTTATGATCCTGACATGGCTCAAAATTTTTTTATGAGCTAGCTAGAGGTGGGTAGTTTCATGGAAAGAAAAAGGTACTTTGTTTCCGGCCGGGCTCGAATCGGCGACCTTCCGCGTGTAAAGCGGACGTGATAACCACTAAACTACGGAAACCGTACAAGGTAACCAAGAGCCACATTAGTGTGCTAATCGAAAAATGTTAAATTCAGGCATTTTTGATCGGAAAGACGGAAGAAATAAGTCTATGAAGTACAGCATACAGTTGAACATTTGGCGGCTTCTTCACGATGTTCAATATTGAAGCTTTTCAGAAACAGCGTTATTCTTACTGCATAGTTACCTGGGTGATTATTATTCTGACCGATTAACCAAAAAACTATTAATACGTTATTTGTTCAGCTAATTAGGCACAAGGTAACAAAGAAACATGAAAGTAAGTGAAGTTTTCGCTAAAACCGCTCATAAAAACGTTAACTGTTGAAATAAACGTTATCAAAACTGTTTGTGATGAAAAAATAATAATTACGTTATTTGTATTGTAAAAGTAAGGTGTTTGCTGGTAAGATTTGTGTGACCTGAAATCTTCACTCCGACTTCTACAGTGGCTTGGATGGGAATTGAATGTATCAACTTAAAAATGATGTATTTATTCATTGATAGCTGAGATTAAAGATCTGCAAAATTGCTGATTATTGAGAAATGGTTAAATTTCGATCTCATAGCTACATTACCCAAAATGTAATTAACTGATGCGAACACCATCCACTCCCTCTGCTTAACATATGAACAGAACGAAATTTAACAAGAGGCTTAAAATTCAAGATTAAGACCGACTTACACGCAACACAACTAATCAAAGGCTCTCTGAGCAGCTCATGGATGAATAGCCCAATGCCAAGTTTACTTTTTCCCCTGTGGCAAAACGAGTCTTTGAGCGAAACTATTGGTATGAAAATATATGTCACCTGCACGGTCATTCGCATGAAAATCAAGTGATTTTCATGGGAAACGTTTGGCACAAGCACTCGTTCTGCAAATAGAAACTTAGACGGTGGAAGTCAAAGTCTACATTTGTGCCAAGCGGCCTATCAGGCCAGCACTGATAAAAAATAATCTAACAAAAAAAAACAATTTACCATCTTCTCGTGGTCTGTTTACAATGTCCGATTAAAGTTATCAAGAGGGTCGTACAGGGAAATCTCTGGCACGGTTCACGAATCTAAAATACAGAGGATCACGGTTCACGGATAAAAAAATTTCGTTTTCCCGAATTACGAAAATAAGAAAGTAAGGACCTGTTCTTACATTAAAAACAGTGTTTGTAGGAAGCAAAATCGCGAATGGCTAAATCAAGGCTCCGTATTGCATATTGTATGGCTAAGGCACTCTCGATAGACCACTGTAACTATTCGGAGAACTTGTGTCTCAAAATCACGTAGAGTTGTGTGGTAAAATCACGAATATCGGTTAATATTTCAGGTTCTTCACGGATCACGCAAAACCTTCAGGTCACGAATCAGGAAGAACAAGAACCGCAGTATTACGCGGTTAAAAAAACGCGGTTA
>OZ026597.1:41421733-41431733 GCA_964020085.1 Micromussa lordhowensis
TTTCTCTGCTCATCAAGCCCTATACTTTTTCTTCTAGGTAGTAGTATAACGTATCGTTATTGTTTCTGGTGCTCGGCCTAAACTGCCAAAATAAACCTAATGGTTTTTTGCTCATGTTGTGTACTGCGTGGTGGAGCTGAAATTGTGTATCTCTTTCGCCTCGATCTTGTGTGTCGTTTTAACGAAATTTATCTTCCTGCGAGCCCAACTGTAGTAACAGTTATCCCGTATAGAATAATTTGAAACTATTATTGATGATTAACTTTTGGTGATCGAAACCAAAACAACGTCCCCGGGTGGGCTTGAACCACCAACCTTTCGGTTAACAGCCGAACGCGCTAACCGATTGCGCCACGGAGACTGCCATGGAGCAAAGTACAATTTACATCAATTTTAATTGTGTGGATGAAATTTTAAAGTTGCCTAAGTTTTCTGCTACACTTTTGTATCGTCCTCGAAAGACGAGGGTGGTCCAATATACACGAATTGATACGATCCGTGCAATGGCATCTTACCATTTCTACGAGTCGTACGGGTTGTGAAACAATGATTTACGAGTCGTTCAGTTGGTGAATTGTATATCATTAGAGAGACTTAGTGGGTATATACAGGTCAACGACTCGTACGAGCTGTACGGGTCTAGCAACTATGATTTACGAGTCCTTCTGTTGGTGAACTGCATACGGCATTAGAGACACTTAGTGGGTATATACAGGTCAACGACTCGTACGAGTTGTACGGGGCGTGAAATAATGGTTTACGAGTCATACAGTTAGTGAATTGTATATCATTAGAGAGAATTGGTGGGTATACACAAGTCAACGACCCGTACAACTCGTACGAGTTGTACGGGCCCAGAAACAATGGTTTTACGAGTCGTACAGTGTATATCATTAGAGAGACTTAGTGGGTATATACATGTCAACGACCCGGCAACAAAAGTAATTTCCAGAACTTCCACACTCAGAATGATAAATTACCACCACGTGGCGTTTTTTTCTCCAAGACGATCGAGTACTTGGCAACACTTTCTGCAGGACATTTGCTCGGATACTAACACAGACGTCATTGGATGCTCACATTCGACAGTAAAGTAGCGATCGGGGCTACTTTCTTTTAAGCTCGGCACCAACTGAAATAAACTCTCACTCTCGGCGGCGAATGTACTGCTGTGTTCAACAACTTGGTGAACATTGTAGCCAAACACAAAACGTTCAACTACATGTACAGCAGTAAATTCTCACAGAATAAGGAATACATTCCCAATCCTACTAATCACCAGCAAAAGACGAGATAAATATGAAAAATGTTTGAAAACGCTAGCCATGTTTCGAGTAGCATGAAGCACACACAATGCTATACGTATTAAAGTCGGTTACAAGTGCCGTTGCTAAGTAACTGTGACGGGATGTAGAAATCAACAAACCGCTGGTCCAGACTTCGGCACGCATGCAAAGAAGCATACTTTTCAAGTTGCGCTTTTGCACTCTCCCGGTCTTGGTCTCCGAAGAGTATACACAGCATATACCGCAGTTGGGCTCCCACGCTTTGAGAACGAATAATATTCATTGTGTTTTGCGCTTTGGAGCATTCAAGTTTAGAACGAGGTATATACAGTCTAATTAGCGCTTTTCGACCCTCCCACTTTAGGACTCCGAAGCGCTCTTGGCCTCCCAAGCTTTGAGAACGAAGTTTATTGTGTTTTATTTTTATTAACACCATCTGTGTCAAGCGAGTAGCAGGTTAAACAGTTGCGTTAAGACAACGTTTGGCCTGTTGGTCTAGTGGCATGGCTCTCGCTTTGGGTGCGAGAGGTCCCGGGTTCGACTTCCGGACAGGCCCCCTTTTCATACTCTCTGTCAATAAAGACAAAATCATAACGAAACAGGAAATTCTGTGATGGTTTTTGGGACGTCACGACAGACCTATGAAACACTAGAATATCTTCCTTCTTCAAAAAATTGCTTTCATTTTTGTATAAGCAATTCCATCCGATCACCTTGAAACGCTTTTAGATTAAAATGTGACTTAAACAAGTGTTTCTGTAGGCATCCTTTAAAAAAAAAAACAGTATACTTTTAAGCTTTCTACCGACATCTAAGAAACTAATAGACTAAAATAAATTTGATCTAGGCTTTTTGTTTTGAACCTTTCAGGAGGAAAAACAGCAGTTATTTCAAATCAAAGAAATAAGTCACGAAATCTTATGATAGTGTTTTCCAGCTGGCTTAAATTAAAACTGAGAAATGTTGGTCCGTGTGAGGGTCGAACTCACGACATTGGCGTTAGCAGCACCAGGCTCTGCCGACTGAGCAAAACCAGTCCAAAAATTAGGAAAAGAGAAATTAGTTACCAAGCGAAAAGAAAGTGTTTTCCAGCTGTTTTAATTAAAATAAATTTTGGCCCGTGCGAGGAACTTCTGTCGACCAACACGTACTAATTTATCTTTGAAACTATTTTCAACCAAGTGTAAATGGTTTGGAAAATTTAGAGACACTTTGTTTGTTTATAAAAAAACTGTTTCATACTACAAAGATTGATCTTTATTTTGCAGTTGAAAATGGCCTTGCTAAATTGCGAGTTGCTGGTGTTTCAATAGATGAAATGTTTTGTGCTATTTGTAATATTTAGCGGTTAGACGAAATGAACGTGCGTATTAACAAGCGCATATGCCTTTACTTGCGAATATGGAGCGAACCTGTCATTGTGTTGTTTGAATTGTGCTGTCCACGTGAGCAACGAGGTATTAGCTCAAATGGTAGAACGCCCGCTTTGCATGCGGGAGGTACCGGGATCGATACCCGGATTCTCCATTTTTTCTTATTTTTTTTTATTTCTTACCATTTTAATACTTGCAGATAACATTTTACTCGCACTGATTGATACTAACAATCTGTCGCATTTTTCTTCTTTGTTACCAAAGTTAAATTAAGAAAACCAGCCCTTTTTTAAGTAAACAAAACAATGACAATGAGGAGTTACAATAAAGTAGTCAGGTTTTATGTTTATGTTTAAAATGTAGAACAATAATATAAATTCCTTATTTGTCCAAATTTCATACATTGAATGATTGTCAATCCAAGTTTATGTGCGTTGCGTGACATTAAAATGGTGGTCCGATAAGGTTCTCGAGTTATTGCTCAAGATTTAACTAAGTGAACAATTCTTGCGGCAGAAGAATCATTAATTTCAATGTGTCGGGGCTGTAGGGTAATAACGTTTCGTTTCGATGGCAAAACTCAATGACAGATGTTTTTGTTACTTTAAGGCCGCCATGTTCGTGCCCCTCCGAAGGCGCGCACTGAATGTATTTCTGATTGGGCAATTGCCGGTTTTCACATGACGTCACTAAAATTCATACACAACTATTGATCCTCCTGATATTTTACTTTAATGATGTATAAGAGCAGCTGGAAACTAATATCATACAAATTTTTGTTCCGAATGGGTTCTTGGTTTTGTGATAGACTACGGTTGAATTTCTAAGCTTTTGCGTGACGCGGCATTTACATGAAAGCCGAGGTGTTTAAAAAAGGACTTTTTTCGCGACTTATTTTGGGAAATTTGGGCATCGGAACAGTTCTTGTTTTGGAAAAAGTGTTATTTAAATCGTCTTCTAGTTCCTCGAGAGATAAATTTCCCCTTTTGTAGCAAAACTCAGTGACAGATGTTTTTGTTGATTTCCGGCCGCCATGTTGGTGCCCATCCGGATGGGCACCAACATGGCGTCTCCATACAAATCTCTATAAATTTGGGGAAAAAGCTTCTCCGCATATCTTGCAGAAGATAAATTGCTGCGACCTGAATCTTGGCGAGAGTCTTTGCATAGTTACCTTCTTTCTCTTCTCAGATTCTGGACTTCATCTATTGAACAGGTTTTGATTTTTAGTTTGAATGGCGCGACACTGAAAACCAGTAATAGACTTGAGGGTTTACATGGCCATAATTCCACACACCAAAATTACAATAGAACTAATAAAAATAAGCGCACCAACAAAGAGCGCCTTGACCTTGTTATTATAAAAAGATAATTTGGAGAATCCGGGTATCGATCCCGGTACCTCCCGCATGCGAAGCGGGCGCTCTGCCATCTGAGCTAATTCCCCAGCTGGACATAAGAAAAGCAGTTTGAAATGTAAATTACTTGAATGAACGAAAAGTATCTACCCATCCCTTTCGTACAATACAAACCAGATTTTTCTTTATCCTCTACATTCAAATATAGCATGTAAACATTTATCAGAATAGCAAAATCTTACAACTAACATGAATAATATGAGTGCTGAGCAATATTACAAGCTCGAGTTGCATTGTCCTCTTGTGGAGGGATATAATTAGGGTACACTTAAAAAAAGGTATGGAGCGCTATCACCAGTTTTGCGCGCAACGATCGTTTCCAAACAGCACGTCAATCACAACTGACCTCGTCAAGAATGCCTAAACACAATTGTAGGAGAATCCATAGTCTTTGGATTAAATCATTTACCAAGGAAAATTTCAGATATGGAGTTCCTCACCAGACAGATGGTTTTACACGCAATATGTGCTATTAACTGACAAAAGCTGCCATCATAAGCGTAGGCCTGTTGGTCTAGAGGTATGTTTCTCGCTTCGGGTGCGAGAAGTCCCGGGTTCGACTCCCGGACAGGCCCATTTAGGTAACAATTTTTAAAAAGATCGTAATAATAAATTTTTAGCAGGGAGCCTATTTCATCACTTGAGCTTTTCATATTGGGGCGCTGTAATTAGCTCATTGCAAAAAATACTGTTATTCCTTCACATTCGTCCGTTACCACCCGTGGTGGTAGCGTCGGCAATGTTTTGCGCCGTTTGTTTTGCGCAATTTTCCTTTGGTCGTTCCGCTTGAAGCGTTGTCTTTTCGTCCTGCCACCTCCGCTGGTGGCGGTTGGCCAAGCTCTTACCTGCTCATATCCTCGTAGCATGCCTATTGCATCACCAGTCGCGTGCTCTTCAATAACTTATGAACTTTTCGTAAATTCGCAGACCGATGTAAATTCCAGAAGAGTCTGAACATAGCCAATCTTTTGAAGCGAATTGTAGTCAGAGGCCAAGGGAAGCATAAGCGGCTTGAATACGTGAATTTTCAACCTTCAAGAAAATAGCCTGCAAACAGGCTCCCGGCGAGGCCTATTTCCCTTTCGTAAACAAGCGATGCCATTTTTAACGGTCGATGCCATAATTGGTAACCAAGCTTGCCAGAATTAGCAACCAAGCCTTTTAGAGTGGACGATGCCATATCTGCTTCTGTTCAGGCCTGGACACGGTAGAAACTGGTTATAATTTGTTGAGGGAGTAAAACGCACTCACCAAATACTTAATTGTTCATATTCACACTGGTTTGCTTGCGGTTAGCTTTTATTTGCAGGTTGGGGCAGCTCTATCATTAACATTTAAGAATGTCACGTTTTATAATTAAATTTTGCGGAAATTTGGCGGATGAACCTGGTAGTGTAGTGGTATAAGAGGGATGTTAAGAAACAGAGGTTCCAGGTTCGATACTGGCTGGTTAGTAACATTTTCATTTTTCTTTATATTAGTAGAGAAAAATTTCTTGAGAAATTTTCTAAGTGTTGCGAAAATGGCATCGCTTGTTTACGAAAGGGAAAATTGCCCCGGCGAGCCCGAACGAAGCGAGGGAGCCTGTAGACATTCTAGTGATACCGCCGTTCCATGATACCAGGATCTGGTATCATGGTTAAATCTCTGATTGTTGACATTTTTGAGATAAATATTTGACAAACTCTTGCAAAATGCTGTTGACCGCCCTTCTTGACTCTTAACTTACGGTTAGTGACACTGCATTCGCCGTTCATTTTTAATTCTATCTCGACACCAGTCCTACTCACTAGTGAGTCACGTGAGATATGAGCGATCAGTTGCGCGCGTAATTCCAGACCGGTCGGTCGCGTCTTTTGAAGTTCGTGATTACGGCGAATACAAATGAGCAAACACTTTCTTCTGAGTTAGAGGATGCCCTCTTACACGATGACCATGATCCTAAGGAGAAGACCCCAACTACTGCCCGCCAGGATACCATGTTCAGCATGTTTCAGAACGTAAAGAAAACCCTCTAGGCGATGACTCGATTCTCAACATGAACCAGTCGCTCAAGCGGCTTCATCCCAGCAACACAGACGATCCACTCGACTCTGAACAGCAAAAATACAGTGCCAAAGACGTAATGAGTGCTTCTGATGGTTCAGATGAAGATGGAGATGACTCGGACGCGGAACTCAGGGCCTTTGTGGCGTTGAAGCCGATAAAACGTCCAAAGATAAACTATGTGCTCGACTCGAGCAAAGCGACGGCGGCAATGAGCCATTGTTGTCGGAAATCGCAGAAGATCTTCTCAATGCAGACGAATCATGTCCGGCTGTCGAGAAACAACTGGCTGACTTTATTAACAACCTGTGGTCTAAAAAATTGCCCGACTCAAAACTTAAGGATAGGTCGGCGAAATATTTACGCCCAGCGAACTGCGAGACTCTCGCGACACCCTGAGATTTGGGATAAACTGAGCCACTCAGTAAAGCAACAGGACCTCAGGTCCAGCTCAACCCAGAAAACGGTTGGTACTGCTGGTGCTGTACTGTGCAAATCCATTGAGATGCTGCTAGAAATGAAGAATTCGAAGCAGCCGAAGTCAGACTCTGACATTCAACAACTTCTAAAATTGAACACAGATGCTGTCGCTCTCCTAGGGCACGCACATGTTGACCTGTCCCACCGTCGCAGGGAGTCGATCAAACCGCATCTAAATGAAGAAAGTGTTTGCTCATTTGTATTCGCCATAATCATGAACTTCAAAAGACGCGACCGACCGCTCTGGAATTACGCGCGCAACTGATCGCTCATATCTCACGTGACTCCCTAGTTCGTGACTGGTATCTCATAGAATTACAGTCAAACTTCAACTTACAGGTAAGTCTCGTTTAACTTATAAATTTTCGGTCTCTCGACCTTTCGTTATTTAATTTCACACGTAAAGGGTACCTTATGCTGTGTTATGGAGAGGAATTTTAAGTAGAGTGGAGCCGTTTGGCTGTGTTATAGCAAACTATTCTCTTTAGAGGTCCGCTGTTATCTGCATATCGCTTCGCAGAGTTTGACACGTCTATCTTTTGTGGCGTGCTTATAATTTCTTTCGGCTCGTTTCAGTATTGCAAAATATTTTTTACGTTTTCTAAGTATTGGCTCTGGAGGGACAAAGTTTGAAATATTTCGTGCACATGTTGATTACTTGCAGTCTATATTATGAAGCCGGGCCCGCCTGTTTGATTAGCTCGATTAGAACTTTTTACAAGTAAAGAAAAGGTAGCTTCTTGACAGGTCTAGTTACCTCGTTGACTGATTTGTTACAGGCTAATCACCAAGGGTGGATAGGCACATCAAAAACACCGAATTTTTTTCCGTCCTCGACGGGAGCCTGAAAACATCTACGCAATGCGCTTGGTAACATTATCAGTGGGAGAACTGGATACCATATCTTAAAATAATTTGAGAGGAATTACCTTGAGACATATGGGGGATGAACTCTATTACCCTCCATCCTCTCTCAGTGATCCCGGCGAAATGATTAAATAACATAGAGGTAAAGATAGAGGTAACCGTTATGGGTTCTTTAGAATGGAATGGATCGATGTTCTGTTTGATCAAATCATATCAGCAAAATGTATTAAAGAAGTTGATTAATTGGTCCATTTAAAATACCCTGGAACAAAACAAAATGAATAGAAAAGTTCAAAACTGTGGTTTTTGTGGTTGTTTGACACAAAACCTGCATTCAACCGTCATATTATTACGAACAGACGTTTAGTTTCTCCAACTGTTTCTGGCCGTCAATCCACTAACAATCAGTAACACAAGTTCTGTTAAGATCACAGCTCGATAGCGTTATTTAAGGCATCGATCTTAATGTGAAGTTGCTGAGGGATAAAAATTTAAAGAGCTCAGTTACGGCAAAGACTTTCTTGTTTTGTTGTTGTTGCTAACTATAATTCACAAGCAATGTGTAGTCTCTTTCGCCTCGATCTTGTGTGTCTTTTCAACGAAATTTATCTTTCTGCGGGCCCAACTGTAATAACAGTTATCCCGTATAGAAAATAATAATCTGAAACTATTATTAATGATTAATTTTTGGTGATCGAAACCAAAACAACGTCCCCGGGTGGGCTTGAACCACCAACCTTTCGGTTAACAGCCGAACGCGCTAACCGATTGCGCCACGGAGACTGCCATGATGCAAAGTGCAATTTACATCAATTTTAATTGTGTGGGTGAAATTTGAACTTGCCTAAGTTTTCTACTATACAAATTGATACGATCCGTGCAATGACATCTTTCCTTTCCACGACTCGTACAAGTCGTACGGGTCGTGAAACAAAGATTTACGAGTCGTTCGGTTGGTGAACTGTATTTCATTAGAGAGACTTATTGGGTATATACAAGTCAACGACTCGTACGAGTTGTACGGGTCGTGAAACAATGATTTACGAGTCGTACAGTTGGTGAACTGCATATCATTAGAGAAGCTCACGATGGGAGGAGTTATAACTTTTTTTTAATCCTTTCTTTTACTTTTATGCGAACGTATATATAACGTATATACAAGTCAACGACTTGTACGAGTTGTACGGGTCGTGAAACAATGATTTACGAGTCGTACAGTTGGTGAACTGCATATCATTAGAGAAGCTCACGATGGAAGGAGTTATAACTTTTTTTAATCCTTTCTTTTACTTTTATGCGAACGTTCAATGAAACTTTTGAGATTGTTTCGCTCACAAATTCGAAAATAGGCTCTTCCAAACACAGTCAGCCCAACCTCTCTATCACATAACCTTTCTTTTATGCGGTGTTGTGTTACGAAGATTCAAAGATTCGATCTATAAGGGTTTGTATGAGAACGCAATGGCTGACCTCAAGAGACCATCCTTTTCTCTTGCTGACATTGACTGGCATTGGCTGTCTACAAATGGATGCTGACTACCCCATTCGGGATTTTTTCGTTGTACACCGTAACCAAACAAACGTTTTGGATTAACATTATCATAGTTGTTCAGAATCCACTGAGTGTTGCTACATCCAGGGGCTTTTTGTTCACAAAAAAAACTTCTCTTGTACGCCTTGCGTGCCTATTGTTTGTATCGTGCTCGAGAGATATGAAAAGCGAAATACCGGAGGAGTGGGTCAGTAGTAACTGTTTTGGCTAATGAGACAACGCATAACAGGTGTTATAATACCAGTTCAACAGAGAGAGTAGATTAAGACCTTCGTCAAATAAATATTAACCACGTTTGGCCTGTTGGTCTAGTGGCATGATTCTCGCTTAGGGTGCGAGAGGTCCCGGGTTCAACTCCCGGACAGGCCCTTTTTGACACTCTTTAGTCAATGAAGACAACATCATAACGAAACAGGCAATTCTACGATTTTTTTTTTTGTGACGCAAAAACGACCATATGGAATAGCGGACTACCTTAGCTTTCTCCTTCAAAAAAAATACTTTCATTTTTGTGAAAACAATTCCAACTGACCACCATGAAACCCTTCTATATAACAATATGACTAAGCTAAGGAAAACCTGTAGGGGAAATCTGTCATTTAGTTGAAATATTTCAAGCAGACGCACCTTATGGCTGTTTCATTTCTTTTATTAGACACTGCATCAGAAAAACAAGAAGACCTTTTTGACGATTCAATCATAATACGGACTACTTATCATGTAGTATGTAAAAAGGTACCTTTTGTAGATAAAGGTATGCGACAAGGGATTCCTTTCTAACAAAATGGTAAACAAAAGGGTAAGGGGTTGGACCTCGGGGCGGAGCCTCCTCGTGTAGAATTTTGTGGAGTAGCCCTCTCTCCCTTCACCTCCCCCTTCCACCCCACTTGTACAATACTTGAAGCTTTGATGATTAAGTTTCAAAAGTAATGAGGACTAAAAAGTTGGACGTCTCTAAGGCACCGATAGGATTTGAAC
>OZ026597.1:41439233-41444233 GCA_964020085.1 Micromussa lordhowensis
AATGAACAACTGGCCAAAATGATTAATCAGTTGATGTTCAAAAAGGAAAAACCTGATGAGGAGAAACTGAAGGAAAAGCTAAGTCACATAATTCGACCTGCTAACTGTGATTCGCTAGTTACAACTAAAGTAGATGAGCTCATCTGGCAGAGGCTCAGGCCTCAAACCAGGTCTTATGACTCTAGGGCTCAAGTTTCTCAGTCCTGCATTGTAAAGTCAGTCACAATTCTATCAAAAATGCTAGATAAAGCATTAAATCTGAAAGACAAGTTGCCAGACTTGACCAAATCATCAGACAGCAATGTAGATGATTTGCAGACGGAACTAGACACTGGTATGGAGGCAATTGAGACAATGAGTTTTGCCAGCTATGAGGTCAATGCCAGACGTAGAGAGTGTATAAAACCTGACTTGAATGAAGACTACATGTCACTCTTCTCTCCATCAGTGCCCATCAACCAATTCCTCTTTGGTGGTGACACCTCAAAGCGACTTGAGGAGATTGAGAAGACAAACAAAGTTGTACGAAAGGCTATGGTTCAACAAAGTCCATATCCAAGGCAACGTCACTACAAGAGCGGTGGGTCGAACAAATGTAGAGGCCGTGGCCCACGACCTCAGACTCAGCGACAAGGCTTTGCTCAGCGTCCTTTTTTAGGAAAGCGCTCATCCCCCTACGGAAACCCATATCAGAAACCGCAAAAAGGGGGAGGGAAGAGCAAGGAGACAAAGCCTTGAGGACACCTCCAGTGAATGTGCAAAGACAAATGAGGTAAGAAACACCAACATAGTCTTTTTTCAAGGGGACTGTTTTCCCCTTATAAGTACTACCCAATTCAAAGCAGGTAGACTGAAAGATTTTACACATAACTGGAAGAATTTGACCTCTGATGCCTTTATTCTTGGCACAGTTCAACATTGTCACATTGAGTTTAAGCAAGGATCCTCATGTGACCAGCATAATGTAAGAGTACAAAAATTCAACAGCATAGAACAGAATATCATTGATGCTGAAATTCTCAGGCTCTGTGAGAAAGAATTTCTTGAGGAGACTACTCATTGCGAAGGGGAATTTATATCCCCAATATTCACTAGACGCAAAAAAGATGACACTTACCGATTAATACTCAATTTGAAAGAGTTCAACGAAAATGTTGAATATCATCATTTCAAAATGGAAAGCATACAGTCAGTCATTAACATGGTAACACCCAATTGTTTTATGGCGTCTATAGACATTAAAGATGCTTACTATTCAGTACATATTGCCCCTGAACACCGAAAATACTTACGGTTTAAGTGGAAGGGCAAACTCCTTCAGTATACCTGCTTCCCCAATGGACTGGCATGCTGTCCACGTTTGTTTACTAAGTTGTTAAAGCCTGCCTATGCTAGCCTAAGACAGACAGGAGATGAGATAGTCCCTTATATAGGTGAATCCTACTTAGAAGGAGACACAGAACAGGAATGCTGGCAAAGTGTTAAAAAGACAGCTTTACTTTTACAAGAACTGGGATTTATCATCCACCCTGACAAGTCAGTATTCCTGCCTAAAAGAGTATTGACATTCTTAGGGTTTGTCATTAATTATATTGATATGACAGTTCAACTTACGCCAGCTAAGGCCAACCACTTACGGGAGGCATGCACAAAGCTTCTCAATGCCCAACACCCTACCATCAGAGATGTTGCACAGGTTATTGGTCTCATGGTTAGCAGTGCCCCTGCAGTAGAACTGTGTATGCTTTTCTACCGAACACTGGAGAATGAAAAAAATGATGCTCTGAAAGAAAACCATGGTGATTTTGATGCACGGATGGAGCTGAGTGCCTCGGCTAAATCTGACTTACAATGGTGGGTTGATAATGTTCAGCAATCTGAAAAGAAAAATCTCACCACCCAACCCTGACATTGTGATGACTACAGATGCATCAAAACAAGGGTGGGGGCAGTGAGAGACCACTACACCACGGGGGGTCGGTGGTCCCCTGCTGAGGCAGAGAAGCATATAAATGAGCTAGAACTTAAAGCAGTCTTCTTTGCATTGTGTTCACTGTGCGACAATGTTAGAAATAAGCACATACGCATTTTGTCCGATAACACAACCACCGTTTGTTACATTAATAATATGGGTGGCAGTAAATCCATGGCTTGTAACATCATTGCAGAGAAGATTTGGCAATTTGCCTTGGAAAGGAATAACTTTCTAAGCTCAGCTCATTTGCCGGGGACGTAAAATATGTTAGCTGACAGAGAATCTAGAGTGTTCAATGATCGAACTGAGTGGATGTTGCACCAGGATATTTTCCAGAAGCTGTCCCTGCTATGGGGAGCCTTTGAGATTGACCTGTTTGCCTCCAGACTGAACAAACAAGTCTGCACTTATGTCTCATGGAAAGCTGATCCAGGTGCAATTGCTGTCGATGCATTCTCAATATTATGGGACAGGAAGCCCTTTTATGCATTTCCACCTTTTTCCCTTATTCATAGATGCCTACAGAAGATCACTGCAGACAAGGCAGAGGGTGTGATAATTGTTCCTATGTGGCCTACTCAGACTTATTATCCCAGGTTGATGTCCATGTTGATTCAAATGCCAAGACTACTGCCGAGGAAGGAGAACCTGTTAAGACTGCCCCATTCCCAGAAAAGCCACCCGTTATGGAAGAAAATGCAGCTGATGGCATGTCTTGTATCCGGGATAGTTTCGAGGCAAAAGGAATTCCAGAAGTAGCAAGAGGAATCATGTTACAGTCATGGAGAGAATCTACTAGGAACCAGTATGGCGTCCATCTCAAAAAGTGGAAACAATTTTGTAGTGAAACATTGATTCACATGAAATATCTGTAAACAATGTTTTGAAGTTTCTAACACTCTTGTATGAATCACAGGGCTCGGATACAGCTCAATTAACACTGCCCGTTCTGCCTTGTCCTCTCTCGATTGTGGTAGCACATGTCCTGTTGCAAACTATCCTATTATTTGTCGGTTCATGAGAGGGGTCTATATTTCAAGACCTACGCAGTCTCGTTATACCATTGTTTGGGATGTTAAAGTTGTGTTAGATTATTTTAGACAATGGAAAGACAATAAGGAACTCTCACTTAAAGAGCTATCTTTTAAAACTACTACTTTAGTAGCTTTAGTATCAGCACAGAGGGTGCAATCTTTGCACAAGCTAGATTTAGACTGCATGACGCAAGAAAATGACAGGATTGCATTTAAATTTGACCTATTGAAACAAAGTAGGCCATCTGTCAAGTCTCCCATCATGGAACTTTGTGCTTATCCTGAGAATCCTAAAATTTGTGTTGTTAAAACATTGTCACATTATCTTGAAAGAACACAGTTATTTAGAGAACAAGAATCCAAGCTGTTTTTGACTTATCAGAAGACTTATCATGCTGTACGTGCCAGTACTATTAGCCGCTGGATAAAGTGTATGCTCAAACAAGCTGGAATTGACACAACTAAATTTGGTGCTCATAGCACTCGGGCTCCATCCTCCTCTGCATCCTCCTCTGCACCAAAACAAGTGCCCATCATGGACATACTTAGCACTGGGGGTGGTCCTCAGAAAGCACCTTTGCTAGGCATTGTAGTGTACCTATTCAAAAGAAAAATAATTTTGCTGAAGCTATTTGTAACACTTAAGCTAAGATATCACTGATTGACTTGTCTGTCAAGCTTCTACTGTTACCTATCTTTTTCTTTTTGACTTTGTAATGGTTACATGTAGATACATTTACACTGGTCGGGCTGTGATTAAAGTGTTTTATTGTTTCATTGATATCTCTAGCCCAGGAGCCCATCACTTCTTCCGGTGAAATGATGACTTCAATTGAAGATTTTGTCCGTGCTTGTGATTGGTCACTGAGGTGCTGCGAGGGTCTGAATTCGCGGTAAATTCAAACTAAAAATAGATCGGTCTGTGAAAACGCCGTGACAGGAACGTGGGGTAGTTGCACGCTCCTAGTGATGGGCTCCTGCTCTAGCCTGTATTTATCATGGCTTCAAAATCTCACATGATCCCTCAAGCAGATGACGTAGAAGAATTAGAAAATTAAACAAGACTTACCTGGAAGTCGAAGTTTGATTGGGATTCTTCTACGTCATCTTGGGCTTGAGGGATCAGGTGCCCACCCAGGTATTGGCCCTCCCTATGTTAACTTGTGATGATAAATACTGGCCATACCCTTTGAAGACTGAAGTACGCATGCGCACTAAAATCGCACCTGATCCCTCAAGCCCAAGATGACGTAGAATAATCCCAATCAAACTTCGACTTTCAGTTAAGTCTTGTTTAATTTTCTAATTTACATCAATTTTAATTGTATGGATGAAATTTTAACTTGCCTAAGTTTTCTGCTACACTTTTGTATCGTCCTCGAAAGACGAGGGTTGTCCAATATACACGAATTGATACAATCCGTGCGATGGCATGTTCCCTTTTCTACGACTCGTACGAGTCGTACGGGTCGTGAAACTATGATTTACGAGTCGTTTAGTTGGTGAACTGTATATCATTAGAGAAACTTGGTGGGTATATACAGGTCAACGACCCGGCAACAAAAGTAACTTCCAGAACTTCCACGCTCAGAGTGATAAATTACCACCACGTGGCGTTTTTTCTCTCCAAGACGATCGAGTACTTGGCCACACTTTCTGCAGGATGTTTGCTCGGATACTAACACAGATGCCATTGGATGCCCACATTTGACAGTGAAGTTATGAATTTTTTTAAACTCCTCGGGGCTACTTTCTTTTAAGCTCGGCACCAACTGAAATAAACTCTCACTCTCAGCGGCGAATGTACTGCTGCGTTCAATAACTTGGTGAACATTGTAGCCAAACACAAAACGTTCAACTACAGCAGTAAATTCTCTCAGAATAAGGAATGCATTCCCAATCCTACTAATGACCAGCAAAAGACGAGATAAATATGAAAAATGTTTGAAAACGATAGCCATGTTTCGAGTAGCATGAAGCATATGGCACAA